>JAWRVZ010000328.1:205000-257500 GCA_037043235.1 Rhodeus uyekii
TACTGTCATAATATAGTTATAATGGGATGTCCATATGAAATGCGGGAGCTGTTTGTGTTGGGGTGCAGGAGCAAGGGATTCCCTGGGAGTGGAAAACTAAATCTCTCCAATCGTTCTTTTCTCACGGTTGTGAAACATATTTGAAAGCATTCTTTTCATTTTTCTTGAGCCATGTTTAAAGCTGATCAACATGCTTATTTTAGTCATCCGTAATCCAGGATTCTCATGGACATTTCGGGATCTTTACACATGGTATCTTATCTGGCTTTTCTGATCTATAAATGTTATTTATCATGGAAATAAACTTCATCTTGTGCTTGAACTTGCGCTGTCATGTGTGGTGTTGTGAGGATTCAGATCAGCTCAACTCAAGCTCAGGCTCGCAGTGAGCGTCTGCTTCCGGTTAGAGGTCTCTGGTCATGTTGAGGCGGCTCAATGCGTGCCGTTACTCCTCACGCTGGCCTCAGATCAGCGGTGGGTGATGGGATGGCCAAGCTAAACAGCGCTGGGAGTGTACGCCAACATGGCCCTCATCAGAGCGGAACAGTTTTGCTTACAGATGCATCTCTTGATGTTCCCATGATGCCAATCCGACCCTCTGCCCTCGAGACGGAGCGAGACATTTCCCCCTAAATTTGCATATGGATCAACTGGAACGCCTAAATAGGCTAAAATATAAAGACCTTTACATAAATAGACTTATTATATGACCCACAGATTCTCCTATTTGAATTTTCAGGCATTCATGACTAGTTGTAATGAAGCAAACACTTAAGAAGTACAGTGAGAAAATGCCATTTACACTCTTTATTCACATTAAAACAAAAGGTCAAGCAGAAGATGGCGGCAAAGCTGATGACGTAACATTCACAGCGCACGGATATTACACAAGCACTCATTTACAGCACAATCTGTCCAGACGCTCGCACGCGTGACGGGGTGTTTGAGATGACCACGGATGCATCCATGTTGTGGCAGTGGAAAACTAGGGCTTTCATGTGACTTAAACATTTCTTCAGGCATATAAACATGAACTCTGAACAGAAAAGCCAAGACATCAGCCTCCAAAACAAACTCCCATTTGTTTAACCAACCAAAAAGCCAAATGTTCACGTAACATGAAACGCTAATGAAAATGTAGAGGGAGAGCCGAGAAAACATTTCTGAGAGGTGAACTTCCTTCACAACTTGCAATGTAAAGCACTGAATGTCTGTAAAGTGCACAACACACACTGATGTGCTTTAGCAATGCAACGTGTCAAGACTGACGACATCCTCAGACTGTCAAGAACAAAATCAATACACTTCAACCCTGATCAGGTGGATTATTAAAATCAATTGATTGCGGACTGTGCATTGAATCCACTGATTAGAAAGAGTTGCTTCTGTGCAGCTATGAAATATGTTCTAAAAACAGTTTTCTGTCTCCATTAAAGGTGCAGTGTGTGTAATATTGACAGCTAGTGGTTGAAATGTGCACTGCAGTCCAAACTCAGAACATTAAAGTGTTGTTTGGGGAGAAACGTCCCTCCTCAGACTGGAGTCATTTCACTCGGCGGCCATCTTTGAAACATCAAATTCTCCGAAACTATTCGCCAAGATTATGATTACATTTCATATATGAAATCACCTTAAATCACATAAAACATTTGAAAGGCTGGACCGAGCTAACTAACACGGACTGTTTCTACAGCAACAGCTGAAGCGACGCATGACTTTATCAATCAGCAATTGGTTATTTTGTGTAGAAGGCGGGACTTATTCCGCCATATTGCGCATTGCACTTTCTCCCATTGTAGCGTCGTTCTTTGGCATTACACTGAATGTTGATAAGCTAACCAAAGTTTAGATATTGCTTTGTTCATAGAGCGTTTTAAATAATCTTATGTCGGGGTGAATCTGCTATCTTCGACTCCGTTGGTTCGCTGAAATACCTGGTGTTTCCCGCCAACTGGCGCCTGCGGTGTCGAAAGCCTATTGGGCGAGCCGGCAGTGGGCGGAGCCACACAGACACAAACAACAACACATTCCGACACGGAACACATTTGCAAGTTTCCTAAATATCCACAAACATGTAAAAGTATTTTTATGCTGTATGTGGTAGAAAAAAAACATACTTCACCTTTAATGTATAAAACATTTTCGTGGTTATGCAAACGGTAGAGAAAACATTATGGGAAAGTTACTTTTTAATGTATTCTCAACAAACGTTTTGATAATGTTTTCAAAGAGCAGATAATGTTAGTGTTATGTTTCACACACCAAGAAACCTGTTCAGACGAATCCATTTAACGAGCAGATGATATTCAGACTTTGTTCTGTAGATAATTTAAAACTTTTTGTAAAGTTTTAAAGATACATTTGAAAAACTATTCACATAATGAATTGCTATTGGTATCAACATCTCAAATTACTTTTTTCTCTTTTTTTACTGTCATTTAACACTTATTTTTTTACTGCTTTGTAAGCAAACGATCTCAACCAGGAAATGCAAATCAGGTTCCAATTAGTATTATTAACAATAGATGTGACTATAATTTAAAATAGTTTTATCATATTGCTGTGGTTGCTGGTTTATAGAAAGCGATAAGCAACTCCCAGCAGAACATTTAAGTGATTTCACCATGGTTTTACTGCGGGTAACAGTCACTGTAACACACGGTCCGTCCGCACCGGTATGTGTCAGAAACACACCCGCAGAACACCAGGAGAACGGGATCAGTGCAGTGAGAGGCACTCTGGGTAAAGCCGTCCGCCATCTGTTTGTTGTGCAATGACAGCGCTTAAATAAACACAGACTTCCATCATTTCAAAAGCATCTTGTAAAAGACTCGAACACCAAACACATTCAGCATGATGAAACTATAGGACAAAAGGAATGGATGAAAAGTGACACGATGTTGCAGCATGAAAGCAATAACAGCCCTGAAATCAATCATGAACACACAATAAGAGCATGTGCAGTTTATCTTCAAAAGTGCTTCTTTCTTCCTTGTTTTGGTCGGGTTTTAGAGCGATCTGTCATTCACGTTTCTGATACTCCATTCCTGCGCTCTTAAATAATTTAGAAAGTGATCTGGACGCGATCTGTAGAGGAGCTAGCGAGCGCAGACATCCGTGGAGCAGAGCAGATGCTCTCAGAGTGCGTCTCATGGAGGAACAGTGCTGAGTAACGCCTCCAGCTGCTCCTCTCCCAAACGCTGCTTCTCCTCCAGGTCCTTCTGCCGGATGAGTAAGGAGGCCGTGGTCTGGATGAAGCGCCGGTACTCCTGCAGCTGTGCGTCCGTCAGCTGCTTGGACAGGAAGCTGGACACCATGCGCTCCCGGCGGTCCAGGTTGTCCTTCAAGTCTTTGGCGTCCTCCCTCTGTTTGCACAGCAGACGGTAGCGGCTGTCCAGAGATTGCTGGGGATCGAGGAAAGCCAGAGTTATTTTAGTTCTGCTGATTAGTCGCAGCACACAGGATATTCAGAAGAGGCAAACACTGACAGACACGGCTCTCTCACACAAACGCATGTGTGCGGGTCAAACGAGGGATGAGCTGCACATCAGAGTAATGCTTGACTTCTATCCTCTGCACATTTTAGACTGACAAAACATCTGTTTGTGGGTGAAAATGACCCAGACCATGAAGATTGCACTTCCTTTTCGGTCCATAAATCTTATATCATTTAATTCTAAAAAAATATTTATATGCTGTTGTTATTTCATATTTTACTTACATCTATGACTGGTTTTTACCAATAATTGTAAATGCCACTTAAGCACAAACATCAGAACTGTTTATATAGTGAAGTGTTTATTTTATTTGCATGATTTGTCCGGCCAATTTACATATTCAAGTACATATTTACACTTAAATTACATATTTAAAATACACTTTAATTACACTACATTAGTGATGGTCTTTAATACGACTCTGGAACAATGATTCATTAATTTTATGCTGCTAAGCTGCTGGTTAATATTTTGGTGGAAATCATGAAACATTTATTTTGCGATTCTTTGATTAATAGAAAGTTCAAGACAGTAAATCATTCAATATGGTTGGTTAAATTAAGAGCTGAGAGTTTTTAAAATTTGGTGAAACTGACTGAACTCTTCTTTAACTGGGAGAGTTAAAACCGGGTAGAAATTGCTGGGATTCTCTCCGAGAGAACAGTTATTATTAACGGAGTTCCTCAGGGCTCCGTGTTAGGCCCCCTTTAGTTCCTCTTAAATATGCTCACATCTTGTGATTGTCATTAGTTTGTATGTATTGATGACTCTGATTAACTGGATGTCAGCAATACAAAGGATATAAAGCAAGACACTGGCTCTCAAAACATAAACTCTTATGGCCTTTAGGTCAAACAAAACCCATATTATCTGCGTCTAGAAGTAAACTGAGCAAGGTCTCTAACCGGTCTGTTCTGGTAGAGGATTGTGTAATATCAACTACTGGGAATTACCCGTGACGATGATTTAAGTGGTGCAAGTATGAAAACTTTAGGTGAGGTTAATGCTAGGATGAAACTAGCTAAATATGTTAGTTTTCTGGATGAACAACAGTTAAAATGAGTTATTTTGAGTGTGTACGCATTTCTCAGATGTCTGATCTGTCACACATATGGCTGGATAAGTTACAGAAATCTCAGACTAAATGTGTAAGATTAGTTTTAGTAGTTTCACACATGTTTGGTTACCTATAGCACATCTTCAGCTAAAATACTACGCAAGATAATCAATAAAAGAGCTCCTGCATATTGTAATACATATTTCTCTCGGGTAAGTGAGAAACACTGTTGTAATACTAGGCACATGTTTTATTACATTATATCCTTTTAAACGATATAGGTCTTTGAATACTCAGGAGTGCATGAGTTGCTCATAAACGGTTTATAATGGCATGCGATGCTAATGCTAATGCTAGCAGTGCAGTTTGTGCTTTTCATCAAGGGCTGCAATAGAAACAACTTTAATGTGCTTTCCTCAACAAATGAGTGTTTCACTCAAATCTAAATCAAATTCATAAATCTTTTGTAACATTATAAGGGTTATTTTGTGTCACACTTTTATTCTGCAAGGACACATGATATTTCATTTCTTTAAAATCTCACTTTAGTCAATAAATAAACAGCAACGCTCATAAAGCAGGATGGAGGGATGATTGCGCTTCAGTTGTTTGCCACAAGAGGGCAGTGCAGTCACACACACATGCACACTGAAGCGGTTTCGTCAGGCGGTGTGACACATCACCAGCTGATCCAGCAGAACATCTTACACACATCTGCAACACAACAACAGCACATCGTTCTGCCGGCACACAAGCACTAGTGTGTCTAGAGCCGCTCCTCTCACCCAAACACACACACGGCTGGTGCTCGCTCGTGAACTCACCCGCTCGTCCGGGTCCATGCTGTCGTCCGCAGTGCTGAGGGCGTTCTGCACCCGCGCCAGACGGGCAGACAGGCAGAGCAGCAGACTCACCACCCGCTCCAGGTCTCCTACGAACTGTGTGTAGCGCTCCAGCTCGGCGGGCACACAGCGCTCTCGCACCAGCGCCTGCAGAGAGTCTCCGCGCGCCCCGTTCAGCTGCGCCTCGCTCCGGACGCCGGCCCGCTCCTCCTGCAGACTCCTCAAGCGCTCCTCTATGAGTGCCATCAGCCGCCTCTGCACGAGCACACACACAGCAATCACACACACGATCTGCTGTGACCCAACACCTGCAGCAGAGCTCACACTGTGTGCAGAAGAGGCGTAGACGGAAAACTCCCTGCCTTCTGTCTGTATACACATGCAAACGCCAAATCAGATACTTGAGGGATTAAATAAATGTCACTCAGTTCTGGAGCATGTGCAAACACTGCTGTCTGTCTCCATGCTGAAGCCGTGCTACAATCAGCAGACGTCTGCTGTAACTCATTACTGACACAGACATGATCTCTAGAATGAGACGCATTACTGGATCTGCATCTCACACCACAACACTGTTCGGCACATTCACGTCAGAGAACAGCAACATGTGTCGGGTATTATCACACTTCCAGTACCTTCTTGTCGAGGAGATCCAGTTGTGTGTGGCACAGCTCCTCTCTCTGCTGTGTGAGAACACACTCGCTCACAGACGGAGGAGGACTCAGCATCTCAGGGCTTTAGAAACACAATCAAACACACAAAAGTCAAGCATTTTTAATGTTTTTAAATCGCTTTAAACTCTGTATCAAGATTAATTTTTGCTTCGCTCCAAAACACAATGAGCCTGGTTGAGTTGGCAGATGAGATGATGATATTAGTTCACATGATGAGTGGATGAACGAGCTGAAGCAGTGCTGTGAGTAAAGCGCTTGAACGCGTGTGTGTGACGGTCTCTGGCCAGCTGTGAAAAGTGTAAAGGAGTTTCAGGATGAATTGAGAATCAGGATTTTTGGTTTCAAACAGAACTCATGATTGTCCCATGATGCTGAACAGACAATAAACATGATAACGGTGATCAGCAGACACACTCATGTCACTTCATCATTGCTGACATGTTTGAGTGTCTCAAGGAATAAACATCTATTCTCACGGCGGCAGTTCGTTACATGAAACATTTATTCTCAACCTGGAAAAGCTGGTAAACTTCCCCTGAAGCCTTTATACATCAGTGTGTGTGTGTGTGTGTATCCACCTGTGTGTGCTCTGAAGCGTCAGCAGCTTGTTCTTGTAGTGTTCCTCCATCAGGAGTGTATCCTCAGACAGCAGCTGCTCCATCAGCATGAGCGCGGTCTTCCTGTCAGCTAGCGGGTAAAGCGTGCGAGCTAATGAGCGGTCCGCTGACACCACGTCCTGAACCAGCAGATCCCACTGCAGTTTCAGCGGCGGCCCGTTCCCCTCCGGCTCCTGCTCTCCACTCACTGCCCGCGCCAGGCTGCGCTCTTCAGTGCCAGCTGCTGCAGGGACGGGCAAGCCTTCATCCTCAGCACTCGGGGCAGGCGCTGCATTCTGGGGTTCAGCTAAACGTGGCGTGTGAGGAGATGAGTGATGGTTTGCCTCACAGACGGCAGGATCAGTTGTGTCTCCATGACTGAGAGAAGCCTGTGCTTCAGTCTGATGCTGCTCCCTGCTGCAACACATCAACACAAACATCACTTAAACCCATGGCTTCAACACAATGCACAGCTATAATAGTTTACAGAATGTTTTATCATACATTTATTATCTGTGCACATTATTATTACTATTATAAATGCAGGAGCGCTGGTAATCAGTGGTGTGAAGAGCTCTGAACACCTGCGTCCTGATGATGATGATGAGTTCTGATGCACGATAGTGAGTGTGTGTGTGTGTGTGTGTGTGTGTGTGTGTGTGTAACGTCAATAATATCAACAAGCATGATAAGAACATTAACCCGGGATTTGTGAATGCAGTGTAATCCCAGGATTAATCCCTAACCCAGAGACCGAACCGTGAGAAACAGGTAACCCAGGGTTAACAACGATCCAGGGTTAACACGTTTACAAACAATCTCATAATGACTTCGAGAAGTATTTGTCATTTTTAGACTTTGCTAGTTTTTGGTGAACAATTCATCCATGCAAGTGAAATCTTTCATCAATGTGCAGTAATTCTGATGTTCATGTACCTGACTGCCAGCGCTGCTGCCGCGGGTTCAGAGGCGTGAGCGGGGTCATGCGCAGCTGTGTGCATCTCATCAGTGCTGGAGGATGAGCAAGTCACAGAGGTGTTGAAGAGTGGGATCTCCGGGCACGGCTGGGAGTTGTGTGTGTGTTCTCCGGCGCGGAGGATCTGTGTGTGAAGCGCCCCCGGTCTCTTCCCTGCGTCGCTGATGCTGCGCTGACGCTGGTCCAGCTGCTCAGAGCTGTGGCTGCGAGGTTCAGGTCTCCACACAACGGACGCACCGAGTTCCTCCATGGATTTCCCTCGGGAGGCTCTGGCCGGCACACGCCGCTCGTCCTGCACAGACGCTGAACGACCGGGACGGGCTTCCGTCTGCTCCTCCACTGCTCTTTCAGCACTGAAAAACAATGCCACTCAAATTAGGAACCGAAATATCTCATCGCTTGCTTCTGTAGTCAAACTCATTCCCGTTCAAACTGAGGTAATGATGAGCCTGATAACACAACACACCGATCGCTTTCAGAAACACACACTGAATGAACACATGACACAGGAAACAGTGCTGAATCATGTTATAATTGGACTCTTGTTTCACATGAATCAAGCTTACAGATGATCTTCAAACGCATTAGACTCATATTTGTAAACTCTTACATCTTATCCGTTTCTATTTTAGAACACATGACGATTACCTAATCAAAATTACACAATGTGTGTAATGACCTGAAATCAAATCTTTGTTATACGCTTCTGTCGGCCACAATTCGCTCTCTATCTTTAAATAAAATAATGCAAATTAAACGTGTGTATGTGTGTCATATTGTTTTAACCGCCTGATGTTCTGCTAACGTCAGCCTCGTTCCAGTAATCGGTTATCAGAGCAGATTAACCAGCAAAAGCTCTACAGGACAGACGTTATAATATCTGTTATCTACTTGGCAATAACAGTAATAACAGGTCACCTTGAAATGGCCATGTTATGAACGGCTGAGAACTCATCCAGATGTTTCCGAACCTGTGGAAACAAAATAAACAATTCAAATACAGCAATGTGAAAAGCAACAGGTAATTGAAGTAAGTGTGGCTGATGAGCAGTTTAGTAGGAGCACCTGGAGAGCATGTGGAGTGGAGGTGCTGCGCGTGCGTGAGGAGACGGGATGCTCCGGCCGGTCCAGCAGACTCTCCATGGAGCCTGAGCCGCCCGCGTGACGGCACTCCTCTCTCCAGCTGGACTGCCTGCGGTGGCCACTGAGGAACTGGGAGTATTTAACGGAGCTGGACAGCGAGTCGAGGATCTGCCCCGCAGAGAGAGGCCTGTGCGGCTTTGTGGAAGCAGGATGATGTGTGGAGCTGCAGTCGGACGGGTGCTCTGCGGTCGAGTTCCTGTGCGCCGGTGCAGCCGGACACTGGGGCTCCGCAGCCTTCTGACCCGTTTTACGCTCCATGTACGCCACCAGGGCTTTGTGCTGAAGGTGCTTCAGACTGGATTTAGAGCAGTGTGAGGCAGACAGAGCACGGCCCCGTGTTTCAAACATCTTCCGCCGGGCAGAGACCAGCCCGTGATCCCCGTCTGGGAGCAGAGCTTCAGCTTCGTTGCCCAGAGAGCGGCAGGGCATGTGAGCGGGCGCGTCCGCCAGCTGGTGCAGCTTCTCCGGCTCGGAGCGAGACAGCTTCTTCTGATCTGCTGTCAGACGCCTCCTACACCCTACCCGAGACACCTGTGGCTGAGCAATGTTCTGAGGCTTCTCCGCTTCTTTCTCAATTATCTTGTCAATCTCCTGATCTAGCTCTCTCATGTAGTTCTTGTCTGCTTCTGGAGGGCCGGGACTGTCCAGGTTGGGCCGTACGTCTATTGATGGAGAACCAGCCGGAACAACAGACAGAGGTTTGTCTGCTCTTTGCTGGAACCGCTGCGGCAGGGAAAGTTGCAAATCTCTCCTTTTAAAAGAAGTGGCCCTCAAAACTTTGGACTGGGCATCCTTCAGTTTCTCCTTGTAATACTTTTTGTAGGAGTCATCTAATGTACCACAAGGGTAGAAGAACTCGTTGGGTTGTTCTTTAGGGGTTTCGCTCTGCTGATCTTCTCCGCTGGGAGAGGTTTGCCCATCAGTCTCAGCTGTGGGTTTATCTTTGACACACTCCGTGCTCTTGATGGCCTTCCCACAGTCGCTCTTGCTCTTGTCTGTATAGGCTGCCCTGTTGGCTCCTGTGAGGTGATACAGAAGCGGGGTAGCCTCCTTGCTGATCTTGTCACTTGGAATATCCAGTTGGGAAACTCTGGTCATCTCTTCTTTCTTGGGATGACTGGTGTGGTCTTCCTTAATCAGAGCAGGGGTAATTATTGCCCCAACGGAAGTGTCGTCTGGGCCGCAGTAGAAGATGGGGTTGCTGGTTGAGTGATGCCTGGACGTTTCTCTGCTTATAGTCCTCTGCTCCTCCACACCTTCAGACGTGTGCTCCGCAACTTCACTCTGAACGCTGAACTTGTGCTCCTCTTGATAAAACAGCTTCCCGCTCGGACCATCAGGACAGCTCTGCCTTCTGCGCTGAGCTTTACATGACCACTCGCGAGAGGTTTCCACGCTCGCACCCTCATCAACACCTTGCAAGGGCTCAGAGGACTTGAAGACTCCAGTCACAAAATAAAACTGTCCTTTGTGCTGAATGCTCCCGCTGATCATGTTCTGTGGGATATGGCGGCAGCTGACGGGACACTGGTGCTCAGAAACGGGTCCGCCGTACGCTGAATGCGACCTCTTCCGTTGATGTTCTGCACGGCCACTCCAAGGCTGCTGCGCGTAATCTGCTTGCCCGGACTGCAGGGCTGATCTATTTAAAATGTCTGCAGCCTTTGTTGGGTCAAGTATCTTGTCTGGGTCTTGCTTGAGGTGATCTTTAAGCTGTGGAAACGCACATCCCAGGACGGGTTCAGTCCGGACACCGGAGACCTCTGGCTTACTGGGCTGCTGTGGAGCAGAAACATCAGCAAGCTGTCCTTCTGGACTCTGACGGGCCCTTGAGTTTTCAAGGTTCCTGGTTGTTATGAAACTGTTCAGACGGGAAGGAGGTGGCGGGGGTGGCAACGGACGCATACGAACCGACGGATTTCCCATGTTGGAAAAGTCTGCGCTGCTCCTGCGATGCTGTTGGGGAACGGTTTCCATGGAGCGGTAAATGTGGTCCATGCTCTTGGAGTTCAGATCAAGACCGGTTGGGCTATATTTAGGTTTTGTGCATTTGAGATCGCTGTAGTGCAAGTTTTGGGACTGGAGCTCGTCCAGGAGAAACGGAGAAGGGTAATCGGGAGCGGTGGAGCCGGCGGAGAACGAGCTGTAGGCCGAGTCCCCAGTGCTGTGGTGGTGCGTGTACTGGTACTGGTCAATGCTGCTGCTGGACTTGGCTGGGGACAGGCGGCTGACCGGGAGACTGAGAGGGTGTAGGTCAAGGTTACTCATCCTCTCGAAGTGGAAATGATAGGAATCCATGTGGGCTATGAACTGAGTTATGGACAGGGGTGAAATATTTCCTCACTAGTTACAAAACAGGAGTCACAGGAATCTGGCATTACCTGTGAGAAAAAAAACACAGAAGTGTTTGTACAACTTAATGGAGTCGATACACACCTTTATATTTTATTATGGCTCTGTTTCGGAATAAGATTAAACTTGTAGAGCACTTCCTGATGTATGCAGACACGCACCGAATCATTTGCCGAGACTTTCATCGACTAAACTCTTTGTTTTATATGGATTGGTGTTATTGATTAAGCTGAATTCTGTCATCCATCATCAGAATCTATTGCTGCAAAAGGAAATCTGCAACCGTTCCACACTTCCTTCTTCGGTTAATTAAGTGCTTCCGATGGGAATCTCATTCAAAGCGCACTTTAACGCACTCGATGTCAAAATGGGATAAATCAATGCACAAGTATATGAACTGAGACAAACCTGTGATCTTACGATGATGAAACTATAAACCACATTAAAATTCCCCATGCTTAGTTGTAACATTTCATATCTTAATTATCGTTAAAATTGTATTTTATTTGAAAACGGTGCGGTAAATGCTGTGTGGCGTTCCTTTCTTCTATGAGTTTTTGTCTATGAGAGTCTAAGAGATTCTATAAGTCTATGAGATTTTACATGAATGGATCTTGAAGTCACCAAACCAACATTTTTAAATATAAAATACTTTTTGTAAATGTGACAACAAAAGTTTATTTGTTGGTTTTAACACTGAAAAGATTTTTGAACATTTCCAGGAGTTTAAGATGCTGATAAGTGTGATTGTTATGATGATGATAAGCGTGTTGAAGCGGTGTCATCTCTGTGATAGATGTGTGTGGATCACAGCGTCCTCCCCTGAAGGAGTGTGTTTGATTCGGTGCTGTACTCTACAATCCCCCAACATAACCAAGAAATCTGATTTTCCTTCATGTGCAAAATTCTTTTAATTCCAAGTTATTTCCTTGAGTCCCATTTACCAGCTCATTGTCAGGATCAAGCTCTTTAAAGAAAGCTTAAGGTGGAAAATTAGCTTTTTTTCTTCGTGCTAATGAGGAAACAGATGAAGCAGGTCGGTGAAGAATGTAAAGTATGTAAAAGCTGGGACGGCATGCTTTCAGTCCGTCCCACAGAAGCAGCTGAAGCCCTGCAGAGCACTGCTCGAAGCTCAAGATCACCACTGCAGGGAAATCACTACAATCTCGTTGCATCCTCGGATTTACTTGCCAATAAATTGAGATCGTGTTTTTTTTATTGGATTCAAACTGATCCCGAACAATACTAATGAACAAAATAACATTTACTAGAGTTTCTGACAAAATCTTAATTGCTGCAGTCTATTTAAAAATGTTGAATTCATTTGAAAGAATGATTTGAAATTGGTTTGAGTGAATGATTCAATGACTCACTCATAAATACTTGTTTCCTTACTGGATGAATCAGCCTTTATTTAACAAATCTCTTGCATAAATGTTTCAATGACAAATACAGTCACTTGTCTCCACCTACTGGTGTAATGGTGTAATTGTTATTTGATACGTCATGTTGCGTTCAGAAAGGGGGATCTGCTCCATCTACACCAATGTTTATATCCCAACCTCGTCCCAGAACGTCTGGGATCATTTGCTCTATTGTACACACAGATTTAACCATACTGTGATGCTGAACATGTTTGTGAAGCGATTTCATACTGTGATTTTATAGGATTTATAGACGCAGGAGAATCGTTGTCACTTAGGAATGAGATGGCGATCTTTTAACGATTAATCACACAGCTCTCTTCGTTAGCATCATTATTGTGATTGTGTAAAACCTCCTGCTTCAAATGCAAGCAATAGCTTATTTCAAACCCGACACAACAGTAACACAACAAGCCAAATCAGAAGCAAGTGATTTACTGATGCCAGGGCAGAAACATACGGTGTACGAGGTCAGAAATAAACAAAGAATCGTGTCAAATGTCACCAAAATAAGACAAACGCACACAAAATTCAAGATATGCGTACTTGTATGAGATCATGGTTTTTATAACTAAGAGAGAGCCATCAGTTCAATGAACAAAGTGTTATTTTAAAACATTAATTTCAGCATTGTTAAAGCAGGTGTAAACTTCTGCGCAGCAAAGATGATGTTTGTTAGGTTCCGCTCGATGTAGAGTCTAAATATCAGACACTGATCGCCGTCTCAAGCCCTCGACTAGAGCTCAGATCCCCCTAAAACACGCCGGTGTTTCTACAGAGGAGTGATGTCACGCAGCGAGCGATCGATGATGACAGGTTTAATAAGAGCCTGAAGAAGGGAGGAGGATGGGAGAGAGGAAAATGTCTGGAATGCAATTTTAACCCGTGTAAAACATTTGGGCAGCAATCATGTGAGAGCTCTCAGAGGGATTATGAGCTTTTGAGACCGTCAATAAATGTATACATGTTGGTCTTTGGTCCACACACTGCCTGTGTTTATATACTAGAACATAACACAGTTAACTTTTAACTACGGTGATTCTTCCATCCTCACACAACAATCATTCACCGTAAGCCTCAAGCAAACTTTATAAATGCTCTCAGATTTAGCTGTAGGAGAAGCACGGTTTTCATGACTGGCAATGAGAGAGAAGATTGTGTCCTCAGTCCATATCGCTGTATAAGACATGAGTGCTCATGCGCAGGAAGTGATCTGGAAGCAGAGACACACTCGAGTGGAAGGAAGGGCCATACAAGCTAGAGACCAGATTCACAACGGCCAGAGGAAACCACTGACGTTCAGAAGCCCCCGTTCAGATTAAACTCATGCATGTGAGAGTCAGTAATCTTACTGTTAAAGTTAAACTTACTCTCGTTGCCCCCGGTAACCCCTGCTGTAAAACCAAGCTGCCTCTAGTGGAGATCATATGCAATTACCCATAAATGAGGAGCTTGAGCTGCTGCGAGTGCTGAACACCTCTAGCGTCTGGAAGCTGCTCGTATCTCAAATATTTACTCGTATCTCAAATATTTACTTGTATCTCAAAGCAAACAGTTGCTGGAAGGTTTGCTCATATCTCAAGGCATTACTGTACTTTATTACTCTGCTCGTATCTCAAATATTTACTCGTATCTCAAATATTTACTCGTATCTCAAAGCAAACAGTTGCTGGAAGGTTTGCTCATATCTCAAGGCATTACTGTACTTTATTACTCTGCTCGTATCTCAGATATTTACTCGTATCTCAAAGCAAAAATTTGCTGAAAGGCTTGCTCATATCTCAGAATACTCGTATGTCGGGACAGTAAGTTTAACTGAGTTATCACCATCTTATAACGTCGTCACTTCACATGGTTATCTCGTGAGTCATGAGTTTGCGTTGCACGTGGATCAATAAAGACATGATATAATTGAGCTCATTTTGTTATGTAACTGCAGAATGAGTTTTGTCTTAGAGTAAGAGTTTAGAAAGCTCAAGAGACAGAGAGTGGTTTTAAACTGCATAAGTCTCGTCGGGAGTTCAGCTTGATCGCCTGCGCAGAAAACCTGTCCTCAGACTAACGGCCTCCAGTGTGTGACGTCCAGCCTGCAACAGCACAATGGGAGCAATATCTCACCGCTCGTGACGTGAGAGAGCACAACACCCTGCATTCCTGGCCAGCTTCAGCAGAAAGAGGGCAGAGAGAGAGAGACGGGTCTCTCGTTCAGGACTGTAATGGCTTCATCATCCAGCCCATTATTATATTCTAAAGCATATTTGAGCTGCTAGAAAGTGAAGCTGTTGTCGTAGGAAGTGCTATTGTGCTCCCATGAGAAATGCCACCTTTTTCTGTACCACCTTTCCTTTCTCCTACTCTTTTACAGTAGTCTCCAACTCTTCATCTCTCAACAGCAGATGTGCAGCAGAACAGGGATTAGAGACTGAACACAGTTCTGATGGCCGGCGTCTGAACTCATGCGTGTTCATCGTGAGGAATCCCGTGCTGTGATTGTCTCTGCCTCTCCCACCTGACGGATGAACTTCTGAATACACTAAAGCCTTTGACAAACAAAGGTGAGCTATTGTTAAGCTGACTCGCACTCATCATCCATCTGTCATCGAGACCGATCGCCTCACACTCACTGATGACCAACAAGCCTCGTTAAACCAAGACGTCTTCATCACTCTGACATCACTCTACAGATCTCAGCTGCTGTAACACACAAACGTGTTCTTAGCTTTCATTTGACGGTTCACCATTTATTTTTATTATAGACCATATAAAACAAATATGGAAACAAAGAGTGCAGTATTTTTGGGGAAAATAAGTTGCACTGAGTCAAAAGTGTGTGACATGCCCAGAAACACAAACACAGACGTGACGGCCATGAACTTTCCTGTAAACGGTCAAAGGGACAGTTTTTATGAGATTTAGAGCCAATCACAAGAGCAGAAACCACTTCAGACAGAGAGCAGAACGTTTGCTTTTCACTGAGAGACTGGAACGACTTTAGTAGAATCTGCTGACCTTTAAACGTCAATGGTACCGGTTCAATAACGGGGGAAAACTCTTTTGCGTTTTGTTCTTCAATGTTTGCATGCCTGCAACTCAACACAATAAAGATCTCTTAACATCCTTTTGATGTTTTCTTCTGGATGCAATACGGGGATCTCGTGGATCCATGTGCTAATTATTAAATTGTCACTTTGCACAGTGGATACTTTTTTATTTTAAAGAGGATTATCTGAAGAACAAATACCGGTAATGTTGGAACTAGAAATGCATTGCGTTTCTCTCTTTCAAAACAATTACAAAATGAATAGACACTGAAACGGCCAGGTATTCTCCAGACTCAGCATTTAGTCTCAGTGTGGGGAATATTTGGAAGAGATCACAGATTAATCACAGAGATCACCTTAAAAAAAAGGCATTCAAACATTAACTTATACCTTCCAAAACTTTGTGTTTTAGCTCTTCTTAGCGCTCTCCTCCAGACGGATGCCACTGCTCAATCTTAATCTCCTTAATGAGTCGCGCACAGTTGGAGGATGAAGCAAAACTTCAAACAATCCAGTAATACCTTGAGATACGAGCGTCCCGACATATGAGTATTTTGAGATATGAGCAAGCCTTCCAGCAATTGTTGCTTTGAGATACAAGTAAATATTTGAGATACGAGCAGCTTCCAGACGCTAGAGGTGTTCAGCACTCGCAGCAGCTCAAGCTCCTCATTTATGGGTAATTGCACATGATCTCCACTAGAGGCAGCTTGGTTTTACAGCGGGGGTTACCGGGGGCAACGAGTGATTCACCAGTATTAAGCTGGGAGCAGCACGAGTTATGAGTGTTCAATAATAATAAATATGAGCTTCTGAGTCTATAGTGAATGTTGTGACTTTCAATCTTATAATTTTATAAGATGGATGTCTGGGATTATGCTCCGCGATTCTGACCCACACTTTTAATGCAGTTAACAAGCCTAAGGTACATTTAGGATCAGGATTGATGCAGATTATAAAAATACTTACAGTACTTTTTAGCAATGCAAAATAAGTGCTAGGTCTATGGCAATGCTCTGATAAAGTCATTTGTAGTAGTAATGGCCTGTAGAAACGCGTCTAACCAAACAAGGCACGCAAACTTCTATCCAACAGCTCCTCACTAAAATACACTAATGCGGTGTAAGAATGAGTTCATTTGTAGTTACAGGGAAAAATCTAGTGGCCTAAATTATAAAGACTTAACTGACGTCATTTCAGCATTTTCTTATTTAGTTCACAAGATAATAAACTGACTCACTCCAAATAATCTGTTCATTTTTACATTTGTTAGAAGAAAATGTTGCAAACAAAACATTGTTGACCTTATTTGTTTTCCAACTTTACAAAATTAAGTTAATTTTACATTCAATAATGTTGTGCCAGTTCCCAGCATGCATTGCAGATTTAAAAGCATGTGGTCACTATTATATAAAAATGATAATTATTTTTTAATGATGAAAGATTATTGCTTTGCATTGATGGACTTCATTTATGCGTCTGCCGTTGTTGTCAGTTTATTTAGCTGTCGTATGGTTCAGAGTTCATACGTTTACTGAATTATAATAGACAATCATCACTGAGTTTGAGATGTTGAGGTGCTGCTCATTGCAACCTTTTCACTAGACGTGTTTTGATGTGTTTTTGTTGTTAATGAGAGGAATCGTCTGATCACGTAAGCGAGTGCGGGAGGCATGGGGTCTTCTTTACATCTCTGCTCACACACTTATTGTTTGCATGTTTGTCACACTTAAATGTTTCAGATCATCAAGCTCATTTATAAAGGCACGTATTCCTAATACCAAGGCCTCAGGAGTGACCAGAATAAACAAACTCATAAATCACAAGGAAGTATGCAGATCATTTTGGCCCTATAGTGTATGAGAAATGTGATTGTATGCAAATCCTGAAAGCCATTCCTCAGGAAGAAACAATGAGGTCAAGCCAGCAGAACCAAGCAAAGCCAAGTCAAGTCTCAGTGCCTGAAAAGCAAAACTATTTGTATGAGGACAAGAGCCAATGTGATGACAAGTCTATCAATATATAAATATAAATTAGTTTAAAAAGAACACAATGTCTGAAGGGTTAGCAACCTCTCAAACTTGCCCAAGAAAACCACAAAACTGAACTTTAACCAGGGAAGTGTTTGTGCCAGATGAGGACATTCTTACGCGGCCTCACTTGGGAAACAGCAGCAGGTGAATGAACAAGCGTAACTAAAGACAGTAAAGGAGCACTGGTGAGGAAGTGCCCCACTTTACAGATCTGACATTCTCCATGTTGCCCTTCCTGTTCTGTTCAGGCCATCCTTAACAGCAGAACACAAAGCAGCCGGGGAAATACTTGTCCCCCATGTTATTAATACTGATTGGTGGGTTTTCATTACAGAAAAACTCAGAATTAGAAGCCATGGGAATACACAACACCAGCTGAAATGCATCTGATCAGACACTGCAGAAGCAAATGACTGCATGAGACGGGGCTGTGCTCCAACACTCGCTCGACAGTGGAGGAGACTTGAGTGGGTCCAGGAGCCACTGTCCACGCGGGAGACCCTCGGACCGTCAGGAGCCACTGTCCACGCGGGAGACCCCCGGACCGTCAGGAGCCACAGTCCACGCGGGAGACCCCCGGACCGTCAGGAGCCACAGTCCACGCGGGAGACCCCCGGACCGTCAGGAGCCACAGTCCACGCGGGAGACCCCCAGACCGTCAGGAGCCACAGTCCACGCGGGAGACTCCCGGACCGTCAGGAGCCACAGTCCACGCGGGAGACCCCCAGACCGTCAGGAGCCACAGTCCACGCGGGAGACTCCCGGACCGTCAGGAGCCACTGTCCACGCGGGAGACCCCCGGACCGTCAGGAGCCACAGTCCACGCGGGAGACCCCCGGACCGTCAGGAGCCACAGTCCACGCGGGAGACCCCCGGACCGTCAGGAGCCACTGTCCACGCGGGAGACCCCCAGACCGTCAGGAGCCACAGTCCACGCGGGAGACCCTCGGACCGTCAGGAGCCACAGTCCACGCGGGAGACCCTCGGACCGTCAGGAGCCACAGTCCACGCGGGAGACCCCCAGACCATCAGGAGCCACAGTCCACGCGGGAGACACCCGGACCGTCAGGAGCCACTGTCCACGCGGGAGACCCCCGGACCGTCAGGAGCCACAGTCCACGCGGGAGACCCTCGGACCGTCAGGAGCCACTGTCCACGCGGGAGACCCCCAGACCGTCAGGAGCCACAGTCCACGCGGGAGACCCTCGGACCGTCAGGAGCCACAGTCCACGCGGGAGACCCCCAGACCGTCAGGAGCCACAGTCCACGCGGGAGACCCTCGGACCGTCAGGAGCCACAGTCCACGCGGGAGACCCTCGGACCGTCAGGAGCCACTGTCCACGCGGGAGACCCCCGGACCGTCAGGAGCCACAGTCCACGCGGGAGACCCTCGGACCGTCAGGAGCCACTGTCCACGCGGGAGACCCCCAGACCGTCAGGAGCCACAGTCCACGCGGGAGACCCTCGGACCGTCAGGAGCCACAGTCCACGCGGGAGACCCCCAGACCGTCAGGAGCCACAGTCCACGCGGGAGACCCTCGGACCGTCAGGAGCCACAGTCCACGCGGGAGACCCCCAGACCATCAGGAGCCACAGTCCACGCGGGAGACCCCCGGACCGTCAGGAGCCACTGTCCACGCGGGAGACCCCCGGACCGTCAGGAGCCACAGTCCACGCGGGAGACCCTCGGACCGTCAGGAGCCACTGTCCACGCGGGAGACCCCCAGACCGTCAGGAGCCACAGTCCACGCGGGAGACCCTCGGACCGTCAGGAGCCACAGTCCACGCGGGAGACCCCCAGACCGTCAGGAGCCACAGTCCACGCGGGAGACCCTCGGACCGTCAGGAGCCACAGTCCACGCGGGAGACCCCCAGACCGTCAGGAGCCACAGTCCACGCGGGAGACCCCCAGACCGTCAGGAGCCACAGTCCACGCGGGAGACCCCCAGACCATCAGGAGCCACAGTCCACGCGGGAGACCCCCAGACCGTCAGGAGCCACAGTCCACGCGGGAGACCCCCGGACCGTCAGGAGAGGGGGGGGGGGGGATGTACAGCGGGGGTTACCGGGGGCAACGAGTGATTCACCAGTATTAAGCTGGGAGCAGCACGAGTTATGAGTGTTCAATAATAATACATATGAGCTTCTGAGTCTATCAACACACAACACGGGAACAAACACTACACTTCCGTATTGTGTTTGCATTATCTACATCATCCCTCCATCCTCCTCCTCCGCACATGTCGTCATTAGCCGCTACTGTATCGTGTGTCTCAAAGGCAAGAACTCATAATTAAAACCAAATTTTATTTTATATATCACAGGAATCCTTATATACTATAATTGTGTGTGTGTGTGTGTGTCTCTATAGCAATTAAAACATGTTTTTCCATTGTTATTAGCACTAATAAGGGAGTTTTCTAAAGGGCTGGAATGGAATACATTTTTCCTGTTATTTCTTAAGGGAAAATGATTTGAGATACAAGTTATGAGCTCATCCTGGAACGGAATATGCTCATATATCAAGGTATTACTGTAATGTGTTTGAACATAGATGTCTGTCCACAGTGTATAAACAACCAGCATATAATGGTAAAAATCCACCCATTCCTTATCTAATCCCGATAAATCATAAGCAGAGTCTCCAAACGAGCAGTTCCTACTCTTACGAAAAGTGCCAAAGAAAGACGGTTTGCCAGCTTTCACGCTCACGGTCGGATGTACTAACAGTGAAATTAACGTGACAATGTGCGTTTCTCCACGGCAAGTTCATGTCAGGCGTAAGTACATTTCTCATAGTTTTGTCCGTTGGCGACTCCTATAGGCAATGAAGTGAAGCTGCAAACATTACACAACGAATTGTTTTACAAGTCTGTGGGAAGCATTGCTATTAATGTGCAATTTATAAAATAATTGATATATATTGTCACACAAGCCTTATGGGAATATTCTATAAATTATGCAATTAAGAACATATAAAAGCATGTGCAAATTGACACAACCCTTAGTCTATGGTTACGGCAGCTTTGGCAATATTAGAGGACATTGCTAACGGCAGAATCCAAAGAGAACGAGTTTTTAGGAACCACAATGATTTTCTGGCCCAGGATGACTGGCTTATCAGCCGTTTCAGATTTACAAGGGCTATCCTCCGAATCTAGTTGGGTCCGAATGTAGAGAGAGAGACAGCGAGGAAACACGCAATACCCGTTCCGTTACAGGTGCTGACAACACTTGCTTTCCTGACCGCTGATTCTTTCCAAAGGGAACTGGCAGACCGCTCAGGAATAAGAGAGTCGTCTTTGAGCCGCGCAATGCCAGCAGTTCCCATATGAAGGTTCCCATATGATGCAGTTGACCAGCCAAACATTAAAATGCCATTTGCAGCGATAGCCGGTTTCCCTAATGTAAACTGAGCGGTCGACTGCACACACATATAAGGCACCATCTGAAGATGAATTTGCATACGAGAATCGGAAACATTTCCATTCAATAAATGTGCAGATTATATTGTGGCAAGGTGGCCTGGGTCAACCCATGATTCATACATCCTTACAAACAGCATGGTTGAGTGACAGCTGGTAGGTGGCAGGGTGTGCAATGTTTGGCTTCTTGGTAAGTGATAAATTTAAAGTTATGGTTCTATCTAATAGTACTTTTTATTTTTATTTATTTGCATTTAATTATACAACAACCCTTCAGGAGACCGCGCTTATCCACTAAAGACAATTATCAGACCATTTCTTTTTAAGATAATTTACAGTGCGATTTTCAGATCCACCGCATTGACGGCATGAGCTAAACTCCACTCATATTTTTTCCCTTTTGTTATTAATATCGGAGGACAAAGTTCCAAATAAAATATTTTTCTCTTCTAATTTCTTCCTCTGATAGTAGCACCTCCAATTCACTTTCTGTAAAGTTTCGTTTTCGTGCCGCTTGCTTTAGCCATTTTCTTACTGCTTTCTTTTGCCCAAATGGACTCATTACCATATTTAAATCAGTTTAATTAAGGGAGGAGTCTGGGTGGAGTGTTGCGCTCGTGCATGTGCGCTCAATTTTACTTAATCGGGATGTACAAAGAGAATATGCGTGGGATCCTTCGAACGCAGAGATTGATACATCTGGATTTTTTTGTGCGTTCACACATTCACAGCTTTGCCCGTACGCGATGTTTTAGTATGAATTCAACGCAAGTCTTAGTACATGAGGCCCCTGGTGTTTCCCAACCTCCAGCTGTGAGGCTCCGCCCTCTCCGGGAGAAATGGACAGGAGCGGCAGCAACACCAACACTTGAAATGTTATAATAAACCATCTGTGGGTCATTTTCAGCTGAAACTTCACAGACACATTCTGGAGAAACCAGAGACTTTCTGTGAAGAGAATCTGTCATATATAAGAGTGTCTTTGTGTAAAGTCTGGTGAATAAACAAAGACATTTACTAGTCAATAGCAACTGTTAGCAGTCTGTGGGTTGTGCATGAAGGTTGTGTATTTCGTAGCATTAGACTTTGATTCCACCCAGTTGTATATGTTCAGCTGATGCGTATTCAGTAGTGCATCTCCTAGCAATGAGCCGCATGTTTGTGGCTAAATCTGAGGTGTTCAGAGTGACTCACGTCTGGAAGTGTGTGATCCTCCGTGGTTCAGTGTTTGTGTAGCAGGTAGGCACTCTTACCGAGTCCTTATCAGAGGCAAAGTGATTGGATGGGAATGTGAAAGATAAGCTTACACAAACAGGGCCAGCAGCACATGTGTTCTTATGTCATGTGTTTCACAGCACTTGATTGCTGATGGACTCGTGGCGCTCTCGGATTCAGCTTCAGTTGTTGGTGTTGCTGGCAGGAAACGCATAGCACTCGTCACGTAACGCAAGGATTGCACTCGCTTCACCACACACAGAAATGCTGTGTTTACAGCCAACAAGGACAAAGTTTCATTTTTATTCTCCCTTACATAATATGTAAGCCTCATAGAGAACTCTCTACAAGAAATACTGCAAGTCACCCAATGCCGCGGCCACATCTCTGATATTGTACTGCGCCGGTTCAAGATCGCTAAAAGACAAAAAACTGCCCGGGGTACTACTCTACTTTTGCAACTCAGTTGGAAAACATGCTGAAAAACAGATAAGTAATTGTACCTGGGCAGTGGAAATTGCTGAAATTCTCGCATTACATGTGTTGAGAGCCCACGACAGGTGGAGGCGGCATCAGGTGACGGCCAGCTGTCAATCAAACTCTGCACCGCAACAAACACCTCGACTCAACACAAACGAGCTGAGACAAAACGGACCACACAGAAGCTAATAGCTTTACATATTGAGGTGGTGAGAGCAAAAACACTCAAACACAATCCACTACATTACATTTAGGCATTTGGCAGAAGCTAATCTAGGTCTATTTACTAGCATTCCAGTAAGAAATTGAACAATCACATGTAAAAATAGACTTCACTGTATCATTAATTACTCATGATAATGCAAAAGTGATTCAGTCGAGAGCAGAGAGAGACTTCCTCTGTCTGTTGTTAATTGATTATCATTAATGACACAAACAGCAGCAGGATTGTTAGTCGACTGTCACTTTAAGAGTAATCCTGGTCCCAACACAACACTCTCGAGGATCTCGTGGACATTTTTATCGTTCTACTGTCGTGATTTTGCAGTCCTGTACCGGTAACGGTTTAACTTCATAGTCAGACTCTTTTTTGCTAACTTGAAGGCTTTGGATTCTTAGGGTCTTTAATAACATCAGCCCTAAAACACACAAACGCTCCCATATTATCCCTCTCCACAACGCCACTCGTCTGCTGTCTGAGTTCAATCTTGTATATGTTTTTTGTTGAAACTTGCTTATAAAGCACTGTAAAAACATGAGCTGTCAACATTGATCTTGTCAGTGTTTATTTGTTGTGCCGAATTTAATTCAATGGCAAAAGCAATGGTTCCTAAACTAGGCTTTATTTGTATGTAGTTTTCTTCTTTTGTTTTTGGGGTGAAATGTCGTCAAACACTTCTTGGGTTGGTGTGCTCTGTCCGGCCGCAAGTCTTTATTAGGCAGTCAGGTGAAGTCATAACCTTAATGACTGACTGATCAAACATTCCTCTCTGGATTCCTGTTCAGTGACCTTGAGATTGCTGACAATCATTCAACAAAGCAACATAACTGTGCAAACATTAAGAGACCATCACACACTAACATTTGCATTTGTTCCTCTCAGATTTGCCTTGCAAAGAAGAGCAAAGCAGAAGAGCTGACCCTCTCCATCCCGATCTACATGCTGACGCCACTGACACCTGCTATCTGCCATCACGGTGGAGAACATCTTCCCACACGCGGCACTGGCTCATCCCTGCTGGGAGACAAACCCTACAGCAATTTTCCCCTTGCGCTGCAAAAAAGTAAATAAATAAATAAAGTCTTCTGAGAAAGAAAGATCTTATGATATAGGAGTTGTTCTTAGAAACGGGTCACTCTTCAGGTTTGATGAGTCTTTTAAAGTCATGTTTTGTAACCAATACATCAGAGAAATAGATAGTTTTTTAGCACAATGAAATCATAAACGTTTCCACACACACAATATAAATGAACAGTTGCCTCTGTCATGACTTCTGGTTTAGTTCCCGTTAGCTTTTGTTTTCTTAGTCAACTGAAAGCTCATTACCCACACCTGTTCCTCGTTATCCTCTGTATCCATACAGTTTCGGTCTTTGACTTGAAATGCCATTGCAAAGCGGTTACGTTAGAGTCATGTCGTCTTTCTGTTTGGATTTCTTGTTTGGCTAATAAATGTCTTGTGAATATATCCTCTCCTCTCCCCTGATAACCGTGACAACTTTAAGGAAACCAGTTCCCTGCAAGGGGATCTCCGGTATCAAATACTTCAAAACCCAATTTCAACTAAATGACATGCTTTGTTGGGACTTGAGGAAGACATCTTGAGGAAGAGTACAGCTCAGTGTGTATTTGTGGATCTGCGTGCGTGTTTACTGCATGCATGTGTTAGAGGTCATGAATCAGCTGTAAACACCAGCTGTCCGGACACTCGATGGCGCTTTAACAAAAACCTGCATACGTAGCTTTATGTACAAGTTTCTGTTATGGGATGTGTGAAAATAGAGGCTTCTATTCAGACTTCATTAAGTAAAACAAGAAAAAACTATGGAATTGAAGTATCAGAACTGAAAATTTTATAAGAAGAAACTTGGGAATTCATATCAGAATTTCACTGAGGAATTAAAAGGAACTGATGTTGGAGACAACATACAACTTAAAGCTACTTTATATTATGCTATTTTTAGTATTAGTTACTATTTTTGTCTCCTATAACCGGTTTATGTGCCTCCAAGGTCAAAAAGTTACATTTTCCTCATAATATATGCTGCAGCATCAACTCTACTCTTTTGTGTTTTTACTCTTTAAGAGTCTGAAAACAGTTAGTTTGAAGATTCAGAATCTCTAAATCCCTCCTTTCCAATAGCATTCTCGTCTCTGATTGGTCGGATGGCCCGGTCTGTTGTGATTGGTCTGTTCTACTCTGATTGGTCGGACGTACATTCTATGTAAATTGAATGTAATTAGATTTGTTCTGAACTAAATGCATGCATAATGAAGCATAAAAAGAAGATCATTATCTTTTATATTTTGTTTTCATCAAATCTACATTTGCTATCACAGCATACTGAAGTTAGGCAGAGGACAGCAAAGCCTCCCTCAAAACGTGATGTGCTTATAAAAGGAATATTATTAACAGTCGCACCTGTTCTGCAGAACTACTCAGAAAGATCTCGGCAACAAAGACGGCCTCGCTTAAAACCACACGCTTTCACAGCGCAGGACGCCTGAAGCTCAGCACAAAGACCTCGGCGCTTAAAGCGAACTCATTTAAGATAATAGCTGCTATTAAAGTCTTAATATGGAAGGAACGTGACATGTGTTCAATCCCTGCACTTGTATTAATTACAGCAGCGCTGCCATCGTTGAGCGCGTTGAACTCCGTTACCTGCCGCTGACTCAGAGGAGAGTACAGGAGGAAGAGAGAGCGGTGGAAGAGGCAGCACTGCTCTGTTGGGTCACACGGTGTAATTATGGGATATACACTGGCACCGAAACATTGACTTTCACATCGTTTTGAAGCAACCTGTTAAACTCATTCAGACATCGCATGCCTTTGCTTTATGTGCATTTGTCATATTTTGATAACTGCAATATACGGTACAGCCCATTTGTCACATTATGAACAGTCACTGCTCAAACTTAAAAGGGGTCAGAACATCACTAATCAAATTTGCCTTGTTCTCTAGTCGTATAAGAGATCTTTGTTCTATTAAAACATCCTGAAAGTTTCAGCGCTTAAAACATCCTCCTCATTATAATTCAAGAATTTAATCAAGCTCCAGAAAACAACCTGTGACATCACACTGTCAGCTTCATTTGCATGTGCCCGCCTCCAGAGCGAGAGCTGCACCAATAGCTGCACAGCATGGCCCCACAGGCTCCGCCCACAGGAGTTCCGTCTCTTACCGGCTGGATGTGAAGCGTTATAAACACTGACGCGTCTCCAGATGAGCGTTCAGTTCCTGACGCTCCACGTGCTTCAGTCTGCCGATAACAGCACACATGAACGCGTGAACGAGCGGCTCGTGTGTGTCTCTGCACTGACGCACAACATCCCAGTGTCAGCAAACAACTGGATGCTGGACTTTAACGCAGGATTATATGTTTGTTCGGAGCATGTTGTGTTGTAATGGAGGCGCAGTGAAACGCAGAGAGACAGACTGGAGCTGAAGCAGCGGCTGGATTGAATCTGAATCATTTCATCGTGCTTTGACCGTAATTGACGCTTTCACACGGATCATGTTTTCAAACACTCATGCGTTCGTTTGCAGTGACATCAGCCAATCAGAGCAGAGCAGAGCCGTTTCCTCACAAGCCTTACACACTGATCCACTCAGACAGACGGGGTGAAAATAATAGTTTTTCTGCATATTTACACCAGAAAGATCAGCATTATAATCCATGTCATGAGTCTCACTCATTTCAGATGTCGTTGGATTTGCCCTCAAATGAATTATTAATTTTTTAGTCACTTGATCTTGAACTAAATGCATGCTGAAGCAGAGTTTGGTTTGCTGCCATTAGAAAGCACTGCAACTTTTGCTGGACAAACAGCAGTGTTTTCAGTAGATTACCCATAATGCACCCAACTGCGAGCATTATAATGCCTGACAGCGGGCTCTTGTCAAGCATGATCTCTGGGAGACGCTGAAGCAATCAGGAATTGCTCTGGGAACGCTTGGGTCATGCGGACGGAATCATTTAGCTGATTACAAGAGCGTCACATGACTGATCGCTGGAATCACGAACTAAACGCTGAGATGTTCAGCTGCACGAGGACACTCGCCCCTTCTGTTGACTCTGTTTTAAAGTGTGCAGAAACACCAGAGCAGCGCTAAACTTTCAACAGTGTTATTATGATAAAGAAATTAAATGTGCGATTTGACCTTCTCAAGTCAGTTCATAATTGTGTCTAACACTGAAAGGTAAAGAATAAAGATATGCAAAGCAGCAGTGACAGGAAGTTAGTTTTGTAAGGGTGTTTCACACGGGTCCCGTTCGCTCCGACAGGGATGGGGTCTTTCCTCGCCTCCAGCAGCGCTTAACGAGCTTTTCCTCCAGTATCATGATGGAGTCAGACGCACTGCACTGATCCCGCTCTCCCGATAAAGCAGCGAATGAAGAGCTGCAGTGAACAGCAGAAACAGAGAGAAACACACCGCTTCCTCCGACCGGTCCCACAGACCACTGCTTAACCCAACTTCACTTGAACCTGGTTTATAACATATTTAACATAACTAATCAGCATATAATAACGTTTCATAATGTTTAAAGATGGCAAAGTACTAGTCAGTGATGAGAGTTCTGCTGGTTAGATTTTGCATCTTATTTTGAGTTTAGTTTTATTTAGCAGTAAAGAGTGTTTCTTCTCAGTGCAAAAGCTCTCTGAGCGTCACATACACGTCTAAATGAAAGATTAATAAATATATGAAGCTGGGAGGAAGAGGTTGTGTTTTTGGTAAACATCACATCAGTGTTTTGGCTCTCAGGGTCCAAGAGTCCCATTTCTTATAACTATTGTTTTAAAGCTCAGTTAGTGTCGCGAGCATCTCTGTGTCTCGTACAGCAGATCTCTTTACCTCCATCACGCCGCCGCTCCACATCTGCCTCTCCCATCACATCCGTGCCAGTGCTTTCAGTGTGACAGAGACGCAGTGCACACACACACACACACACACAACAGGACCGTGTTTATCTAAGAGCTTGAGCGTCGCATTAATCACACTTGATTAAAAACAGAAAGCTCATCTCGTTTAAACCCACTTCCAGATGCATGTAATAGAAAAACCAGTTTGTTGCCCGGATAAACCAGTTTGAATTGAGGATGTTCTGCACGTTAAAGCAACACCCAGATATTAAACGGATTGTCTTTATGCAAAACAACATTGCTGAGCGTTGTATCGTGTGCAGATGATTACTGTACAAGCCAACCCTGCCCAGCACACGCATGCAGAGCTGCTGAAGAACACGCTCCGTGCATGAGAGAGAGAGAGAGTGATAGGAGAGAAAGAGTAAAGACAGTGAGGAGAGAGAGAGAGAGTGAGAGAGAGAGTGATTGAGAGAGTGAGAGGAGAGAAAGAGTAAAGACAGTGAGGAGAGAGAGAGAGAGTAGTGAGAAGAGAGAGGGTGATGGAGAGAGTGAGAGAAGTGAGGAGAGAGAGAGTGAGAGAAGTGAGGAGAGAGAGGAATGAAAGAGAGAGAGAGTGAGAGAAAAGAAAGAGAGAGAGAGAGGAATGAAAGAGTGAAGACAGTGAGGAGAGAGAGAGTGAGAGAAGTGAGGAGAGAGAGAGTGAGAGAAGTGAGGAGAGAGAGGAATGAAAGAGAGAGAGAGTGAGAGAAAAGAAAGAGAGAGAGAGAGGAATGAAAGAGTGAAGACAGTGAGGAGAGAGAGAGTGAGAGAAGTGAGGAGAGAGAGGAATGAAAGAGAGAGAGAGTGAGAGAAAAGAAAGAGAGAGAGAGTGAGAGGAATGAAAGAGTGAAGACAGTGAGGAGAGAGAGAGTGAGAGAAGTGAGTGATCAGGAGAGTGAGGAGAGAGATAGAGAGAGTGAGTGAAGAGAGAGATATAGTGAGCGAAGAAAGTGAGATGGGAGAAAGAGTGAAGACAGTGAGGAGAGAGAGCTGCAGGTGTTTTTATGGGTCTTGTGTCCCACGCTCTTCCCAGATCCTCCTGAGGACACGGGGGAGCAGTTTGCAACGCAAGAGATTGGGTTTCAGCAGCAACCGCTCACGTCGCCAGTGTCTGGTTTCCTGCGAACAATGCACTGCAAACCAGTCACATGCTCTACACTCAGCTCGCACACACTACAGGACAAAGCACACTGAATAATTCAGCCATACTGGACTGCGACCAATCTGAACCAGACGGAGCGAATATATCCCTGACACAAACCCCGATCTCTCCTAGCTCTGCCGGTCGAACCTGCTCTTCAGGGTCTGCTCGAGCTGCTGTCAGTGAGCGGCGGATTCATGTGTTCTCAGCGTGTGTGTGTGAGAGAGAACAGAGTTACTTTCACCCGTGTTAAAGCGAAGTTACTTCTCAAATAAAGCTTTTCATGCAGTCTCTGTTCACACACACTTATAAACCCCGCGCGGTTCCAACGGTCAAAACGAGCCGTTGGGTTTAAAAATGAAATTTAAAAGTTTAAACGCAACCGTGGACTTTGTCCGTTGGAGCAGCGCAGCATTTATTAGCGCGAGATCATTTTATCCACCTGTTGACCGAAACTATCCCGTATTCACCGATCCCGGTGGAGCAGCTTACCTGAACCTCGAGTCAGGATGAATCCCGACCGTCTCTCAACTCCTGCTGCCAGAAACTGCGCGTTATTCCGCGCGGCTTCAGCGGCGACGCGACGCGACTCTGACTCTAGAGCTAATCAGCGCACAGGGGGCGGGGCCACGAAGGGGGCGGGGCCATCGCTGGAGAAAGTGTGCATCATCATCCTCATCATCATAACACCACGGGACGTTTGTTTATGTGACAGTGAATGTAAACATCACACACGAACAGTAAATGTGGACTTCACAATCTGCACATCTAAAGTTGGGGAAAAATGAGGATTCTCTAATGTTTATGAGGATTTGATGCTCAAGAAACATGAATTAAACAGTCGTAATTATGGCAAGGCATTGTTTAAACATCTTCATATTATAACAGTAGCCTATAAAAGAGTCATTCTATGAAACGGGTGCCATTTGTGTTCACAGTGTTTGATGAGATGCATAAGGTACAACATATGTACCAAAGTGTGTTTCCAAAGCTCAAAGTTATTAATTAAAGTGTTCTTGTTATACACGGTGTATTATATTACAGTACATAGCAAATTTCACGTGTCCGTGTTGACAAACGTGACACTTGCGTCTAAAATATCACCAAATAAGATTATTATTTTCAGGATAATTTGTGTTTTCCTGCTTACATGTTATATTTATTAAAATAAAATTAAAAAAATGTTATGATTTGTGTGTGTCCCTAAATTTGACTTACCACCCCGTCACACTAACTTGTTTAATCTATAAATAATGTACATTTGCTTTAAATGACATCACAAAGCTGAAGTGACATCATTTGAGCCTCATAACCACCAAGGACAAAAGCAGGCAAGTTCTGACATTCTTTTGCATTGTTTATTTCTTGCTTTTTCATGTTAGGCCGGGTCCGTCACGCAAAATAGAGAGGTTTATTAAAAAAAGAGTTTATTAAAAAAAATAACATTGTTAATGCAAAGAAAGCTATAATTTAGATTGAATACATGTATGCTAGATGAGGAATTTGAATACATGGGAGATTAGCGGCCAATTTGGGAGGAAATTTACCACCCCGTCACGTTTAATTGTCGTGGTGTAGGGATGTGATGGGGATGTGCTGCTCCCCGTTTGAATGTGAGAGTGTGAAATCAAGAATTTGAATGTGTGACCCTTGACCACAAAACCATAACTCGCACAGGTATATCTGTGACAATAGCCAACAATACATTGTATGGGTCAAAATTATTGATTTTTCTTTTATGCCAAAAATCATTAGGATATTAAGTAAAGATCATGTTCCATGCAGATATTTTGTTCCGTAAATATATCATAAATGTATTATTAGTAGTAATATGCAATGTTAAGGACTTAATTTAAAGGAGTTTTTCTCAATACTGTCACTGTCCATACCACCATCACATCAGTGGCCACATCACATCACCCCGTCTCAGTTTGTTTAAATTTATGTAACATTTCATTTTATTTTCCATAAACTTTTGAATGATGTTCTTGTTGTGTGGACTAATCAAATAAATGTGAAAAATTTGTATTTTATAAAGTTAATTTGTTTTTTTCAGTACAAACAATGATGTAATTGAAATGTCAAATTCATATTTTAAGATTAAAAACCTAAAAATAAAAAATGGACTAAATTACAGTGTCTTTTTTAATTTCCAAAAAAGGGACATTTTACTATTAGGAAAACATTAGAATAAAAAAAAATGTTTTGTCTTACTACTGTAGTGGTGTAGGAGCGCGGGGCACAACGTAACGCGGGGTACAAAGTAACAGCGATTTTTTAAATGGTTGCACGGTCTTAAATGTGACGTGCTAACGGGCTTTTCACCACACTGTTTGCACATGTCTTCTGGCCATCTTTCGAGAAATTTCAGCGAAATTTGGATGAGAACCACAGGAGAAACTCTTTTGAAAGCATGAAAATATTTTTTGTTATAGTAGTTGTTTTTCGATTTTCAAAGAATGTGTGAAAGTATGTTAGTCCAATCTTATATTGTTATGATTACCATCTTCTTGGCTAAAAGATGGTACCATTTTGAAAGATGTGAAAAACACATAGTGACTGCTAGCCGGTCCTGAAGTGAACACGACAGCGCGGGGTTAGTTGTAACGCGGTGTTACAATTACGCCGCATTGAATAGGCTGCATCAATAATCATATATTTTGCATTGTATTAACCTATTAAAACTTTTTCATGTCATTACATTGTTCAAAGCATAACAATGTATTAAATAAAAGAAAAATATATATTCCATTCATAAGTTATGCTTATAATCATTAAGACTCAACTTTTATTAAGAAATAAAAATACGCCAATGAACTTGCATTGGATAACATGGTGTTACAACTAACCCGCTGTCTGTTACAATGAGCCCCGCAAACGGGGTAAGTTGTCACATTTCACTCCTTGCGCTTTTGGTGATACTGCGCAGAAACTGTAAGTCCGACGAACATCAAACCAATGCTCATTTGTAGGAGAGGCTTGTGTGTTGTTTGTATAAAAATATGGTTTGTCTAACGGTTACTTTGTTCATTATTTGGCTAAAACCAAAAAGTGTTACGTTTGTCCCCGCGCTCCCCTACATATTGTCCGTGACGGGGTGGTGTAAGAAAGGCTCCCTTGATCCCATAAATGAAAAGGATAATATTAATAAGAATTTTGTTCCTGAGGTGGGAAAATAAGTTATTTGGGAAGATTAAGATATCTATAAAGTTGTAGTTGTTGTTTTCTTACGTTTGTTCTTCATGAAAATTGCAACGTGGAAATGGCACCCGTTTCGTAGAATGACTCAAAATATTGTTTCAAACTCGCTCATCAGAGCAGAAAGTGTTAACAGTGGCTGTGAACTGAAAGCAGCTTGTTTTTTGGGGATGTGGTTTAAGCAGGATCAGCTGGGAGAGCAGGAATGCCACCGGGATCGGGATCATCTTACCGCAAGAATGCAGCTTTCAGAGCTTTGTAAATGTATTTGTGGCATTTAAACAGTACTTTAGTCAATCTAGATACAAGGTTGAATTTACCAAGGGCTCCAGTACAAGCTATTTAAAACATTTGTTTAGGCTGCTGTGAGTATTTATTTACTTTACTACCAAGCATAAAAATACCATAATATGTCTGCTGATGTTTATGAAACACGCTTAGTTGAAATTATTTCTCTGAAATCATCCCGTTATTCTGCTTTGACGTGTGTTCGTTTGGATCTGTGGCTCCGCCCACTGCTAGTTCACCCAATAGGATTTCAACACCCCCGTTGGCGGGAAACCGCGAATTGCAGCGATGGAAGACCGCCAACAAATGGAGCGAAAAAAACGCTCTATAAACAGAATTAATTTTATATATATAAATAAAAAATATCTACGGATCGATTGAGACTCACAATTTAAGATTTCCTGTTGTCTCAATCAATGGACTCACGAAAGAGTCTAGGGCCGCAATATCCGAAACCGGACCACGACCCAGTGATAAATACAAATAGGAATAAATATAAATCTATATTTAAAAAAACATAAATATATAGATAAAAATAAACTTAATACATTTGACCGCAGTATTTCAAAGTAATGCAAACCAATTTTTAATCATATACGTTTTATTCTCAATACAGCAAAATACAAAGATGATTCGCAACAGACTCAGAAAATCCATTAGTAATACTTCACCAAAAAAAGAAAAGAAAAAAAGTGTTTAAATTACAAGTTAGGATAATCGAGGCTCATAAGAGTACCTTTAAAATCATATTGCATCCATGTACGAATATATATATGTAGATTTCTTTTCGTCAATCTCTTCTCAATACTTTTAAAACTAAGTTGATCTGATACTGTTGGCCAACGAATGCTTTGAGATGACTAATCAAAGGAGAACGACATACAGACAGACGTCTAGAACCGCGGGAGACCTGCTGACCTTCCTCATCCTCTTCCTCGTCGGACCAACAGCACATTAATGACAGGAAGCTGCTCACACAGCACAGGAAACGGGAACAACCCGACTGACATTACCAACATACAGTGTTCTGTTGAAAAACCAAAACATGTGCATTTCATATATTCACATCCTATGTACAATTAATACAAATGTTAAATTGTTGTAAAAATTTACCCTAAAAGAGAATTTTATGTACATCTGTACAGCTTAGTATTTAAATAGAAACATGCGAGTGTTATCTTATTCAATTGGATGAAATAATAATAATAATAATAATAATAATAATAATAAGGTATTTCACCCTGGGTAAAGTTATGATTAACACCAAGAAAATGAAGGACAAATTGAAATCAAATCTAATCCTCTAAAAGCACTGGTAGAAAAGATGAAAGCAGTAAAAACAGGGGGAAGAAAGAGGACAGCACAACGACTTCATGTGTGGAGAAGCAGAAGGCCATGGGAACATCAGCGTTTCTTTCTCCTCATTAGTGCACGAGTTCATTCACATAAACGCACATGTAACACACTCGTGGTGGAACTGCGAGACTGATCGACGAACATCTGCATAGACACTATTCGGGAGCCAATCGGAGGACAGATTCTAGTGCAAGAGACCGTACGTTTCCAGCATTTCATCCGTTGTGGGTTGACCTTCGACCTCTTCCGCTGTGATGACGTCACTGGAACATGTACACATATAAACCGCTATTCTCAACAGAACACATCATAAATATATCCTCGCACGACCCCCTTCTCGTCGAGGAACCGCAACACACAGCTGACTATGACACTATATAAAGGCAACCTCAAGACTCACATTAAATATTTAAATACCATATTTTCATTTACAATAGAAATACGTCTCATCTCGTATTGCAACCCTGTATCCATGCTGAAAACCCAAGAGATCTAAATAAAAATCTATATTAGGCCAGGCGCGTCAGTAATAAAATCCCACGAGAGCTACGAGAGCTGCGAGCGCTACATGTGGTGTAGAAAAGAGTCTGGGCGTCTGCGGGAGCCAACGAAACCAACAACTCATCGTAATAATGCCTTGATATGATGCCCAACAGTCTTTTGGTCTGGTATGCCACGAGAGACACGGAAGATCCTTCTGCCACCCGCACCCGCGCCCTCGCCTCAACCTCCCTAGATATTGTGTCTCTCAGATTCCTGTATCTCAAATACAAGGCACGATAAAACGATAAAAGGAGAAAACCTCAATTGTAAAGCACCTTTGGTTAAAGGGAGGTACTTTGGTTGAAATCAAAAGCTATAAACATCCAATTATTATTCATGTTTGCTTACAGCTAGCAAAACAACAAAACGACAGTCAAAGTAAGAAAAGAGGCTTGTTCTTGTGTGTTTGTCGCGGAACGAGCCACCGATATGAGCAGGACGATGCAGTGTGTGACGGGCACGCGCTCCTCTCCTCAGCGGGTCTGTGGAGGAGCGGACGGCGCCGACTGGTCTCGTGTTTGGCAAGCTGGTGTAGAAACGAACACAGTGTCACAGAGATGTCTGAGGCAGGTCGAGTGTGTGAGGCATAGAGAGGAGCTACGGGTGGAGCTCTACTGCACGAGCTTGGCGTCGAGTCTCAGCCAGTGCAGGCCTTGCCGTGTGAAGCGCACCAGCTCCGTCATGCTGCTGCTGTTGAAGAGCAGCGGCCCCATCGCCTTGTCCAGCTCCGCAAAGAACTCTGTGCCAACAACACAAACAAGCATTCAGCGAACGAGAGAAAGAACACTTTCACATCAGACGCTTTTATCATCGCATTCAAGAAACACATTGACATTCTAATCAGTTCTTGCTTTCCCTGGGAATCGAACCCATGACCTTGATGTTGCAAGCACTGCTCTCTTTTGATTGAGACACACATAGACACTTCTAATCAGTTCTTGCTTTCCCTGGCATTCAATGGGACTGTATAGCGCACGTCATAACACACATTATTTCAAAGAAGTTTTATTTAGAATATCTTCATGCCTTTTGGTCACTTTAAGCATATTAAAGCTTTATATGATTGATTATTTATATTACACACACACACACACACACACACATATAAATAAAACCCTACTCAAGAACACTATGTATGCAGATAAATGTAGACACTTATGTATATCCAATTTTACATAAAGAGCTGGGGAATAAAATAGTGATATAGTGAGAGCGCAAGATAGTGGCAGTGAGATATAATGATATAGCAAGACAGCAAAATAGTGAGATAGTGATGTAACGATATAGTGATATAGTGATAGTGAAATAGGGAAATGGTGAGATAGTGATATAGCGATATAAGAATATAGTAATATACTGATATAATGAGATGGTGATATATAATGAAATAGTGAGATAGTGATGTAACGATATAGCAATAAGAATATAGCGACAGTGAAATAGTGAGATAGTGATATAGCGATATAAGAATATAGTGATATAGTAATATAGTGATAAGGTGATAGTAATAGTGAGATAGTGATATAATGAAATGGAGAGAGAGGGAAATGGAGAGAGAGGGAAATGGAGAGATGGTGAGACAGTGAAATAGTGAGATGGTGAGACAGTGAAATAGTGAGATGGTGACATAGTGAAATAGTGAGATGGTGATATAGTGAAAGAGTGAGATGGTGATATAGTGAAATAGTGACAGTGATATAGCGGTATAGTGAAAGAGTGAGATGGTGACATAGTGAAATAGTGAGATGGTGATATAGTGAAAGAGTGAGATGGTGATATAGTGAAAGAGTGAGATGGTGATATAGTGAAAGAGTGAGATGGTGATATAGTGAAAGAGTGAGATGGTGATATAGTGAAAGAGTGAGATGGTGATATAGTGAAAGAGTGAGATGGTGATATAGTGAAATAGTGACAGTGATATAGTGAAATAGTGAGAAGGTGATATAGTGAAATAGTGACAGTGATATAGTGAAATAGTGAGATGGTGATATAGTGAAATAGTGACAGTGATATAGTGAAATAGTGAGATGGTGATATAGCGGTATAGTGAAATAGTGAGATGGTGATATAGTGAAATAGTGACAGTGATATAGCGGTATAGTGAAAGAGTGAGATGGTGATATAGTGAAATAGTGACAGTGATATAGCGGTATAGTGAAAGAGTGAGATGGTGATATAGTGAAATAGTGACAGTGATATAGCGGTATAGTGAAAGAGTGAGATGGTGATATAGTGAAATAGTGACAGTGATATAGCGGTATAGTGAAAGAGTGAGATGGTGATATAGTGAAAGAGTGAGATGGTGATATAGTGAAATAGTGACAGTGATATAGCAGTATAGTGAAAGAGTGAGATGGTGATATAGTGAAATAGTGACAGTGATATAGCGGTATAGTGAAAGAGTGAGATGGTGATATAGTGAGATGGTGATTTAGTGATATAATGAAATGGTGAGGAAATAGTGACAGTGATATAGCGGTATAGTGAAAGAGTGAGATGGTGATATAGTGAAATAGTGAGATGGTGATATAGTGAAATAATGAGATGGTGATATAGTGAAATAGTGAAATAGTGACAGTGATATAGCGGTATAGTGACAGAGTGAGATGGTGATATAGTGAAATAGTGACAGTGATATAGCGGTATAGTGAAAGAGTGAGATGGTGATATAGTGAAATAGTGACAGTGATATAGCGGTATAGTGAAAGAGTGAGATGGTGATATAGTGAAAGAGTGAGATGGTGATATAGTGAAATAGTGAGATAGTGAGATGGTGATATAGTGAAATAGTGACAGTGATATAGCGGTATAGTGAGATAGTGAGATGGTGATATAGTGAAATAGTGACAGTGATATAGCGGTATAGTGAAAGAGTGAGATGGTGATATAGTGAAATAGTGACAGTGATATAGCGGTATAGTGAAAGAGTGAGATGGTGATATAGTGAAATAGTGACAGTGATATAGCGGTATAGTGAAAGAGTGAGATGGTGATATAGTGAAATAGTGAGATGGTGATATAGCGAAATAGTGACAGTGATATAGCGGTATAGTGAAAGAGTGAGATGGTGATATAGTGAAATAGTGACAGTGATATAGCGGTATAGTGAAAGAGTGAGATGGTGATATAGTGAAATAGTGACAGTGATATAGCGGTATAGTGAAAGAGTGAGATGGTGATATAGTGAAAGAGTGAGATGGTGATATAGTGACAGTGATATAGCGGTATAGTGAAAGAGTGAGATGGTGATATAGTGAAAGAGTGAGATGGTGATATAGTGAAATAGTGACAGTGATATAGCGGTATAGTGAAAGAGTGAGATGGTGATATAGTGAGATGGTGATTTAGTGATATAATGAAATGGTGAGGAAATAGTGACAGTGATATAGCGGTATAGTGAAAGAGTGAGATGGTGATATAGTGAAATAGTGAGATGGTGATATAGTGAAATAGTGACAGTGATATAGCGGTATAGTGAAAGAGTGAGATGGTGATATAGTGAAATAGTGACAGTGATATAGCGGTATAGTGAAAGAGTGAGATGGTGATATAGTGAAATAGTGACAGTGATATAGCGGTATAGTGAAAGAGTGAGATGGTGATATAGTGAGATGGTGATATAGTGAGATGGTGATATAGTGAGATGGTGATTTAGTGATATAATGAAATGGTGAGGAAATAGTGAGAGTGAGATAGTGATATAGTGAAATAGTGATATAATAATATAGTGATATAATAGTATATAACTGTGCTTGTTTTGTGTTATCAATGCAATGAAACATGACAAATTGTGCAGACGTCATTTCTGGCCAGACTGACACACACAAAAAAACAAAACACGAACACAAAAAAGTTGTAGTCTGTACTCCACCCCCCCCCCCCCCCCCCCCCCCTCTTTTCTTTGTTTTGTCTTCCCTCATATTTATAAAATCAGACTTGCATGGTCGTTTAACATTAACAGTCCCACAGCCGAGATCAGCAGTGCAGTGTGTGTGACGAGTACCTCTCTGCTCCTTGGCCAGCTGCTCCGCCTGCTCCCACACCTCCATGGCGTACAGGAAGTTGGAGGTGACCTGCACGTAGCTGGCCGCCATCTGGTGGATGCGCTGAGGGATGGTGACGGAGGAGCTGGCGCTCTGACTGGAGCTGCTGGACGAGTAGCTGCCCGCGCTGCCAGGGGAAAGCTTCGGAGACACCGGAGACGGCATGCCCGCTGTTTTACTGCAGACAGACAGAGAGAGAGAGAGAGAGAGAGATAATTGTAACTGAATTCAGCTGTTAAACCGAGCGTACATCTCCAGAACAGAAGCAGAGCAATATGAGAAACTTACTTTGCTACTCCAGGAGACGGAGCTTGGGTATTACTCAACGAATTCTGCAAGAAATGAAATAAATCCTCAGCACAGAGTAATTCATACTTTAGTAAACGTGAAGTGCAGCATATTATTGTTTGAGCAGAGAAAGAAGCACATTTACCTTCAAGTGTTCAGTGAGTGTTTTAGAGTATTTCAGTGCACTTTCCTTCCGCAGCTTGAACAGCCTCAAGTACAGGAGCGCTTGACACCGCAGGCTGCACACACACACACACACACACACACAAACATCATCCACTGCTTTACCTGCTCTTGCTCTTAAATCAGCACAATCCCCACGGCTGGCATCAACATTCATCAGTCACATTCATCAGATGCTTTTATGGAAGTGTGAAGCGTGCGTGTGTGCGTGCGTGTGTGCGTGCGTCTACGTACCACAGCACCGCTAGCCTTTTGTCTGCAGAGGTGGCATCCGGCGCCATGTAGCTCTTCAGCTTCATAGTGTACCTGCCCAACCAGCAAACACACACAGGATGAGACACACACACACACACACAGGATGAGAGCACGCTCACGACCGAGCAGATACGCTGGGTGAAAGCAAACTCTTACTTGATGAGCTCCACGGTCTCTGCGTACATGGGGAAGGGGGATTTGGCCTCCTGCGCGCTCTTCTCCAGCGCGTTTCCACACTCGATGAAGGACACCACGGCGTCCAGATAGTACACGGCCTTCTCGAAGCGGTCCATCTGCGGAGGAGATGACGCATGTGAGGGGGAACACGCGCTACACACTCAGCACAGAAACTATCTTGGCATTTGCACGAGCAGCACTGACCCCGGGAGCTTTAAACACGGGCTTCCTGTGAGGAGAAGCACCTGTTGTGGTGTCGCTCTCAATGGAGGACTAACACAAAAGGTCAGGGGTCACAAAAATATCAAGCAGATGAACTGACACACACACACACGTGGAGAACCGCAGGCCAGTAAACTAACCCTCACCAGTGCATCCGCGTTGTGTTTCAGCTTCTTGGCCTCTTGAAGGTAATGGTCAGCCGAATGGACCCTGCGATCAGAGACGGTACAGTCAAACCCTCGCATCACAACAACCATGACGAGGAACCAGTCAAAGCGCTGTGAATGAGACGGACTGTGAGGAAGTGCAGGAGTGTGTACCTGTCCTCAAACAGCAGCTTGGATCTGGACTTGGATCCGTCCGAGAGGAGCGGCGCCGCCACCGCAGGCTCTGCTTTACAGCTCTTCTCCTGCGCAAAACAACGAGAGCTCATCAGGACAAACGTTACTGTTGAAACATGCTCGACACAAGCTCATGAGCCGCGTGCAGTGAGTCCTGCGTCACCAAGACAGCCGGCTTTCTCTCTCACGGCGCAGCGACAGCTTGCAGAGCACGAGCACTGAATGAGCTATGGGGAGACTCGAGTCCAAGCGTCTGGATCAGAGGCGAGGACAGCACTGGAGTGGATATGAGGGAGGTGTGAATGCGCTGAATCAGCAGGATGTGAGGCTGTGAGGGGACAGTGCTCCGTCGCTGGGATGTGTGACACAGGTGAGGGTCAGCAACGCACCTTGGGCTCCCTGCGCAGGGGCTTGTCGTCGCTCTTGCGGTGTTTGGAGCTGCTCTTGCTGCCGTCTTTGGGCAGGGAGGCGGAGGACTGGCTCAGCGTGCGCTTGCGCCCCTGGTGCTCGGGTTTGGGTGCGGGCTGCAGCGTGATGGAGGGAGAGGGCGCAGACTCCTTGTCTTTATCCTGAGCGCGCTTGGACGACCTGCAGGAAACATTCAACATGATTACAACCTGCTCTGCACTGATGCGGTTCAGTCCAACACACGGGGCAGCTCACACTGCGCGAACCCCGCGGCAACAGCAGCTGTGCTACATCAGAATACCAGCGCGGCCGCAGAACTCAACGTCACGTGACCGTCACGCAACACGCGGCTGGAGGACGTTAAGCTTGAGGTCGTCGGACTTTCTGTGGAGCCGCAATCCGAACGCAAGAACTGTAGTCCCCGCATGACCACACCATTAACTGACTGTGCTGTTAAGATTAAACCGCTTGTGATGGTCTGATTGTGTCATCAGTGTGTGTGTGTGTGTGTGTGTGTGTAGCAGATGAACTCACTCTTTACTGCTGGACTTGTGCGAGGACTTCTCCTCCACTTTGGACTTCTTGCTGTCTGGTTTGAGAGCGTCGTCGTCATTCTGTGGGACAAACAGCAGCTTCAGTACAGAGAGCAATCCCTTACAACGGTTATCTATTTATATCACACAGATCAGCTCTTATGGAGCACAAACACATTACATACATCAACATTTCTGTTTCTTCTTAGAAAACACACTTCTGTTCTTTTTAGACTGCAATAAAATGTTTCAGTGTCCATAAAAACATGAAAAACTCCAAACAATATAGGAAGAGTTCAAATTGTCTTAAAATCTGACACTGTGTCCACTTTTCTCTTTTTTGACGGTGAAGGTGCCGGAGCCAACAGGACAGCGCATAAACTGACAGAACTAACGGCACTCAGTGCTCATCTGCTGTTAGCGCCGCAGAGAATGAAACTATTTTTCCCATATTGCAGATTTCTCTACGTTTGACACCCCTGGTCTAGGGTTAGTTTCACATCATTTACTGTCATCACTACAGGAAGGCAACAAGGACACGGATGGGTTTCCCTGAGCTGAATCAGTGCAGGACACGCGTGATGACTGCAGATCAGATCTAAACTCTGAGGGGTTTTCCTCCGAGCAGCTTTTGTTTGTGCAAGTAAATGATCTGCAGAGTTAAGCAGCACAAAGTCCACAGTAAAGGGAGCGGATCAGAAAACCCTGCAGCGTGCCGTCACTCAGCTGTGCTTCTCCACTACAGACAGTACAACCCCCCAGACATGAGACTGCTCTCAGCGGCTCGATTATGGGCAGGGGCACAGAGACGGATAACTATAATGAAAGAAAGCAGCAGTGGAACTACATGATGATGAACACTAAAAGCTCCCCACTCCTCCTGCTTTAAAGAGCTGGAGCACGAGCGCTACGCCCCCCCGCACGGATGCTATGACAGTCAGGGTTACGCGGCCGGCCAACAGCCCCATCAGGAACTCCATCAAGCTGCAGCACCAGGAAAATCAAGTCCCGTTTGACGTTTACGGCCGGTTTCACAGAGCTTAGATTAAGCCGGGTCTGTGGAACCAGGGGTAAATCATGCTAATATATTAGCAGAGCCGTAAATAAATGATGCGCGTGTAAATGTGTATTACGTGTGTATTAAATGCTAGAGCTGGCGCTCACCTTGTGTTTCCTCTTGCCCTTGCTGGCCCCCTTCTCCCCCGGCTGCTTCTGCGACTCCTTGCCCTCGGCGGGGGAGCTCCTCTCCAGCTTCAGCTCCGGCTCCTTGTACAGGCGTCCCGGCACGCGCGCCAGCAGGTTGAGGTCGATCTGCACCAACAGCCGGGCGGGCAGCCGGCCCTCGGGGTCGCTCAGCGGGGACAGCATGGGCGAGAACAGCGCCGGCGGGTTCTCGGGATACTGGTCTCTCGGCGTCTGCGAAGAGGACGGGACGCTCACGTTGCCCTCAGAGTCCGACGACGACGAGTCCACGATCTCTCGGGACTTCTTGGGCGCTTTCTTGCGCTTGTCTGGCGCCGGGCGAGGAGAGGAGGTCTTGGGCTCCTTCTTGATGTTGGGCTTGCGGGGGCCCTTGTTGGCGGCGCGGGCCCTGTGCGACGGGATCTCGGGCGACGGCTCCGTCTCCACCTTCAGCCCGCCCTTCGGCTCCTCCACCACCGGCGGCTTCTCGGGCTTCTTGGGCTGCTTCTTGCCCACGACGCGCCGCCCGCCCTGCCCTCCGCCCTCGCTCTGAGCGGGAGACTTCTGGCTGCGCCTCTGCCAGCTGTCCGACCCCTTCTGGCTGGGCCGGAGGTCTCGTCCGGTGGAGGGCGTGGGGTCTTTGGATCCGGGGCCGCTGTAGAACCGGCTGGAGCTGGACTCTCGCCCATCTTTCTTGTACTTGGTTGGCGTAGTGCTGCTCTCCACCGGAGACGCTGGCGAACACTTGTCCTTCTTAATCCAGTTGTTCAGCTGCCATTTATTAGCAGTGGGCTGCTCCCGCTGGGATGCAAACAGGGAAACTTGCATTGAGCCTCAACAAACTCAACTTCAAACTCATCGTTGCATCACTGAGCATTTCTTACCTGCAGCTTTAAAGTGCTATATCACAAAAACTAAAATCGCTGAACTGCTAATCATTGAGCAACACTAATGCAAACACAAGTGTATGAAGATAAGCTAAGAAAGCGTAGCTAGCATCAGATCTCGGCTGACCTCAGGGGACGTGGTGCGCGGCGGCTCGTTGGTCTCGCTGTCCGTGGAGCTGCTCTCGCTCTCGCTGTCGGACCCGGAGCTGCTCTCCGATCCGCTGTGGCTGCTGGTGTCCTCTCGCTCCGCGCCCTCGCTGTTATTACTGTTGTTACTGAGGGACACACACACACACACACACACTTCACGTTACCTTCATGTGTCCTGATGCATCAACAACAACACGTCGCAAAACAGCAAGCCGGTTCACAGCTGAAAACTTGTTCACCCAAAAGAGAAACTTCTGTCATGATTTACTCTCCTCGCGTCACTCTTAAGACTCATCTTCTAAACACAAGATATGTAAATGAAATCTGAGAGTCCACGGCAGATCCTACGACTGATGCACAGCGACTCGTTTCGTTATAAGATGAAGCGATTGAACTCAGGCTTTAACGCAGGTGTAAACACTTCTGGAGACACGCAGCACCTCGTCGGTTCACAACCTGTGTGTGTATCGATGAATACATGCGAATTACAGCCTAAATTAAATCTGTTCACCATATAACCAAACCGAGTCCCTTCAGTAACCGCTCAATGCAGAGTCTCAGACCCGTCAGAAGATACTCAACGAGGAGTCATCAGAGTTCATTCTTCAGGTGAAGCAACCCGTTAACACTAAAACAGCAGCGCGTGAGGAGATCTCCGTGAGAGAGCCGGTGATGAGCATGAGCTGCAGGTGTGTGCGTCACCTTGCTGAGGGGTTTTTGGCAGGATCTTGCTCTCCGTCGCTGTCTTCGCTGGTGCTGAGCTTCAGATCATTCTCCAGCATGCTGGGAACACAGATCACACACTTTACATCTACTGAGAGGCACATCAGGCCTCGTCTGCTCGGGGATATCTGATCTCCACTCACTTGGACTGGTCGCTGTCGCACGGCTTCGACAGATGGCTGGTGGACGCGCTCTTCCCTGAGATTTTCTCTGAGAGGGAAACCATAAAATCAGAAAAGCATCACAACAAAAGGCAGAGGCACGACAGTCTGACTGAATGACTTCTAGCACTTACTCTGCGCCCCAAAAGACAGGTGCTGGGCGTCCTGCAACAGAGCAAGAGTGACAGGTTAACACGCATGCGCTCTTCACCAAACCATACATGATCACACTGAACCTGAACTCTCTGACGCTACAGCGCACTACACACACACTCGTGCGCTGGAGGAAAGCTCTCAGACACACATGACTGCGGTGCGCGCGGAGGCTGACCTTAGAGGTGGAGAAGGGGAACTTGGATGGCTCCGTCTTGCAGGGGGTGTGAATGGCTGTGAGTGGAGGAGGCCAGACCTGAGTCATTTCCTGAACACACACACACACACACACAAACACAGCATGTGTCAACACTTCCTGCACCGTGACGTCGGACAGCACTTCATCAGAGTTCACAGAAACACGTCCTTCACGCATCTCCAGTATCATTCCAGCTTTACTCTCGCCCGGAGATACAGAGGGTCTTACCTTCAAGATCTCGTCCACACAGCTGGCGTCTCCTCCCATCGAGCCCTGCAGGAATCAAGCGGTCAGGATCACAAACGCACGGGAGATCATGATGCACACCTGACCCTCAGCGTGACACACGAGCTTCAAACGGCTCTTATTATCGATCATATGATTGTGTTATTTCCCCAACGGTTCATGTTAGCGGCTGTTTGCCAAACATCGTGACGAACGCCGAAGACTCGAAGACTAAAGACCTGACTGCATTCTCATGTGTGCGACAAATCACCAATCACTGCACTGCACCTCTGAAGATTACCTTACACCTTCTGTGAAGAACCTCGCGAAACACCACGCTGCCAAAACCTACAATTTTAAGTAGTTAGCAATTCAAAATGTAAGTAATCAGAACATGTTTTAATTACTCTTAACCAGTAATATTTGAGTGTGATTTGAGGCCGCTTTGAGCGTGATGGAAAAGCATGCTGGGCTAAATTAAAAGAAGCTCAATACTCAATATTGCTTGAATCAGTGTGTTTTGAGTTGACACGCTCCTCTAGGGTAACTGGTTTCAGGAGAGTGGATGTTTCTGAGCGCTGAAGACAGCCTTTACAGCAAGTTCCTCTGATTCTTCAGAACCACATTAGCTATTGCTGAACACGAGTCTGATGTTTTGGCAGAACTCAAGGCCGGGACTGAGAGGGTTTGGTGTGTAGCTGTGTCAGGAAATGCGACAGCTCGTTATATGAGGTGCGCGTGTGTGTGTGTGTGTGTGTGTGTGTGTGTGTGTGTGTGTGTGTGTGTGTGTGTGTGTGTGTGTGTAGGACTCACGTCCACTGGCTGTGTGGGGATCTTCAGCTTGGTGAGAGAGGCCTTGCCGTTGGGCTTCATCTCCGCGCCGGCGCTGCTGTGCGACTGGCCGCTGTACGGCTCCGAGGTCTTGGGCTCGGCCGTCTCCTGGCCGTCCATGGGCCGCACGTAAGCGGTGGGCTTCTGCAGCATGGAGCTGGGCTTGATGAGCGAGGGCGGGAAGCTCTGGCTGGGATGCTGTCCGCTGGAGAAGGAGGGCACTCTCGAGGGCGAGTCCCAGTTGGCCTCCCGGTCGCGCGGAGACTTGGTGCGGCAGCGGGAGTGTGCGGCGGCGCCTGCGGAGCTCAGCGAGCTCTTGGCCGGGCTGGAGTGGGACTTGTGCTCGGAGCCGTGCTTGCTGGACTTCTTGCTGCCGCTGTAGTCTCGCTCGTGCCGCTGGCCGGCGCTGCTGGAGCCGCTGCGCTGACTGCCGTGGCCGCCCGGCACAGACGAGCGCTTCTGCGAGGAGGACGAGGACGAGGAGGAGGGGGGGCAGGTGGAGGAGGAGAGGCCGCCGGCAGCAGTCTGCCCGACCGGAGTCCATTTGCTGTTCTGGCTCGGGGTGCCTCCGCGCGGGTCAGCGAACGGCCCGGCTTTATCGTCGGAGGAGGAGCCGGAGGCTTTGGGGATGAGCTTGGACATTGGGGGTTCACCGATGGTCTCCTTCATCTCGTCGTAATTACCCAGCATGCTCTGGATGCGATTTGACAGTTTATCTTCCTTGGTCTGTTGAGAACAACAAAAACCCGTTAAAGCTTGCAACTGGTGCCACTCTGATTGGCTTTACTTTAATAAAACAAACTGCAGAATTAAATTCATACATCATCATAAAGCCATTATTAACTCTTTCCTGGCCACTGATGGAATAGTGCAGTTTTTCCACACACACATATATACGTTTCTAAATACAGTAATACCTTGAGACACAAGTGTCCTGACATACAAGTATTCTGAGATATGAGCAAACCTTCCAGCAGTTGTTGCTTTGAGATACGAGTAAATATTTGAGATACGAGTAAATATTTGAGATACGAGCAGCTTCCAGACGCTAGAGGTGTTCAGCACTCGCAGCAGCTCAAGCTCCTCATTTATGGGTAATTGCATATGATCTCCACTAGAGGCAGCTTGGTTTTACAGCGGGGGTTACCGGGGGCAACGAGTGATTCACCAGTATTAAGCTGGGAGCAGCACGAGTTATGAGTGTTCAATAATAATACATATGAGCTTCTGAGTCTATCAATACACAACACAGGAAGAAACACTACACTTCTGTATTGTGTTCATCTACGTTATTCCTCCTCCTCCTTAAATAAAGTTAAACTGATTGACAGTTATTAGCATGCATGTTTCCTTGGCAACTAGTAGAAATAAAGTTCACGTACATCAGCGGTTGTTTTGAGTGTTTTAGTAGCACTATAATAACCGCGGTTACAAAACCAGTAACATACATCCAGAGTCGTAGTAGTTGATAGAGCAGGTAAAAGCCGGGATACTATGAAAGTTACCATGGTAAACTAATATTAGGGCAAATACAAAGAGTCAAAAAGCTTTGAAGTCCATCTAGATATAATTATAGAGAACCTGTCCATCCTCCTTCTGTCAGTAAATATCACTGAAGTGTGTGTTTGAGGGACGATGAGTGGCTCTGAACACATCGCTGCTTCCCACGAGGGCAAAAGCGTGACAGCTGGCCAGCGTAAGGCTTCAGAAGTCATTAGCAGCTGGCGCTAGTGCCATCCTCGCCACGGCAGTGATCCAGAGACGACGCAGACACACACACAGCCCATCACACACACCAGCACTCAATCACAACAGATCAAGCATCATCTGCACTACTGTCCCCAACGAGCTCAATCACAACACGTGCTGCACCGCAGGATCCTCCCTGATCCGCCTCCTCTTGCATCGCATTCCCTGGGAATCAAACCCACGACCTTGATGTTGCAAGCACCAAAGTCTACTGTTTAACTATAAAAAATAAAAGATTTGGTAGATATACAAAATTGACAGCATTTAACATCCTGCGAAACAGACTAAAGATATTAAAAACATGTCTTGCACTCTTAAAACACAATTAAAGCCCAAACGGAAGAGTGTCGTCATAGCAACAACACCGCACCTGCACGTCTCATGAGGTTTGTGAATATTATCATACGGTGAGCAGACATCATAGCGTTAAATAAAACATATTTGTTAAGAGACTAAAAACTTTTGAAGTTTTGAAAATAAAAACTTTTAATAAGTAACATTTAATTTGCTGGAGCCATGAAGCAAACTTCATTCCTTAAAAATCAATATAACGAACTATGGGAAGCTGTCGAACATCTCCAGCACGTTAATAAATTACCCATAAACCCTGTGCGTCTGCACTCGCATTATTAGAAATAAAGCACAATTATCACGCCTTACAATCACTCGCCTTTGACAACGGATGAACTTTCATTTCACACAGAAATCTGCCGCAAACTCACAGCTCCAGTGATCAGTTCTGAAACCACCCATCTCTACATCCATCCATCCCTCCATCCCTACACCATCCACCCATCCATCCACCTCTACATCCATCCATCCCTCCATCCACCTCTACATCCATCCATCCCTCCATCCACCTCTACATCCATCCACCCCTCCATCCACCTCTACATCCATCCATCCCTCCATCCACCTCTACATCCATCCACCCCTCCATCCCTACACCATCCACCCATCCATCCACCTCTACATCCATCCATCCCTCCATCCACCTCTACATCCATCCACCCCTCCATCCACCCCTCCATCCATCCATCCCTCCATCCACCTCTACATCCATCTCTACATCCATCCATCCCTCCATCCCTACACCATCCACCCATCCATCCACCTCTACATCCATCCATCCCTCCATCCCTACACCATCCACCCATCCATCCACCTCTACATCCATCCATCCCTCCATCCCTACACCATCCACCCATCCGTCCCTACATCCATCCACCCATCCATCCACCTCTACATCCATCCATCCCTACAACCATCTCTACATCCATCCATCCCTCCATCCCTACACCATCCACCCATCCATCCATCTCTACATCCATCCATCCCTCCATCCCTACACCATCCACCCATCCGTCCCTACATCCATCCACCTCTACATCCATCCATCCCTCCATCCCTACACCATCCACCCATCCGTCCCTACATCCATCCACCCATCCACCTCTACATCCATCCATCCCTACAACCATCTCTACATCCATCCATCCCTCCATCCCTACACCATCCACCCATCCTTCCCTACATCCATCCACCCATCCATCCACCTCTACATCCATCCATCCATCCCTACAACCATCTCTACATCCATCCATCCCTCCATCCCTACACCATCCACCCATCCGTCCCTACATCCATCCATCTCTACATCCATCCATCCCTCCATCCCTACACCATCCACCCATCCGTCCCTACATCCATCCACCTCTACATCCATCCATCCCTACACCCATCTCTACATCCATCCCTACACCCATCTCTACATCCATCCCTACACCCATCTCTACATCCATCCATCCCTCCATCCCTACACCATCCACCCATCCGTCCCTACATCCATCCACCCATCCATCCACCTCTACATTCATCCATCCCTACAACCATCTCTACATCCATCCATCCCTCCACCATCCACCCATCCGTCCCTACATCCATCCACCTCTACATCCATCCATCCCTACACCCATCTCTACATCCATCCCTACACCCATCTCTACATCCATCCATCCCTCCATCCCTACACCATCCACCCATCCATCCCTCCCTACATCCATCCATCCATCCATCCATCCACCTCTACATCCATCCATCCATCCATCCATCCCTACACCATCCACCCCTCCACCCACCCATCCATCCGGACAGAACTTGAGACGGGTTTGTGGAGCACTTACACTGATTTAGAAAGTGAAGATAACCGAACAATAATCAATTACACCAGCCAGAAACACTGAAGCATCTAACAGTGCCAGTACTTACCCGTAACACACCAGACACCCCAATGACACCTGACAACAACAAAACACTACGCTCAGACTTACAGACACACACCACAGTACTGTCAGACTGGAGCAGCATGTAATGTGTGTGTGACTGAGTGTGTGTATGTATGTGTATGAGTGAGTGTGAGTGAGTGTGAGCGAGTATGAGTGAGTGAGTGTGAGTAGGTGTGTGTGCATGCGTGCCTGTGTGTATGTGTAGGCGAGTAAGAGTGTGTGTGTGTGTGTGTGTGTGTGAGAGATGGATGACCAAATTTCACCCTGATAATTGTGAGATCATGGTTTAATGGTCATCTCTTGATAAACTGAGAGCTGTGTGAATCCTCTGAGAGTTGTGACTGCATGAAGCACATCATCAGTGTTAATGAGTGGTTTAAACACACACACACACACACTGATGAGTCTGTTCTGCCATCATTAGATGTGTCACACAGAACTGTTAATGGCGAGTATTAGAGCTAAGGCTAACTGCTGGCGATGGGCATGAGCAGAACGAGCACAGCGGACGCTCATCTGAAACACTGCAGCGCTAGTGAACATCCACTGATGAACGTGTGTGAGCTTTGAGTGAAGCTTCTCCCCGCATGAAGATCAACAGAGCATTACATATCAGGATATAAAAACAAAAGCAACCACTCAAGATGAAATGAGGCCTACAGGGCGAAAATAAATGAATAAACCAATCAAATGAAAACAAGAAGAAACAAAATGAACTTACAACTTTATAAGGTTCAGGAAAGAGGGGGGAGTTAGCTGGAAAGGCCTCTCCTCCCTGCTGGATTTCTTGATTTCTCCTTTCCCTTTCTTTCATACGGAGCACATTCCGGTCTTCACGGTTCATGTTGCTAACAACAGAGACAGAGTCACGGAGCAGTGAGGAATCAGAGGAAAACAGCGTCCTACACCTTCAGCTACATTTACACATTTCAACAGCACATAGAAAACAAAACAGATTAGCGGAGTGGAGCAGAGATGAGCTGCTTCCCCTGCTCTCCTGTACAAATCAAGCTATCACAGGAAGAGAGGAGAGCTCAAGTCTTACAGTGATGGGTAACACTGACTGAGTCTGTCCATCTGTGCTTTACTTTATGCTGTGTGCTTCAGCCGACCCAACACTATATGATGATGGTTCACACTCACTCACTCACACGCTCAATCTCACCATCTCTCGCACACACACTCAATCTCACCATCTCTCACACGCACACTCAATCTCACTATCTCTCGCACACTCAATCTCACCCACACTCAATCTCACCATCTCTCGCACGCACACTCACTCTCACTATCTCTCGCACACACACTCTCGCACACTCAATCTCACCATCTCTCGCACGCACACTCAATCTCACTATCTCTCGCACACACACTCAATCTCACTATCTCTCGCACACTCAATCTCACCCACACTCAATCTCACCATCTCTCGCACGCACACTCAATCTCACCCACACTCAATCTCACCATCTCTCGCACCCACACTCAATCTCACCATCTCTCGCACGCACACTCAATCTCACCATCTCTCGCACGCACACTCAATCTCACCATCTCTCGCACGCACACTCAATCTCACCATCTCTCGCACGCACACTCACGCGCTCGTGCTCTCTCACACACGCACACTCAATCTCACTATCTCTCGCACGCACACTCACTCTCACTATCTCTCGCACGCACACTCACTCTCACTATCTCTCGCACACACACTCTCGCACACTCAATCTCACCATCTCTCGCACGCACACTCAATCTCACCCACACTCAATCTCACCATCTCTCGCACGCACACTCAATCTCACTATCTCTCGCACACTCAATCTCACCATCTCTCGCACGCACACTCAATCTCACTATCTCTCGCACACTCAATCTCACCATCTCTCGCACGCACACTCAATCTCACCGTCTCTCGCACACACACTCTCTCGCACACTCAATCTCACCATCTCTCGCACGCACACTCAATCTCACCATCTCTCGCACGCACACTCACGCGCTCGTGCTCTCTCACACACGCACACTCAATCTCACTATCTCTCGCACGCACACTCACTCTCACTATCTCTCGCACGCACACTCACTCTCACTATCTCTCGCACGCACACTCACTCTCACTATCTCTCGCACGCACACTCACTCTCACTATCTCTCGCACGCACACTCACTCTCACTATCTCTCGCACGCACACTCACTCTCACTATCTCTCGCACACACACTCTCGCACACTCAATCTCACCATCTCTCGCACGCACACTCAATCTCACCCACACTCAATCTCACCATCTCTCGCACGCACACTCAATCTCACTCACACTCAATCTCACCATCTCTCGCACGCACACTCAATCTCACTATCTCTCGCACACTCAATCTCACCCACACTCAATCTCACCATCTCTCGCACGCACACTCAATCTCACTATTTCTCGCACGCACACTCAATCTCACCATCTCTCGCACGCACACTCAATCAATCTCACCATCTCTCGCACGCACACTCAATCAATCTCACCATCTCTCGCACGCACACTCAATCTCACCATCTCTCGCACGCACACTCAATCTCACCATCTCTCGCACACACACTCTCACCATCTCTCGCACACTCAATCTCACCCACACTCAATCTCACCATCTCTCGCACGCACACTCAATCTCACCATCTCTCGCACGCACACTCAATCTCACCATCTCTCGCACACACAATCTCACCATCTCTCGCACACACAATCTCACCATCTCTCGCACGCACACTCAATCTCACTATCTCTCGCACACTCAATCTCACCCACACTCAATCTCACCATCTCTCGCACGCACACTCAATCTCACCCACACTCAATCTCACCATCTCTCGCACCCACACTCAATCTCACCATCTCTCGCACACACACACACTCTCTCGCACACTCAATCTCACCATCTCTCGCACACACACACTCTCTCGCACACTCAATCTCACCATCTCTCGCACGCACACTCAATCTCACGCACACTCAATCTCACCATCTCGCACACACACTCACACGCTCGTGCTCTCTCGCACACACAATCTTCACTATCTCTCGCACACACACTCTCTCTTGCAC
>JAWRVZ010000328.1:265000-492425 GCA_037043235.1 Rhodeus uyekii
CACGCCCACAGCACTCAAACAAGCACGTGATTGGTTCCCGGCGCGAGATCGACCAATGAGAGCGCGAGTGGATGAATCCCGTGAGCTGATTGGCTGATCCTACTATGTGGATTTCCACCTATCGCGGGGGTTCCAGTCCACATTAACCACAATAAACGAGGATCACTGTAGATATTTCTTACATTAACGCTTTGCTTCACAATGCCTTTATTAACCCCTGATCCCTTTATGAGGGTCCAGAATCTCAGTCTCCTTCTAAAGCTGGGAAGAGCGGGATATTCTCTAAATAACTGTGTTCGGATGAAAGTCACGCTCACCCAGGATGACCTGAGGACGAGTACATGATGGGATAATGTTCATTTTTGGATGAACTCTCTAAATGAGTGGAATATACATTATAGCTATTGTGAAATATAGAGACCAGGAGGATCACGGTCACGTTGAGCTTGACGATCATCGTTTCTCCAACACACATTTCCCCATCATGAAGTCTCATGCGACACAAAGACACATGAGTATGTAAACTCATACGGAGCATCAGGAGACGGAGAGGGGAAATGTGTGGACATCTGTTGACTGCAGGGCTTAAAGTCCCATGAAGCATCGGAGCTGTCCATGGAAGAAAAGTCACGAAAGAGCCAAAAAAGCAGCTTGAAAGATAAAGGCCTTATAGTTCTCACACTAAGGCAATCGTTCCTACATGCCCAGAAAACGCTGTTTCAGGACAGAGCGCATGTTGATCGTTCATCTGCAGTGTTTTGAAATCAATACATTATTTGGGAAGGTGCTTCTGACAGTAACATAATCCAGATTCCTTCTAGAATATTCTACTTCTGTGGGAAAGCTGCCATATAAAGACCAATTTAACAAGAGACAACACAGCCTGACATTAAAACTGAGCTAAAGAAATAACAGAAGAGCGGTATGCAAATGTTTGCGAGCAGGCCTGAAGTTTGCGGTGAGTGGCTGGTGCAAACATGGCCGTGGCTTACCCTGACTGAGAGGCCATGGCCTCCGCCAATGAACCATTGGAAGAGGAGTGAGGGGAATCCACACACGCGAGGCTCTTCCAGTCTCCGGTCAGCACCGTCCCCCCAAACACGCTTCTGGATCGCAGCTTTCACACTTCAGCCGTTGCTGCTGTATTTCCTGGGAGTTGAGATAAATCTGACTTTAGGGAGGGGAGGTTATGGTCTGTCTGCCGAACAAACCACTCGGCTGAAGAGAGGAGGCGCAGCTGAGGACATCACAGTAAAACACTCGAGTGCGCTCGATTAACATCAAACTCCAAGAGAAAACAACACGCATGTGTCCAACTACACACAACGCCTGCTTTCACACCGCCTGCACTAGTGACCTCCTCAAGCTGCTATGTTTGATTAATAATGCCGTTTAAAGCCCCTGGTTCTGTGAGGAGGAACACCCCTGCTGCGCGGTGGAGAATGGTACAGTCCACCAACGCCCTTATAAGGACATGTTATTTTATAGCAGTCGCCCCTCCTCCCTGTGATGCGCAGTCTCGCAGCAGCCAATCAGCGGCTGTCTCTCAGTAAACACATGCCCTCCCCCCCACTCAGGTCTGAGCCAACACCATACGCAATTCCCTTAAAGGGCCAGACGCAACCTTCCCGTCCAGAGGGAAACAACGTCAAAAACATCAGCACACCCAGGAGGACATGAGGCAATTACATGCAAGATGGGAATCACCAAAAACAATACTGACCAACCACCCTGAGAGAGAGAGAGAGAGAGAGAGAGAGAGGGAAAGAGACACAGACAGCGAGAGAGAGAGAGAGAGAGAGAGAGAGAGAGAAGGAAAGAGACACAGACAGCGAGAGAGAGAGAGAGAGAGAGAGACAGAGAGAGAGGGAAAGAGACACAGACAGCGAGAGACTGAGAGAGAGAGAGAGAGAGAGAGACAGAGAGAGAGGGAAAGAGACACAGACAGCGAGAGAGAGAGAGAGAGAGAGAGAGAGAGGGAAAGAGACACAGACAGCGAGAGAGAGAGAGAGAGAGAGAGAGACAGAGAGAGAGGGAAAGAGACACAGACAGCGAGAGAGAGAGAGAGAGAGAGAGAGAGAGAGAGAGGGAAAGAGACACAGACAGCGAGAGAGAGAGAGAGAGAGAGAGACAGAGAGAGAGGGAAAGAGACAAGAGAGAGAGAGAGGGAAAGAGACACAGACAGTGAGAGAGAGAGAGACAGAGAGAGACAGAGACAGAGAGAGAGACAGAGTGAAAGAGACACAGAGAGACAGAGCGAGAGGGAAAGAGACACAGACAGCGAGAGAGAGAGAGAGAGAGAGAGCGAGAGGGAAAGAGACACAGAGAGACAGAGCGAGAGGGAAAGAGACACAGACAGCGAGAGAGAGAGAGAGAGAGAGACAGAGCGAGAGGGAAAGAGACAAGAGAGAGAGAGAGAGGGAAAGAGACACAGACAGTGAGAGAGAGAGAGACAGAGAGAGACAGAGACAGAGAGAGAGACAGAGTGAAAGAGACACAGAGAGACAGAGCGAGAGGGAAAGAGACACAGACAGCGAGAGAGAGAGAGAGAGAGCGAGAGGGAAAGAGACACAGAGAGAGAGAGAGAGAGAGGGAAAGAGACACAGACAGCGAGAGAGAGAGAGAGACAGAGCGAGAGGGAAAGAGACACAGACAGCGAGAGAGAGAGAGAGAGAGAGAGAGACAGAGAGAGAGAGAGACAGAGGGAAAGAGACACAGACAGCGAGAGAGAGAGAGAGAGAGAGAGAGACAGAGCGAGAGGGAAAGAGACACAGACAGCGAGAGAGAGAGAGAGAGAGAGAGAGAGACAGAGAGAGACAGAGGGAAAGAGACACAGACAGCGAGAGAGAGAGAGAGAGAGAGAGAGAGAGAGAGAGACAGAGCGAGAGGGAAAGAGACACAGACAGCGAGAGAGAGAGAGAGAGAGAGAGAGAGAGAGAGAGACAGAGCGAGAGGGAAAGAGACACAGACAGCGAGAGAGAGACACACAGAGAGAGACACACAGAGAGAGACAGAGACAGAGAGAGAGAGAGAGAGTTCCTCCATAATCCTCAGGGTTATTTAGGGAGATGATGAGTGGAGGTCGTTAAGAGAGCTGCTCTTCATTGAACATGCAGGTAAATAATAATTAGGCGTTTCCTAAAATAGGCAGGGATTAGTGGCGCACATCTTCCTGCTTAAACACCACAAACCACACGGTTCTTCATTACTAACCCGTAAACAGGTTCTTACTCTGAGGAACACAAACCATGAACATATTTCAGGACATCTCTAAAGAGGAGATCATATCCACAAACACAACCCATGACTGCAAATCCCACTCGGATGCGTCCAGGTGTCCCATCACCGCGGGAACCGCAGTGTGAGGTCATGACCTTTGACCTTCCTCAACACACTATCAGGGGTCTACAAACTGTTCAGCCCGACGGCCGCATTAACTGTCAAACAGCAGTTCAGGGGCGACTACACACTCGAGACAAATAAAAAAAAAGAAACAAAACAAGGATGTAGTTTTTGATCATTTAATATTATTTTACTCAGTTATAATTTAATAACAGATTGATACACAAGGACACCTGCATTAGTGTGAATGGTGACATTGTTTCCTGGATGCCAGACATTTCTGGCTTTAGATTTGACGTAAATCTCCGTAATTGTTTTGCGTATTACAGATTGTTTTGCACCCCTCCATCAGCCCGCATCAAGAGGAGGTTCATGAATGGTCTATATTGAGCAGATTAAACTGAAACTCGTCACTCTTGTTATGAAACGCAGAGCAGTATTAATTATTACAGCGGTCGTATCGGCTTCCAGCGATCAAAGCCAGACTCGCACACATCCACACGCCGTCAGTCCCTCACGCCCAAACCAGCTTCACACACACACACACACACACAGCTGTGAGGAGAACTATTTGTATATGGTTCCATCTCTATGTAAAAATGCGAATAGCAGCAGAACTGGTTGTAGTGTGAGCAGTCGTTGCATCCCTTCGTCTCGTTTCAGGAGCTCTTCCCATTCCTTTCTTCAGTAAAGATTTACAAGCTATAAGACAGCAACTGAACGGAGCAAAACAACAGAGATAAGAGACTGAACTACAAACCCGTGTGAAACGTGAGTGGGCGGAGCTAAAGTTGCTTTTGATTCTGATTGGTGTCGCTTTCCTGCACAGCATCATGGGAAATGTAGTTTTCCATTCTAAATCTTTAATGCATCTAGAATTATTCACGGAGCAACTAAAATACCTTTTTTAATGTCTGAAATTTTAGTTTGAACAAACTTTCTTTGCTCATTTAAACAGCTATTTCAATAGCAACAGAAAGTGCATGCTGCTGCTTGATTAGTGTTTGCTGAAATGATTTTGAATATTTACGAAAATATTTCTTGAATGATACGAAACATTGATTAAAGGAAATTAAATGAACGCTTAATGTCTAAATTTGGATGCACAACTAATTTAAAAAAAAAAGTTAAATGTTTTCTATTGAATTCAATTCATTAGACATGACTTAAGTAAAAATAAAACCTAAAAAAAACAAATAAATTTCATACGGTCATAAAAACATGCCATTTACGTTCAACTGTTTCTGAATGGCATTTGTATGATCGGAACGCTTCAGAAATCACTACAAAAGAGTTTAAATCTGTGGAGAAATAAGATGGATCCACACTCTGCATGAAGGAGAGCTGGAAACAGAGAAGAGGCGATGAATTGAGCGACAAACCAAAGCAACACAAGTTTATATCCGTTTACAGCGGAGCTTCATTGAGCATTTCTCTCCAGTTATATGACACTGATCACGTGCGTTCCCGTCCTCACGCACAGCACAAAACCACATGCGTTAGTGCGACTCGCGGCGCTTGAAGTTCAGAGCGCTTGGATTGAGTGTGTGATCACTCTGTGCTCGTGAAGGGTGTGTGAACGCCCGACACACTCATCGCATTCAACCGCGCCTAATCCTCATAATGTCTGCGTTACCACACAGAAGAAACACACGTTAACGCACGCAGGCTACTTCTGCAGCTCAACGCATAAAGTAACAGGACATTTTCTGGCTAGAGTTAGAAAATATGACCGCGCTATAATCCATTCAAAGGCTGTTATAGCATTCAAGCGCAACAAGAAGCAAACACTGAACTGTTGAAAAGCGCAGACTCACAGGAGTAAAAAAACATCAAATGAAAGTTGAGAAGAGGTGCATTAGATCCGCACCAGCTTGCAACATCAAGGTCATGGGTTTGATTCCCAGGGAAATCAAGAACTGATTAGAATGTCAATGTGTTTCTTGAAGGCGACGAAAAAAGCATCTGATAAATGCAGGAATGCAGATGTGCGTCAGTTCTTAAAGTGACAGTAGCCTAATATTCCTGCTGCTGTCTGTCATTAATCAATGAAAATCACTCGCTGCTCTCGACTGAATGACTTCAGTCGCTTCAATAATGATTAATCTATTAACTGATACAGTGAAAACTATGCGGTGTTATTTTACATTTGATTACTGAAGATTTCTTTACCCGAAAACCTTCCTGAAATTAAAGCACTGTTTATTTGACCATTTGTTAGTGCTTATAATACACTTCTGCATTTCCAAACACTCATTTCTGTTCAAACTCTGCTTTTTCTTTTGCTATAGATATTCATTTTACATTTCAGACCATATAACAATGTTAAAAAATAAGCTTGCGGTTGGGAATAGGGATCTGTTCAAGGTTACTACCTACTTATCAATTATTGCAGTCATTATCACAAGCACATAGTGTGAACATGGGGAGCCGGACTGTGAAAAAGCACTACCCTTAAAATAAAATAAAAGGAAATTATAACCAGTGGGCTCTGATAATCTGTTTGGATTAACCTAATGGTTTGCAGGAATATCCCACTTTATAATCCTGCAATCCTGCGGGAATGTGTAAAACTATGTGTGGCAAACTCAAAACTCAAACTGAAGCGAACGCAGGGACGTTTTGGAAACACCTTCCTTATTTTGCACAGGAAACTTGCAAGGGTCGATCTCATCAGGCTTGTGCTGATGTCCAGGGAATCTGCACTGAATGAAGGGCTCCGACCCTCATGTGCTCGCAACACAAGCATCAGGCTCTGATCCACACAGAGACGAGCGGCAGGAAGTGCTCGTGTTCGGGCCGGCGGACGGGTCAGACACGTGAGCGAGAGCGGGGTCACTGCGCTTGCATAAGCGGCTCAAGGTCCGCACTTACGCACGATTAGCTGATCGTTATTCACCTCAGTTAAGCATTTGCCAGAAACTCCTTCCACCCGTGCAAACACACTATCACCGCTTTAACCCGTCACTCTCACAGCCAAACACGGCTCTCCGTGAACGAGTTCTTAAACCAATCATCAACGAGACATTACAATCTTTGATCTGACGCAAAAAAGCATTTGATAAGTTAGACTTATGAAAGACACTAGGAACCATCCCATTCAAGCACTACATCAGCTCCTCATAAACACCATTAAACTGTTCATTACAGAGACAAAGCACTTCCAATGTAATGCAAAATATGCATGTGGGCAGTTGACAAATAAGGGTGAAACAGCATTTTTTCAAAAGAAGTTCTAAATTGCTTGAGAATTGTATGCATTTGTAAAGTTCAAATACTGTTGTTTCTGAAACTGTTAGAGGTTAGCAGATTTTTTTCCTCATTATGTAATTTATTACGCTTTTTTCACAGTACCAGGCAAATTATGTCCTGCGGTGTGACATGACATTACTATAAAATTCAAATAGTTAAATATTATTCATTTCACATACAAATCAGGTATGCTTTAAATTTAACAAGTATTCTTAAATAATGGTCATTACAATTCTGCATATATATTTTTCCACAGCTGTTTTTCGATTATATTCTTTGCTTTTGCCATCTTTTACCACTCACTCCAGTGGAAAAATTGTGTAAATGAGAATATATATATATATAATACTTTTTTATATAGTTATATTATGCAATGTTTTCAAATGCATATAATTAAGCTAGTTAACATAGTAAAAGTCGTTTAATTGTGTTTGAAGTGATGTCACACCACAGGACGAAATGAGACACTGTATGAACATTTATGGTGAAATTTATTGAATACTTCTGTAACAAACAAATTAATTTGCATCTCTATTTGAACATTAATGAAAATGCAACATCAGTACAATCTTATTACTTAGTGTATGAATTTGAACTAAAAACATAGTGAACAAGACATACTGAATAATTAACATTTTGGAGGCGTCAAATCAGACCCAGTCATAAAGACCATTAATGTCTATTTTTAACTTAAAAGACTAAACAAAAATATTTTTTCCTCAGGAGAAAGTAATTACAATCATGCTGAAATAATTAAAATCATGTTAAAATCATCAATTCAGCTCTTTAAACAAAGATTCCAGTGAAGAGACATTTGATATTCTAACATTTCTAACCCTAACCTTAAAAACTGTCAAAAATCACTTTAAAAACAATGATCAGTGACTTAACATACACATACAAACAAATGAAGACATATATATATTTATGTTTAATATAGGTATATTACGTATAATGAAGACTGATATATACGTTTAATATAATATAGGTATATTATATATAATATTGACAATATTTGTTTAATATATATAATTATCTAACTGTCTCTATATTTAATATTGCAAACATAACAGACAAGAATCTAGCTAGACATCTGACTTAATTATGTCACAGTACAGGACGGGCTGTCAAACCACAGGACTTTTTCACCTTGGCAGCCATTTTGAGTCATTGCTATACAAGACTGAGCTTAACTGAATAGGTTCATTGTTTAAAAAAAAAATTCTCTTCATTTTTTCTTGAACTAGATCAGTCACACAACAGGACTTTCAAAAATGGACACGTTCATGTTCTGACAGAAACGATGAAATGTATCAAATTAATAAGAGATTAACAGTCACCTTTTAACCTCTACAGCACACCCAAACATCTGGGGGATTTCCTGGTAGGGGGGTTGACTAAAAGACCCCTATGGCTGGCCATGTAACTGCCAGTACAAAAATCTAATATCCTATGTCACACTGCAGGACAGCATTTGTGTTTCAAAACTAAATTTACTGTAAATACCATTTTAGTACTTTTTAGCATTTTGAAAACCTAAGTTAATTAAGCAAATACATACAAAATAATGCCAAGGCATTTATTAGCTGCTCCAGACATATCTGCTTTATTTCACTAATATTTACATTTGATGAGTCATCAATGTTACAGTCACACCGCAGGACATTTTGCTATTCATCTTGAAATATGAACACCACCAAATACATTTTACGTCCCAAAATCATAATGTTGAAATAAAATGATGTTCTATGCCGCACTGGCATGTGTTGTTTTAGTTGAGAAATGCAGTTCAGTAAACATTTACACTTAATTACAGAAAAAACATGCATCACGTCATCTGCCCATATATTTATATACACAGAAATATTTAAAGTCACCATAAAACCAAGATAGACAGTTTTGCATATTTATAGAATATGGCAGTATTTATAAGTAAATTAATTTATCTTCATGTGCCTCGTAATCTGTAATCAAATTAAATCCCGTCACTGTTGCATCTGTTCTCTGATGATGAGGGCGGGGCAATAACCTGTCAATCACATGAGATCCACCAATAGCAAACCACAACCATACAATCAACTCCTCAAGCCCCCCCACCCACCCCACACAATTGCTTGTTCCTGAAGCGATTCCCTTCATATAAAGCACAATAAAGGAAAACAGACGAGCACAACATCTGTTTTATGCTGACTTCAGGGAGTCTGACAGCCTCATCGCAGCACTTCATGTGCTAAAAGTGCTCTCTGTGCCATTAGCTTGCCTCAGCTCTGATTGGTGGAGAGCTGTGCGGCATCATGGGTAATGGAGTTTTTCCACCAGAAAAACCACTGTGAAAGTTATTTTCTTTAGAAAGCATAACCCAAAGTAGGTTTGTCTTAATGGTAGCTTTAAAGAGCAGAGAAAACTAGATAGAGGAAGTTTATGATATAAACTTCAGTTGGCTTGAGAAAGCCTATCCTGAAAGTTAAATTTATTTGTAAAAGCTTAAAAAGTTGTTTAAGTTTACAGATAGATAGATGGAAAGAATTAGATCTTGAGCATATATACACTTGTTAGTTATTGCTTTGCGTTGTTTCTAGGCAGTTACTAAGGTGTCGTTATGTTCTTTGATCATAATTTAATCTTTAATCAATTGATGATCAATTTTGCTAGCAAGATTTAATGTTAATTATCTTGTTGATAGCAAGATTTAGTATGAATTCAGAAGTCATTAGCAACATTTAACATAAATAAGCATGTTGCTGGCAAGAATTCGCTGAATTAGCATATTGGTAGCAAGATTTATTGTTAATTAACAAGTTGCTATCAAGATTTAGCATGATCTAGCATGTCACTAGTGAGAATTTGCGTGATCTAGCATGTTGCTAGCCAGATTTAACGTTAATTAACAAGACGCTATTGACATTTAGTGTGAACTAACATGTCGCTAGTGAGATTTGTTAATTCGTAGGTCGCTTGTGAGATTTAACATGAGTTAACATGTCACTGACGAGAATGAATGTTATTTAACAAGTCACTAGTGAGATTTAATGTTTTAAAGAACACAAGAGTCAGTTGACGCAGAGGCTGGAGGTTATTGATGATTCAGCTGAACAGTGAGTGGTCTGAAATATCAAAGAATAATAATGAATATTAAATATAAATCTAAAATAAACAACATTTACATTGGTAATAAACATGAGTAAATTATTAATTGATTACAGAAGTGTTGCAATACTTGGTTAGTGCACAAAATGGCATCTAGGGAACATACATGGAGTTTTTTCATCAAGAGGGATCATCGGTGTTGTAATGAAATACCAAAAAATAAATAACAATGCTTTTTGATCCCCAAAGTATTGGAAAATTGCAATTAGTTTATAAAAATGTTTACGGTTTAATTACATCCTTGGCTTTTAACGGTCAGTTTTCACTAATGTGAATAATACTTTGTTTTATTTCTATTTTAAAGATGCAATTAAGCATTATTAATATAGTGTTGCCACTTTTAAAACAGACTGGAGTTACACTACATGTATATGGAGCCCTTTATACATTTATTTACTATATAAATGTGTGTATAGATAGATAGATATGTATGTGTATATATATGTATATGTGTGTGTGTGTGTATAAAGCCTTTCTTCATGTGAAATAAAATAACTTAAATATTAGTATTTCTTAAATCATTCCTGCACAATTACAATGGGGATAGTAATGCTGTTTTTTTCTAATCTCAAGCAGTTTTCAGATTGAATCGATCTGCCATGTCAGACTTCAGTTCAACACGGCAATTATAGCAGATAAAGGAATCAAGGCAATGTAATATTTACTCAGGCATAAGTTATAAATAAACTTAAGTGCTTTGACGCGAGTGCGCGAGGACGCGCGTTTGAACTTCATTGAGAGTTGCCGTTCCCATAGTAATCAGCGGGGGGAGAGCCTTCACCGAGTAAACACGAATGAGAGTCAGAATTTGGCCATATAAGTGCATAAATCTTCAAGGAAACACGCTGCAGCGGTTACTTGATAATCGGAAACAATTTCCGTTTGATCATAAACTCTCTCACATAAATCTATTTTAGGAGATTATGATCTCTCTCTCCAGCAGTAATGGCGTCTTTGAAAAGCTTTGAGGCTTTGAATTGCAGCGCTCTGATTCGTTCAAACGTCAGTGCTCTCACTGACAGGGGTGTAATTTTGTGATATTATGTATGTAAAATAGAGAGATTTAACTTACTAATTAATGTAAAAAATCGATTGTAGACCTGCAAGTTTTTTTTTCAGGATTTAAAAAAATAAAATGCATGCCCATTGGAATGGACATGTTCACACATACTGTATTGAAATGTATTATATATCAGGTGTAATGTTGTGATGTTACCAACAGATGGAGTGGACGCTCTATCTAAAATTCAGTTTTCACTTCATTAGTGAAAGTCTATGGAGATTTTATGACTTTAATCTTCAGTTTTATCAAAAATCATAAGTCTGATCAGTCTGAAAAGGGATAGCAACTCAAGTCAGAACAGGTCTGAAGTCTGAGCAGAGTTTAGTGGTTGTAGTTTTAAAGCTCTAGGAGGAGATGCTCTGAGAATTTTAGGTAAGAATAATAATAATAACTAGATAGAGGAAGTTTATGATATAAACTTCAGTTGGCTTGAGAAAGCCTAGCCTGAAAGTTAAATTTATTTGTAAAAGCTTAAAAAGTTTTGAAAGTTTACAGATGGATAGATGGAAAGAATTAGATCTTGAGCATATATACTCTTGTTAGTTATTGCCTTGCGTTGTTTCTAGGCAGTTACTAAGGTGTCGTTATGTTCTTTGATCATAATTTAATCTTTAATCAATTGATGATCAATTTTGCTAGCAATATTTAATGTTAATTATCTTGTTGCTAGCAAGATTTAGTATGAATTCTGAAGTCATTAGCAACATTTAACATAAATAAGCATGTTGCTGGCAAGAATTTGCTGAATTAGCATATTGTTAGCAAGATTTATCGTTAATTAGCTTAAAAAGTTTTGAGAGTTTAAACTTAAAAAAAAGTTATAATTATGCTTTTTGATCCCCAAAGTGTTGGAAAATTGTAATTAGTTTAAAAAAATGTTTACGGTTTAATTACATCCTTGGCTTTTAACGGTCAGTTTTCACTAATGCGAAAAATACTTTGTTTAATTTCTATTTTAAAGCTGTAATTAAGCATTATTAGTATAGGCTAATCACTTTCAAAATAGACTGCAGTTACACTGCATGTATATGTAGCCTTTTATATATACTAAATAGATGTGTATGTATATATATATATATATATATATATATATATATATATATATATAATATGTATAGAGGTGTGTGTGTGTGTGTATATATATATATATATATATATATATATATATATATATATATGATACTGTGAATAATACTTTGTTTTATTTCTATTTTAAAGCTGTAATTAAGCATTATTAATATAGGCTAATCACTTTCAAAAGAGACTGCAGTTACACCACAGTTACACTATATGTAGCCTTTTATATATACTAAAAGAATTTTATTTTTGAGGGGGCCCAGCTTAAAATGAGGGGGCCTGAGCATAACGTAATCGGCTGGATTCGAACCTGCGCATGAAAACCGCATTGGATTGTTAGTCCATCGCCTTAACCATTCAGCCAGACTGGTTATAGTGTAACACGCAGCGCGCTATTGTTGACTGTGGGGGTGCGTTGCGATCGTCTTGTGCAGCTGTAAATGTTTTCAATTTAGTTTTCACAGTCGCGATTTTAAACAATTGAAAATCTGAGGGGGCCGCACATGTAAATGAGGGGGCCCAGGCCCACCCAGGCCCCCCCGTGGCTACGCCACTGCTGCTAAAGTACAATGAGGAGAGTAATGCAGTTTTTTCTAATCTCAAGCAGTTTTCAGATTGACTCGATCTGCCATGTCAGACTTCAGTTCAACACGGCAATTATAGCAGATAAAGGAATCAACGCAATGTAATATTTGTATAAAGCCTTCCTCCATGGGAAACAAAATAACTTAAATATTAGTATTTTTTAAATAATTCCTGCTCATGTAATGCAGCAGAGTAATGCAGTTTTTTTTTATCTCAAGCAGTTTACAGTTTGAATCGATCTGCCATCGTTTTTGCATCCTTTTAAATACCTTATTTCATTTATTGTTTAAGTGTTCACAAAACATCGATCTATCAGCGAATCTGCTCAGGAAGCGCGTTTGAACTCGAGAACAGGAGTCAGACTTTAGTTAAAAGCAGATAAAAGAATTAACACAATGTAACTATATACTCAAGAATTAGTTATAAATAACTTTGACTGTTAGACGCTGCATTTGAAGAGAGTCAGCGCGCGCGCTGCTCAGGGAAGCCTTTTTACATGTATCTGCCTTCCCCATGAACACACGAGCGAGAGTCAGAATTCGGCAATAAAGTACATAAATGAGCGCTATAAATAAACTTAGGCGATTAGACGGTTATGCTTTGGCGCGAGTCCAGGAGGACGCGCGTTTAAACTTCACTTACCTTTCCCATAGTAATGTACTCCGTTGCCGAGTAAAGACGAATGAGAGTCAGAATTTGGCCATATAAGTGCATAAATCTTCAAGGAAACACGCTGCAGCGGTTACTTGATAATCGGAAACAATTTCCGTTTGATCATAAACTCTCTCACATAAATCTATTTTAGGAGATTATGATCTCTCTCTCCAGCAGTAATGGCGTCTTTGAAAAGCTTTGAGGCTTTGAATTGCAGCGCTCTGATTCGTTCAAACTTCAGTGCTCTCACTGACAGGGGTGTAATTTTGTGATATTATGTATGTAAAATAGAGAGATTTAACTTACTAATTAAAGTAAAAAATCGATTGTAGACCTGCAAGTTTTTTTTCAGGATTTAAAAAAATAAAATGCATGCCCATTGGAATGGACATGTTCACACATACTGTATTGAAATGTATTATATATCAGGTGTAATGTTGTGATGTTACCAACAGATGGAGTGGACGCTCTATCTAAAATTCAGTTTTCACTTCATTAGTGAAAGTCTATGGAGATTTTATGACTTTAATCTTCAGTTTTATCAAAAATCATAAGTCTGATCAGTCTGAAAAGGGATAGCAACTCAAGTCAGAACAGGTCTGAAGTCTGAGCAGAGTTTAGTGGTTGTAGCTTTAAAGCTCTAGGAGGAGATGCATTGAGAATTTTAGGTAAGAAGAATAATAATAATAATAATAATAATAATAAGTTTAGATACAATATCACTAAGTTGGCTTTCTCAAGCCAACTTAACTAGATAGAGGAAGTTTATGATATAAACTTCAGTTGGCTTGAGAAAGCCTATCCTGAAAGTTAAATTTATTTGTAAAAGCTTAAAAAGTTGTTTAAGTTTACAGATAGATAGATGGAAAGAATTAGATCTTGAGCATATATACACTTGTTAGTTATTGCCTTGCGTTGTTTCTAGGCAGTTACTAAGGTGTCGTTATGTTCTTTGATCATAATTTAATCTTTAATCAATTGATGATCAATTTTGCTAGCAAGATTTAATGTTAATTATCTTGTTGCTAGCAAGATTTAGAATGAATTCCGAAGTCATTAGCAACATTTAACATAAATAAGCATGTTGCTGGCAAGAATTCGCTGAATTAGCATATTGGTAGCAAGATTTATTGTTAATTAACAAGTTGCTATCAAGATTTAGCATGATCTAGCATGTCACTAGTGAGAATTTGCGTGATCTAGCATGTTGCTAGCAAGATTTAACGTTAATTAACAAGACGCTATTGACATTTAGTGTGAACTAACATGTCGCTAGTGAGATTTGTTAATTCGTAGGTCGCTTGTGAGATTTAACATGAGTTAACATGTCACTGACGAGAATGAATGTTATTTAACAAGTCACTAGTGAGATTTAATGTTTTAAAGAACACAAGAGTCAGTTGACGCAGAGACTGGAGGTTATTGATGATTCAGCTGAACAGTGAGTGGTCTGAAATATCAAAGAATAATAATGAATATTAAATATAAATCTAAAATAAACAACATTTACATTGATAATAAACATGAGTAAATTATTAATTGATTACAGAAGTGTTGCAATACTTGGTTAGTGCACAAAATGGCATCTAGGGAACATACATGGAGTTTTTTCATCAAGAGGGATCATCGGTGTTGTAACGAAATACCAAAAAATAAATAACAATGCTTTTTGATCCCCAAAGTGTTGGAAAATTGCAATTAGTTTATAAAAATGTTTACGGTTTAATTACATCCTTGGCTTTTAACGGTCAGTTTTCACTAATGTGAATAATACTTTGTTTTATTTCTATTTTAAAGATGTAATTAAGCATTATTAATATAGTCTTGCCACTTTCAAAACAGACTGCAGTTACACTACATGTATATGGAGCCCTTTATACATTTATTTACTATATAAATGTGTGTATAGATAGATAGATAGATATGTATGTGTATATATATATATATATATATATATATATATATATATATATATATATATATATATATATATATATATATATATATATTATGTGTGTGTGTGTGTGTATAAAGCCTTTCTTCATGTGAAATAAAATAACTTAAATATTAGTATTTCTTAAATCATTCCTGCACAATTACAATGGGGATAGTAATGCTGTTTTTTTCTAATCTCAAGCAGTTTTCAGATTGAATCGATCTGCCATGTCAGACTTCAGTTCAACACGGCAATTATAGCAGATAAAGGAATCAAGGCAATGTAATATTTACTCAGGCATAAGTTATAAATAAACTGACGCGAGTGCGCGAGGACGCGCGTTTGAAGTTCATTGAGAGTTGCCGTTCCCATAGTAATCTACTCAGCGGGCGAAAGCCTTTGCCGAGTAAACACGAATGAGAGTCAGAATTTGGCCATATAAGTACATAAATCTTCAAGGAAACACGCTGCAGCGGTTACTTGATAATCGGAAACAATTTCCGTTTGATCATAAACTCTCTCACATAAATCTATTTTAGGAGATTATGATCTCTCTCTCCAGCAGTAATGGCGTCTTTGAAAAGCTTTGAGGCTTTGAATTGCAGCGCTCTGATTCGTTCAAACGTCAGTGCTCTCACTGACAGGGGTGTAATTTTGTGATATTATGTATGTAAAATAGAGAGATTTAACTTACTAATTAAAGTAAAAAATCGATTGTAGACCTGCAAGTTTTTTTTCAGGATTTAAAAAAATAAAATGCATGCCCATTGGAATGGACATGTTCACACATACTGTATTGAAATGTATTATATATCAGGTGTAATGTTGTGATGTTACCAACAGATGGAGTGGACGCTCTATCTAAAATTCAGTTTTCACTTCATTAGTGAAAGTCTATGGAGATTTTATGACTTTAATCTTCAGTTTTATCAAAAATCATAAGTCTGATCAGTCTGAAAAGGGATAGCAACTCAAGTCAGAACAGGTCTGAAGTCTGAGCAGAGTTTAGTGGTTTTAGCTTTAAAGCTCTAGGAGGAGATGCTCTGAGAATTTTAGGTAAGAATAATAATAATAATAATAATAATAATAATAATAAGTTTAGATACAATATCACTAAGTTGGCTTTCTCAAGCCAACTTAACTAGATAGAGGAAGTTTATGATATAAACTTCAGTTGGCTTGAGAAAGCCTAGCCTGAAAGTTAAATTTATTTGTAAAAGCTTAAAAAGTTTTGAAAGTTTACAGATGGATAGATGGAAAGAATTAGATCTTGAGCATATATACTCTTGTTAGTTATTGCCTTGCGTTGTTTCTAGGCAGTTACTAAGGTGTCGTTATGTTCTTTGATCATAATTTAATCTTTAATCAATTGATGATCAATTTTGCTAGCAAGATTTAATGTTAATTATCTTGTTGCTAGCAAGATTTAGTATGAATTCCGAAGTCATTAGCAACATTTAACATAAATAAGCATGTTGCTGGCAAGAATTTGCTGAATTAGCATATTGTTAGCAAGATTTATCGTTAATTAGCTTGAAAAGTTTTGAGAGTTTAAACTTAAAAATAAGTTATAATTATGCTTTTTGATCCTCAAAGTGTTGGAAAATTGTAATTAGTTTATAAAAATGTTTACGGTTTAATTACATCCTTGGCTTTTAACGGTCAGTTTTCACTAATGCAAAAAATACTTTGTTTAATTTCTATTTTAAAGCTGTAATTAAGCATTATTAGTATAGGCTAATCACTTTCAAAAGAGACTGCAGTTACACTGCATGTATATGTAGCCTTTTATATATACTAAATAGATGTGTATGTGTATATATATATATATATAATATGTATAGAGGTGTGTGTGTGTGTGTGTGTATATATATATATATATATATATATGATACTGTGAATAATACTTTGTTTTATTTCTATTTTAAAGCTGTAATTAAGCATTATTAATATAGGCTAATCACTTTCAAAAGAGACTGCAGTTACACCACAGTTACACTATATGTAGCCTTTTATATATACGAAATAGATGTGTGTGTATGTGTGTGTATATATATATATATATATATATATATATATAAATAAATGGTACTGTGATACTGTGAATAATACTTTGTTTTATTTCTATTTTAAAGATGTAATTAAGCATTATTTATGTAGTCTTACCACTTTCAAAACAGACAGCAGTTACACTGAATGTATATGGAGCCCTTTATATTTACAATATAAATGTAGATAGATATGCATGTATGTGTGTGAATAGATTTAGGCGCTATAAATAAACGTAGGCGCTTAGGCGTGGACGCGCGAATGCGGGAGGACGCGCGTATATGGAGCCTCTAATACATACTTTTTAGATGTATATGTAAATCCTTCCTTCATGGGAAACAAACTTAAATATTAGTATTTTTAAAATAATTCCTGCTAAAGTACAATGAGGAGAGTAATGCAGTTTTTTCTAATCTCAAGCAGTTTTCAGATTGACTCGATCTGCCATGTCAGACTTCAGTTCAACACGGCAATTATAGCAGATAAAGGAATCAACGCAATGTAATATTTGTATAAAGCCTTCCTCCATGGGAAACAAAATAACTTAAATATTAGTATTTTTTAAATAATTCCTGCTCATGTAATGCAGCAGAGTAATGCAGTTTTTTTTTAATCTCAAGCAGTTTACAGTTTGAATCGATCTGCCATGTTTTTTGCATCCTTTAAAAATCTTATTTCATTTATTGTTCAGCGAATCTACTCAGGAAACGCGTTTGAACTCGAGAACAGGAGTCAGACTTTAGTTAAAAGCAGATAAAAGAATTAACACAATGTAACTATATACTCGAGAATTAGTTATAAATAACTTTGACTGTTAGACGCTGCATTTGAAGAGAGTCAGCGCGCTCTGCTCAGGGAAGCCGTTTACATGTGTCTTCCCCGTGCAAACACGAGCGAGAGTCAGAATTCGGCAATAAAGTACATAAATGAGCGCTATAAATAAACTTAGGCGATTAGACGGTTATGCTTTGGCGCGAGTCCAGGAGGACGCGCGTTTAAACTTCACTTACCTTTCCTATAGTATCATAGTGCTCAACAGCGAAAATCCTTTGCCGAGTAAAGACGAATGAGAGTCAGAATTTGGCCATATAAGTGCATAAATCTTCAAGGAAACACGCTGCAGTGGTTACTTGATAATCGGAAACAATTTCCGTTTGATCATAAACTCTCTCACATAAATCTATTTTAGGAGATTATGATCTCTCTCTCCAGCAGTAATGGCGTCTTTGAAAAGCTTTGAGGCTTTGAATTGCAGCGCTCTGATTCGTTCAAACTTCAGTGCTCTCACTGACAGGGGTGTAATTTTGTGATATTATGAATGTAAAATAGAGAGATTTAACTTACTAATTAAAGTAAAAAATCGATTGTAGACCTGCAAGTTTTTTTTCAGGATTTAAAAAAATAAAATGCATGCCCATTGGAATGGACATGTTCACACATACTGTTTTGAAATGTATTATATATCAGGTTGTTTTATTTCTATTTTAAAGATGTAATTAAGCATTATTAATATAGTCTTACCACTTTCTAAACAGACTGCAGTTACACTGCATATATATGGAGCCCTTTATACATTTATTTACTATATAAATGTGTGTATAGATAGATATGTATGTGTGTGTATATATATATATATATATGTATATGTATATATATATATATGTATGTGTGTGTGTGTGTATAAAGCCTTTCTTCATGTGAAATAAAATAACTTAAATATTAGTATTTCTTAAATAATTCCTGCTAAAGTACAATGAGGAGAGTAATGCTGTTTTTTCTAATCTCAAGCAGTTTTCAGATTGAATTGATCTGCCATGTCAGACTTCAGTTCAACACGGCAATTATAGCAGATAAAGGAATCAACGCAATGTAATATTTGTATAAAGCCTTCCTCCATGGGAAACAAAATAACTTAAATATTAGTATTTTTAAAATAATTCCTGCTCATGTAATGCAGCAGAGTAATGCAGTTTTTTTTAACTCAAGCAGTTTACAGTTTGAATCGATCTGCCATCGTTTTTGCATCCTTTTAAATACCTTATTTCATTTATTGTTCAGCGAATCTACTCAGGAAACGCGTTTGAACTCGAGAACAGGAGTCAGACTTTAGTTAAAAGCAGATAAAAGAATTAACACAATGTAACTATATACTCGAGAATTAGTTATAAATAACTTTGACTGTTAGACGCTGCATTTGAAGAGAGTCAGCGCGCTCTGCTCAGGGAAGCCGTTTACATGTGTCTTCCCCGTGCAAACACGAGCGAGAGTCAGAATTCGGCAATAAAGTACATAAATGAGCGCTATAAATAAACTTAGGCGATTAGACGGTTATGCTTTGGCGCGAGTCCAGGAGGACGCGCGTTTAAACTTCACTTACCTTTCCTATAGTATCATAGTGCTCAACAGCGAAAATCCTTTGCCGAGTAAAGACGAATGAGAGTCAGAATTTGGCCATATAAGTGCATAAATCTTCAAGGAAACACGCTGCAGTGGTTACTTGATAATCGGAAACAATTTCCGTTTGATCATAAACTCTCTCACATAAATCTATTTTAGGAGATTATGATCTCTCTCTCCAGCAATAATGGCGTCTTTGAAAAGCTTTGAGGCTTTGAATTGCAGCGCTCTGATTCGTTCAAACTTCAGTGCTCTCACTGACAGGGGTGTAATTTTGTGATATTATGAATGTAAAATAGAGAGATTTAACTTACTAATTAAAGTAAAAAATCGATTGTAGACCTGCAAGTTTTTTTTCAGGATTTAAAAAAATAAAATGCATGCCCATTGGAATGGACATGTTCACACATACTGTTTTGAAATGTATTATATATCAGGTGTAATGTTGTGATGTTACCAATAGATGGAGTGGACGCTCTATCTAAAATTCAGTTTTCACTTCATTAGTGAAAGTCTATGGAGATTTTATGACTTTAATCTTCAGTTTTATCAAAAATCATAAGTCTGATCAGTCTGAAAAGGGATAGCAACTCAAGTCAGAACAGGTCTGAAGTCTGAGCAGAGTTTAGTGGTTGTAGCTTTAAAGCTCTAGGAGGAGATGCATTGAGAATTTTAGGTAAGAAGAATAATAATAATAACTAGATAGAGGAAGTTTATGATATAAACTTCAGTTGGCTTGAGAAAGCCTAGCCTGAAAGTTAAATTTATTTGTAAAAGCTTAAAAAGTTTTGAAAGTTTACAGATGGATAGATGGAAAGAATTAGATCTTGAGCATATATACTCTTGTTAGTTATTGCCTTCCGTTGTTTCTAGGCAGTTACTAAGGTGTCGTTATGTTCTTTGATCATAATTTAATCTTTAATCAATTGATGATCAATTTTGCTAGCAATATTTAATGTTAATTATCTTGTTGCTAGCAAGATTTAGTATGAATTCTGAAGTCATTAGCAACATTTAACATAAATAAGCATGTTGCTGGCAAGAATTTGCTGAATTAGCATATTGTTAGCAAGATTTATCGTTAATTAGCTTAAAAAGTTTTGAGAGTTTAAACTTAAAAAAAAGTTATAATTATGCTTTTTGATCCCCAAAGTGTTGGAAAATTGTAATTAGTTTAAAAAAATGTTTACGGTTTAATTACATCCTTGGCTTTTAACGGTCAGTTTTCACTAATGCGAAAAATACTTTGTTTAATTTCTATTTTAAAGCTGTAATTAAGCATTATTAGTATAGGCTAATCACTTTCAAAAGAGACTGCAGTTACACTGCATGTATATGTAGCCTTTTATATATACTAAATAGATGTGTATGTATATATATATATATATATATATATAGATATATATATATGTATATATATATATAATATGTATAGAGGTGTGTGTGTATATATATATATATATATATATATATATATATATATATATATATATATATATATATATGATACTGTGAATAATACTTTGTTTTATTTCTATTTTAAAGCTGTAATTAAGCATTATTAATATAGGCTAATCACTTTCAAAAGAGACTGCAGTTACACCACAATTACACTATATGTAGCCTTTTATATATACTAAAAGAATTTTATTTTTGAGGGGGCCCAGCTTAAAATGAGGGGGCCTGAGCATAACGTAATCGGCTGGATTCGAACCTGCGCATGAAAACCGCATTGGATTGTTAGTCCATCGCCTTAACCATTCAGCCAGACTGGTTATAGTGTAACCCGCAGCGCGCTATTGTTGACTGTGGGGGTGCGTTGCGATCGTCTTGTGCAGCTGTAAATGTTTTCAATTTAGTTGTCGCGATTTTAAACAATTGAAAATCTGAGGGGGCCGCACATGTAAATGAGGGGGCCCAGGCCCACCCAGGCCCCACCGTGGCTACGCCACTGCTGCTAAAGTACAATGAGGAGAGTAATGCAGTTTTTTCTAATCTCAAGCAGTTTTCAGATTGACTCGATCTGCCATGTCAGACTTCAGTTCAACACGGCAATTATAGCAGATAAAGGAATCAACGCAATGTAATATTTGTATAAAGCCTTCCTCCATGGGAAACAAAATAACTTAAATATTAGTATTTTAAAAATAATTCCTGCTCAAGTAATGCAGCAGAGTAATGCAGTTTTTTTGAATCTCAAGCAGTTTACAGTTTGAATCGATCTGCCATGTTTTTGCATCCTTAAAAATCTTATTTCATTTATTGTTTAAGTGTTCACAAAACATCGATCTATCAGCGAATCTGCTCAGGAAGCGCGTTTGAACTCGAGAACAGGAGTCAGACTTTAGTTAAAAGCAGATAAAAGAATTAACACAATGTGACTATATACTCAAGAATTAGTTATAAATAACTTTGACTGTTAGACGCTGCATTTGAAGAGAGTCAGCGCGCGCGCTGCTCAGGGAAGCCTTTCCAATGTATATTCATGTTTCTGCATTCCCTATGTATACACGAGCGAGAGTCAGAATTCAGCAATAAAGTACATAAATAAACGTAGGCGCTTAGACGGTTATACGTTGGCGCGAGTCCAGGAGAGGACGCGCGTTTAAACTTCACTTACCTTTCCCATAGTAGAAAATCCGTTGCCGAGTAAAGACGAATGAGAGTCAGAATTCGGCCATATAAGTGCATAAATCTTCAAGGAAACACGCTGCAGTGGTTACTTGATAATCGGAAACAATTTCCGTTTGATCATAAACTGTCTCACATAAATCTATTTTAGGAGATTATGATCTCTCTCTCCGGCAGTAATGGCGTCTTTGAAAAGCTTTGAGGCTTTGAATTGCAGCGCTCTGATTCGTTCAAACTTCAGTGCTCTCACTGACAGGGGTGTAATTTTGTGATATTATGTATGTAAAATAGAGAGATTTAACTTACTAATTAAAGTAAAAAATCGATTGCAAGTTTTTTTTCAGGATTTAAAAAAATAAAATGCATGCCCATTGGAATGGACATGTTCACACAAACTGTATTGAAATGTATTATATATCAGGTGTAATGTTGTTATGTCACCAATAGATGGAGTGGACGCTCTATCTAAAATTCAGTTTTCACTTCATTAGTGAAAGTCTATGGAGATTTTATGACTTTAATCTTCAGTTTTATCAAAAATCATAAGTCTGATCAGTCTGAAAAGGGATAGCAACTCAAGTCAGAACAGGTCTGAAGTCTGAGCAGAGTTTATTGGTTGTAGCTTTAAAGCTCTAGGAGGAGATGCATTGAGAATTTTAGGTAAGAAGAATAATAATAATAACTAGATAGAGGAAGTTTATGATATAAACTTCAGTTGGCTTGAGAAAGCCTATCCTGAAAGTTAAATTTATTTGTAAAAGCTTAAAAAGTTGTTTAAGTTTACAGATAGATAGATGGAAAGAATTAGATCTTGAGCATATATACACTTGTTAGTTATTGCCTTGCGTTGTTTCTAGGCAGTTACTAAGGTGTCGTTATGTTCTTTGATCATAATTTAATCTTTAATCAATTGATGATCAATTTTGCTAGCAAGATTTAATGTTAATTATCTTGTTGCTAGCAAGATTTAGAATGAATTCCGAAGTCATTAGCAACATTTAACATAAATAAGCATGCTGCTGGCAAGAATTCGCTGAATTAGCATATTGGTAGCAAGATTTATTGTTAATTAACAAGTTGCTATCAAGATTTAGCATGATCTAGCATGTCACTAGTGAGAATTTGCGTGATCTAGCATGTTGCTAGCAAGATTTAACGTTAATTAACAAGACGCTATTGACATTTAGTGTGAACTAACATGTCGCTAGTGAGATTTGTTAATTCGTAGGTCGCTTGTGAGCTTTAACATGAGTTAACATGTCACTGACGAGAATGAATGTTATTTAACAAGTCACTAGTGAGATTTAATGTTTTAAAGAACACAAGAGTCAGTTGACGCAGAGACTGGAGGTTATTGATGATTCAGCTGAACAGTGAGTGGTCTGAAATATCAAAGAATAATAATGAATATTAAATATAAATCTAAAATAAACAACATTTACATTGGTAATAAACATGAGTAAATAATTAATTGATTACAGAAGTGTTGCAATACTTGGTTAGTGCACAAAATGGCATCTAGGGAACATACATGGAGTTTTTTCATCATGAGGGATCATCGGTGTTGTAACGAAATACCAAAAAATAAATAACAATGCTTTTTGATCCCCAAAGTGTTGAAAATTGCAATTAGTTTATAAAAATGTTTACGGTTTAATTACATCCTTGGCTTTTAACGGTCAGTTTTCACTAATGTGAATAATACTTTGTTTTATTTCTATTTTAAAGATGCAATTAAGCATTATTAATATAGTCTTGCCACTTTTAAAACAGACTGCAGTTACACTACATGTATATGGAGCCCTTTATACATTTATTTACTATATAAATGTGTGTATAGATAGATAGATATGTATGTGTATATATATGTATATATGTGTGTGTGTGTGTGTGTGTGTATAAAGCCTTTCTTCATGTGAAATAAAATAACTTAAATATTAGTATTTCTTAAATCATTCCTGCACAATTACAATGGGGATAGTAATGCTGTTTTTTCTAATCTCAAGCAGTTTTCAGATTGAATCGATCTGCCATGTCAGACTTCAGTTCAACACGGCAATTATAGCAGATAAAGGAATCAACGCAATGTAATATTTGTATAAAGCCTTCCTCCATGGGAAACAAAATAACTTAAATATTAGTATTTTTAAAATAATTCCTGCTCATGTAATGCAGCAGAGTAATGCAGTTTTTTTGAACTCAAGCAGTTTACAGTTTGAATCGATCTGCCATCGTTTTTGCATCCTTTTAAATACCTTATTTCATTTATTGTTTAAGTGTTCACAAAACATCGATCTATCAGCGAATCTGCTCAGGAAGCGCGTTTGAACTCGAGAACAGGAGTCAGACTTTAGTTAAAAGCAGATAAAAGAATTAACACAATGTAACTATATACTCAAGAATTAGTTATAAATAACTTTGACTGTTAGACGCTGCATTTGAAGAGAGTCAGCGCGCGCTGCTCAGGGAAGCATTTTACATGTGTCTTCCCCATGAAAACACGAGCGAGAGTCAGAATTCGGCAATAAAGTACATAAATGAGCGCTATAAATAAACGTAGGCGCTTAGACGGTTATGCTTTGGCGCGAGTCCAGGAGGACGCGCGTTTAAACTTCACTTACCTTTCCTATAGTATCATAGTGCTCAACAGCGAAAATCCGTCGCCATGTAAAGACGAATGAGAGTCAGAATTTGGCCATATAAGTACATAAATCTTCAAGCAAACACGCTGTAGCGGTTACTTGATAATCGGAAACAATTTCCGTTTGATCATAAACTCTCTCACATAAATCTATTTTAGGAGATTATGATCTCTCTCTCCAGCAGTAATGGCGTCTTTGAAAAGCTTTGAGGCTTTGAATTGCAGCGCTCTGATTCGTTCAAACTTCAGTGTTCTCACTGACAGGGGTGAAATTTTGTGATATTATGAATGTAAAATAGAGAGATTTAACTTACTAATTAAAGTAAAAAATCGATTGTAGACCTGCAAGTTTTTTTTCAGGATTTAAAAAAAAAATGCATGCCCATTGGAATGGACATGTTCACACATACTATATTGAAATGTATTATATATCAGGTGTAATGTTGTGATGTTACCAACAGATGGAGTGGACGCTCTATCTAAAATTCAGTTTTCACTTCATTAGTGAAAGTCTATGGAGATTTTATGACTTTAATCTTCAGTTTTATCAAAAATCATAAGTCTGATCAGTCTGAAAAGGGATAGCAACTCAAGTCAGAACAGGTCTGAAGTCTGAGCAGAGTTTAGTGGTTGTAGCTCAAGCCAACTTAATAATAATAATAAGTTTAGATACAATATCACTAAGTTGGCTTTCTCAAGCCAACTTAATAATAATAAGTTTAGATACAATATCACTAAGTTGGCTTTCTCAAGCCAACTTAATTAAAACAAATAATTTATTTTTATATATTGAACTTAATAGAATCTAGATTTTTTTAGATGTACAGTAAGGAGAATCCTATTTTACATCATATTTAAAAAAATAATTTTACATCATAAAACTGTAGTTCTGACATCACTTGTAGAGATTAAGGAGTAAGCCACCGCTTTCCCCATACACAAATGCATACACACACACAAATACACACACACACTGCTGAATTTTTAGCTGTGATCACAATGTAATCACAATGTAAATATATATATATCTAGATAGATCTTCTTACTAAAAGTTGCTTACGAGGGACAAAGTGGTAATCAGAACCATGAGGTGATTCAATGACAGGTAAGACTCTTTTGACCAGCGGGGCGCAACCTAAGACAGGACATCACCGCCTTGAGCACCTGCCAAAAAGGGTTCAAAATGGATCAAAAATCATCAAGTGACTGACTCAAATGGTCATATGATTGACAATGATGGATTCCTTGCTGCCACAGTAGCATCAATTGATTATTGTTTGAGATCATCACTTTGGGTGTGTGTGTATTTGTGTGTGTGTCCTTTCCAAGGATCGCCACCTTGACGTGGTGGAAAGGCTTGTGTGTCCCTGTGATCCCAGGAGCAAATCAATCTGGAGTTTAAACACACTTCAGGTTTGCTTAAGGGTGACGTTCCAGACTAAGTGCGATCTTAGAAAAATCTTATCTTAGAAAAATTATTTGGAGTGTTCAATTGATGATCAATTTTGCTAGCAAGATTTAATGTTAATTATCTTGTTGCTAGCAAGATTTAGTATGAGTTCCGAAGTCATTAGCAACATTTAACATAAATAAGCATGTTGCTGGCAAGAATTCGCTGAATTAGCAAATTGGTAGCAAGATTTATTGTTAATTAACAAGTTGCTATCAAGATTTAGCATGATCTAGCATGTCACTAGTGAGAATTTGCGTGATCTAGCATGTTGCTAGCAAGATTTAACGTTAATTAACAAGACACTATTGACATTTAGTGTGAACTAACATGTCGCTAGTGAGATTTGTTAATTCGTAGGTCGCTTGTGAGATTTAACATGAGTTAACATGTCACTGACGAGAATGAATGTTATTTAACAAGTCACTAGTGAGATTTAATGTTTTAAAGAACACAAGAGTCAGTTGACGCAGAGACTGGAGGTTATTGATGATTCAGCTGAACAGTGAGTGGTCTGAAATATCAAAGAATAATAATGAATATTAAATATAAATCTAAAATAAACAACATTTACATTGATAATAAACATGAGTAAATTATTAATTGATTACAGAAGTGTTGCAATACTTGGTTAGTGCACAAAATGGCATCTAGGGTACATACATGGAGTTTTTTCATCAAGAGGGATCATCGGTGTTGTAACGAAATACCAAAAAATAAATAACAATGCTTTTTGATCCCCAAAGTGTTGAAAATTGCAATTAGTTTATAAAAATGTTTACGGTTTAATTACATCCTTGGCTTTTAACGGTCAGTTTTCACTCATGTGAATACTTTGTTTTATTTCTATTTTAAAGATGTAATTAAGCATTATTAATATAGTCTTACCACTTTCTAAACAGACTGCAGTTCCACTGCATATATATGGAGCCCTTTATACATTTATTTACTATATAAATGTGTGTATAGATAGATATGTATGTGTATATATATATATATATATATATATATATATATATATATATGTGTGTGTGTGTGTGTGTATAAAGCCTTTCTTCATGTGAAATAAAATAACTTAAATATTAGTATTTCTTAAATCATTCCTGCACAATTACAATGGGGATAGTAATGCTGTTTTTTCTAATCTCAAGCAGTTTTCAGATTGAATCGATCTGCCATGTCAGACTTCAGTTCAACACGGCAATTTTAGCAGATAAAGGAATCAAGGCAATGTAATATTTACTCAGGAATAAGTTATAAATAAACTGACGCGAGTGCGCGAGGACGCGGGTTTGAACTTCATTGAGAGTTGCCGTTTCCATAGTAATCAGCGGGGGGAAAACCTTCACCGAGTAAACACGAATGAGAGTCACAATTTGGCCATATAAATGCATAAATCTTCAAGCAAACACACTGCAGCGGTTACTTGATAATCGGAAACAATTTCCGTTTGATCATAAACTCTCTCACATAAATCTATTTTAGGAGATTATGATCTCTCTCTCCGGCAGTAATGGCGTCTTTGAAAAGCTTTGAGGCTTTGAATTGCAGCGCTCTGATTCGTTCAAACTTCAGTGCTCTCACTGACAGGGGTGTAATTTTGTGATATTATGTATGTAAAATAGAGAGATTTAACTTACTAATTAAAGTAAAAAATCGATTGTAGACCTGCAAGTTTTTTTTCAGGATTTAAAAATAAAATGCATGCCCATTGGAATGGACATGTTCACACATACTGTATTGAAATGTATTATATATCAGGTGTAATGTTGTGATGTTACCAACAGATGGAGTGGACGCTCTATCTAAAATTCAGTTTTCACTTCATTAGTGAAAGTCTATGGAGATTTTATGACTTTAATCTTCAGTTTTATCAAAAATCATAAGTCTGATCAGTCTGAAAAGGGATAGCAACTCAAGTCAGAACAGGTCTGAAGTCTGAGCAGAGTTTAGTGGTTGTAGCTTTAAAGCTCTAGGAGGAGATGCATTGAGAATTTTAGGTAAGAAGAATAATAATAATAATAATAATAATAATAAGTTTAGATACAATATCACTAAGTTGGCTTTCTCAAGCCAACTAATAATAATAATAATAAGTTTAGATACAATATCACTAAGTTGGCTTTCTCAAGCCAACTTAATAATAATAAGTTTAGATACAATATCACTAAGTTGGCTTTCTCAAGCCAACTTAATAATAAGTTTAGATACAATATCACTAAGTTGGCTTTCTCAAGCCAACTTAATCGTGATTTTTAGATTTAACCTTCACTGTTGGAAGGTGAGAAAACCGTTGCATAAGTTTAGATCATGTTCGCTGAGTACAACACACTACAGAGCAGAAATGAGATCGAGCCACGATGACCGCTTCTGTCCAGCACTGGTGAAAACTGATCATTGAACTCTCTCCCGACTCTGCCACCTCTCCCCTCTTCTGCACCAAGGACCTGATCTCTGAATCCCCCCCCCCCCCCACCCCCTACCCACCATCAGTTATTCTCTTATTCATCCACCTCATTATGTTGTCCTTGCATTTCTCTCCTATTACATTTGCACTGCCTTAATTTGTAATTTGCACTATTACTATTTACTATTGTTTGCACTATTTGCCATCGCCACTTTACCTCCATAACTCACTTTATCCATCTAGTTTAATTTTATTGTATTTTATCTTCATCTTCTGTTGTTGTTGTTGTTACTGTTACTGTTAAATTATTGTTATTGTTAACTGTATTCGCCTTGGGTCTGAGAGTAACGGAATTTCAATTCTCTATATGTATGCACTGTATATATTGCAGAATTGACAATAAAGCTGACTTTGACTTTGACTTGATATACTCACGCACACTTGTTTCTCATGCCATTTGCATCGACCTTTGGACTGAGAATACACAGTCTGTCCTGAATCACTTGAGCTAGACTATGAAGTGCACGTCGCAGGGCCACACGAGTGATGGCTTGTTGCGTAGCATACTACGAGAAGCGCAGTATCCTCCACAGTAAGCACTAGTGAGGGTGGTGTGGTGGAGCGCAGATCCTGATCCAGCAGCACACTCTGAACAATGGCTCAACGGTAAAGTATGATTGCCCTAACATTACACACACACACACACACACACACGTGGATGGAGCAAAGCACTGACTCAACACACAGGTCTGAATGAAGAACTGCAAACAACATGCTGGAAAGATAACAAACAACAAAAGCGGTCAAATTAGGTCTAAAATATCACTCATTTTCTTTTGCACAGTAGATAATAAAAGCATCTAAATTACAACGTATTCTGAACAGCAACTAGTATGAATCAAATTTAACTAAATAGAGCAACATCCATTTTGACTTTATATTTAAGCTGCCATTTTCACGCTTTTCTATTATTTCAAACTGCCCTTTTGACATTGTTTTACTTATTCAAACTGCCCTTTGGCAGTTTTTTATTATTACTTAAACTGCCATTTTGACATTTGTTTTTATTACGTAAATTGAAATTGACCGTTTTTTATTTAAACTGCCATTTTGTCGTTTTTTATTATTTAAACTATCATTTTATTATTTAAACACCATTTTTTCACGGTTTTTGTAATTTAAACTTCCATGTTAGTATTCAAAGGCCATTTTGACGGTTTTTATCATTTAAACTGACATTTTATCATTTAAGATGCCATTTTGACGTTTTTATAATCTGCCATTTTGACCGTGTTTACATTTTGTCAGGTTGGTGACGTCATGACGTCCATCGCCCGAAGTACTGACGTCAAAGTAAAAAGGTAAAATAACAGTAATAGTAATGATAATCCCAGTAACAGAAGCAAGCGCGTTCACGCGGCTCTCCCATCAGCGTTGAGTTGAGACTGTAGCACGGGCTCCATGTTTACACGCGCTGAGACGCGAGCATCGCTACACTGACGCGTTACACCGCGCTGTCCGTCGCCGCTGTGCTCTCGCCTGTCCCCGCGGAGAGAGTGCGGTCCTCTCGCCGCACACGGAGCACATCTGCGGAGGTCAGCGCGTCGGATGGCCGTGTGTATGAGTATGTGTGTGTGTGTCCGCTTACCTCTTGCTCGCTTTAGGCCCGGCGCATTCTCGCTATGAAAGCCGTTCCCTTTGTTCGCACTGATCCGTCGTCACGTCGCGATGAACGCGCGAGAAACACGCGCCTGCTCTGTTAGACGGCGCTCCGTGCGGCCGACGCTCGCCTGCTCGTCATGCCTGTGTGGGACAGAGTTTTCCCGCAGATCACGCTCATGTTTTAGGGAATCATCGCGTCTACGGCTGCTCTGGGCTGCGGAAACCAGCGCGCTCACGTGACGCGCGGCACCGACTCAAAGCGCGCGCACACTCCCTTTCTAGGCAGCGACCTCTGATCAAGTGCACTCAAAAGCGCGCAAGTCTAACAACCTATTATACAACATAATATCTACTCTAATTATTTTCTTATAGATTAATTATATTAAACAGTATTTGTTTTGTAATTCAATGTTTAGTTAGTAAAAAATAATAGAATTATAAATACTGTAATAATAAATCCAGTCTTCACTGTCACACGATCTTCACAAATCATTCTGATATGCTGATTTGATGCTCGAGAAACATTTAGGATTATTATCAGTGTTGAAAACGGTTCATATTTAAATATTCCTATAGAAAACAGCTGTTTTCCACTGATATAATATTACACTGTTTTACTGTATTTATTATCTAATAAATTCAGCTTTAATCACAGGAATAAATGACACTTTACTATATATTCACATAGAAAACAACTGTTTTACACTGATATAATATTACAGTTTTACTGTATTTATCATCTAATAAATTCAGCTTTAATCACAGGAATAAATGACACTTTAGTCAAATATTATCAGTTGGCAATGTCACAATAATTCAGTTGCCAGTAGTTCATATATATAATTGAAATAATATTTGGGAAATCGTTTGTCAACACAAATAAACCATTAGACTTCAATACAAATATAATACGCTTTATAAATATTTCATGAAGCAAAGCAATATTAATATTAGTCACAAAAGGTACATTTCTTTTTTGAGTAAGAAATCAGTTTATTACATCTTAAAATGAAGAACCTTCCTGAAAAACAACTCAAACCTCAACTAAACAGAAGCAAAATCGGGTCATGTTAAAATAAGTGTAATAAATCATCTAGTATCAGTATGAATTAGTAGATTATAACAGAAAGGTAATTAATAGGTTTGAGACATCACTACACTCTGGCAAGAAGGGAAAACAAAGTTGCATTTGTCTCAAGGTAAAAAAAGTGAATGTGTGTGATTTTTAAATTGTACAAAACAAGATGACAGTAAATCTCTCTTTTTCTTTACATACATCACTTCCCAGCCTACAATAACAGTGTGACTCAATCCAATCATTTCTTCTTTTTTCTCTTTTTCGGAGGGCCTTGATCAGAACTGCTTGAGGAATCAGAGTCAGAGCTGGAGGAAGAGGAGGAAGAGGAGGAGGAGGAAGGGCTGGAGCTTTCCTCGCTGTCACTGCTGCTGTCTTCAGACGAGGATGAGGAGCTGGAGGAATCACTGCTGTCTGAGGAAGAGTCACTGGAAGAGCTGGACGAATCACTGCTGCCGGAGCTGGAGGAGGACCTCAAAGAAGACAGCATAGACACATGTAAAGTGCTGTGCTCGCGATCACTCATCGGCTATGATGAGCAACAGAAAACTGAAATCTGCCATTTTCAACTTGTGATCTGTTTTGTATGTGGAAATATATACAGTATTTAACGGCACAATGGAAATCTTAACATTCCAAAAAAAGGCAATGACTCACCTTTTTTTCTTTGTTTTCTTCTCACTGCGCTGTGTTATTCCAGACCTAAAAATAGTTAAGAAAGTACAGTTAAAATGCACAGTTTTATGAAACTGGGAATTTCCAGAAACATAATTATTGAAATTAGAATGATTGTAAAAAAAACGAGTTCACGAGAATGAACCTCATTGGTTCTCGCTGAAGCTCAAACGAGACGCGTAAAACGAGAATGAACCTCATTGGTTCTTCAGAAGATCAAACGTGACGCGTAACACGAGAATGAACCTCAATGGTTCTTCAGAAGATCAAACGTGACGCGTAACACGAGAATGAACCTCATTGGTTCTTCAGAAGATCAAACGTGACGCGTAACACGAGAATGAACCTCATTGGTTCTTCAGAAGATCAAACGTGACGCGTAACACGAGAATGAACCTCAATGGTTCTTCAGAAGATCAAACGTGACGCGTAACACGAGAATGAACCTCAATGGTTCTTCAGAAGATCAAACGTGACGCGTAACACGAGAATGAACCTCATTGGTTCTTCAGAAGATCAAACGTGACGCGTAACACGAGAATGAACCTCAATGGTTCTTCAGAAGATCAAACGTGACGCGTAACACGAGAATGAACCTCATTGGTTCTCGCTGAAGATCAAATCTGACGCGTAACACGAGAATGAACCTCATTGGTTCTCGCTGAAGATCAAATCTGACGCGTAACACGAGAATGAACCTCATTGGTTCTCGCTGAAGCTCAAACGTGATGCGTAACACGAGAATGAACCTCAATGGTTCTTCAGAAGATCAAACGTGACGCGTGACACGAGAATGAACCTCATTGGTTCTCGCTGAAGCTCAAACGTGATGCGTAACACGAGAATGAACCTCATTGGTTCTCGCTGAAGATCAAACGTGACACGAAACACGAGAATGAACCTCATTGGTACGCGTAACACGAGAATGAACCTCATTGGTTCTCGCTGAAGCTCAAACGTGACGCGTAACACGAGAATGAACCTCACTGGTTCTCGCTGAAGATCAAACGTGACGCGTAACACGAGAATGAACCTCATTGGTTCTCGCTGAAGATCAAACGTGACGCGTAACACGAGAATGAACCTCATTGGTTCTCGCTGAAGATCAAACGTGACGCGTAACACGAGAATGAACCTCATTGGTTCTCGCTGAAGATCAAACGTGACGCGTAACACGAGAATGAACCTCATTGGTTCTCGCTGAAGATCAAACGTGACGCGTAACACGAGAATGAACCTCATTGGTTCTCGCTGAAGATCAAATCTGACGCGTAACACGAGAATGAACCTCATTGGTTCTCGCTGAAGATCAAATCGGACGCGTAACACGAGAATGAACCTCATTGGTTCTCGCTGAAGTTCAAACGAGACGCGTAACACGAGAATGAACCTCATTGGTTCTCGCTGAAGATCAAACGAGACGCGTAACACGAGAATGAACCTCATTGGTTCTCGCTGAAGATCAAACGTGACGCGTAACACGAGAATGAACCTCATTGGTTCTCGCTGAAGATCAAACGTGACGCGTAACACGAGAATGAACCTCATTGGTTCTCGCTGAAGATCAAACGAGACGCGTAACACGAGAATGAACCTCATTGGTTCTCGCTGAAGATCAAACGAGACGCGTAACACGAGAATGAACCTCATTGGTTCTCGCTGAAGATCAAACGTGACGCGTAACACGAGAATGAACCTCATTGGTTCTCGCTGAAGATCAAACGTGACGCGTAACACGAGAATGAACCTCATTGGTTCTCGCTGAAGATCAAACGTGACGCGTAACACGAGAATGAACCTCATTGGTTCTCCCTGAAGATCGAACGTGATGCGTAACACGAGAATGAACCTCATTGGTTCTCGTTGAAGATCAAACGTGACGCGTAACACGAGAATGAACCTCATTGGTTCTCGCTGAAGATCAAACGTGACGCGTAACACGAGAATGAACCTCATTGGTTCTCGCTGAAGATCAAACGTGACGCGTAACACGAGAATGAACCTCATTGGTTCTCGCTGAAGATCAAACGTGACGCGTAACACGAGAATGAACCTCACTGGTTCTCGCTGAAGATCAAACGTGACGCGTAACACGAGAATGAACCTCACTGGTTCTCGCTGAAGATCAAACGTGACGCGTAACACGAGAATGAACCTCACTGGTTCTCGTTGAAGCTCAAACGTGACGCGTAACACGAGAATGAACCTCATTGGTTCTTCTGAAGCTCAAACGTGACGCGTAACACGAGAATGAACCTCATTGGTTCTGCTGAAGCTCAAACGTGACGCGTAACACGAGAATGAACCTCATTGGTTCTCGCTGAAGCTCAAACGTGACGCGTAACACGAGAATGAACCTCATTGGTTCTCGTTGAAGATCAAACGTGACGCGTAACACGAGAATGAACCTCATTGGTTCTCGCTGAAGCTCAAACGTTACGCGTAACACGAGAATGAACCTCATTGGTTCTCGCTGAAGCTCAAACGTTACGCGTAACACGAGAATGAACCTCATTGGTTCTCGCTGAAACTCAAATGTGACGCGTAACACGAGAATGAACCTCATTGGTTCTCGTTGAAGATCAAACGTGACGCGTAACACGAGAATGAACCTCATTGGTTCTCGTTGAAGATCAAACGTGACGCGTAACACGAGAATGAACCTCATTGGTTCTCGTTGAAGATCAAACGTGACGCGTAACACGAGAATGAACCTCATTGGTTCTCGCTGAAGCTCAAACGTTACGCGTAACACGAGAATGAACCTCATTGGTTCTCGCTGAAGATCAAACGAGACGCGTGACACAAGAATGAACCACATTTATAATAGATTTTTGTATATTTGGTCGAACATTCAGTTTAATCTGTGAAGTATACGAGATGACTTCACTTGAAATATCCAAATTGTACAAGTCAGATCATATCGAAAAGTATTAAATGGGTAAAATCTGGGTAAATGACCCAGATACACACATAAATCTGCAAGATGTCTGTTAAAGATCTGTAAAGAATCTGCTGTGTGCAAATATCTTTAAAAGGACATCTTAAAGACTATTTCTAAATATCTATTCAACGTCAGACAGGAAACGCCCTAGAGACGTATTCCAGATAAACAAACTCTAAAAACACATGTGTGAGATGAACGTGCGCCATCAGGGTTGTAATCCCTTCATTCAGATTAAATATGTATGTGACGGTGTTGTTTCTGACCCCAGATCATCTGTGGGGTTGTTCTCCTTGTCTTTCAGCTTCTTTTTTAACTCCGCTGTCCTGGAAGGTCTATAAAGATACTTTCTTTTCCCGGTGCATTCGTAGGACCAGTGTCCGTATTCCAGGCATTTCTGACAGCGAACGTGCTGTTTGTTCGCCTCCCTGTGGAAACACGAGAAGAGCAATAGCTGACACAACCAGCGACTGATGACACACACAACATGCGCTGAACACCTCACACTCATCACTCACAACCCTCCACTCGAGAAATGTGTGGAATAACTCACGCTTGTCTGCGAGCGATCAGCCTGTGCATGGGAGTCGCCATGTTGAGTCTCGTGCACGCGCCTGAGGAGTGCGGTCGCGTGCCCGCGCTTGAGGAGTGCGGTGAGCCATCTAAAGCCATCGGGAGAGCTTATTATCTGCTCTTATCCTGCTCAGCTCCACTGTTCATCAGTCTGCTCGAGGGAAGAACAGCACAGTATGTAATAAACGGGAACCTGTCACGTTTTAGGTCCAAATACACGAGTCCAGTGTCTAAAGCTGTGGTTTCCACACACCTTTACCCAAAATCACTTTTTATAATGAAATGCTCTGAAAGCTGTTTGCTTGGGGTTTCTACTGTGTGAATATCAAAGTCAAAGTCAGCTTTATTGTCAATTCTGCAATATATACAGTGCATACATATAGAGAATTGAAATTCCGTTACTCTCAGACCCAAGGCGAATACAGTTAACAACAACAATAATTTAACAGTAACAACAACAACAACAACAACAGAAGATGAAGATAAAATACAATAAAATTATACTAGATGGATAAAGTGAGTTATGGAGGTAAAGTGGCGATGGCAAATAGTGCAAACAATAGTAAATAGTAATAGTGCAATTACAAATTAAGGCAGTGCAAATGTAGTAGGAGAGAAATGCAAGGACAACATAATGAGTAAGAGAATAACTGATGGTGGGTAGGGGGTGGGGGTTCAGAGATCAGGTCCTTGGTGCAGAAGAGGGGAGAGGTGGCAGAGTCGGGAGAGAGTTCAATGCCCTGACAGCTTGGGGTATGAAGCAAATATAACACAAATCAGAGCATTCGTCTGATTAGAGCATTGTAATAAAATTATATTCTCGTTAAAATCGACAAACATAAAATTTGAAACTGCAAAATGATGGCTACGCTTTTTTCCTAAACATTCATCCATCGCTTTATTTATTAAACATTAAGGACAGAACATAAAGAAGACATTCAGAAAGATAACGCAGGATTGGGTTTTCAAGACAAGAGAAAATATATTACATTATTACATAGTACATGTATTACATATTGTGCGTTGTGTATCTAGTTATCTGTGTGTTTGTTATGTCTTAATAAAACAAGTTATTACATATACTTTATATATATATATATATATATATATATATATATACTTAACAAAGACAGATATATCAAGACATCCCAGTAAAATATAAAAGGGTTTACAAGAAAACACATATATACATAAATACATAATTCAACAAGAATAAAGACAACAAATACAAACAAATGCCAATACTGCAATAAAAAAACACACACAACAAATGCAAATTCAATTCAATACTTTACAAATACAATTGCATCTCTACAAATTTTCTATCAATAAATTGGAGAGAATCACTTTATGTCACAGTCTTGTCTCGTCTCTCACCTTCCGGGTCCTTCTAGAATGTTCCACACCTGTCTCGTTAATCACTGCCCAAGTCCCGTCAGCTGTGTGTAGTTTCCTCGTCTCCATAAATACCCTCCTGTGTCCCTTTGTGTTTGTCGGTGTTCGTCAGAGTTCCTCGGTCGTTCCCCGCGTGTGGATGGTCCTCCGTGGTCCTCCGTGGTCCTCCGTGGTCCTCCGTGGTCCTCCGTGGTCCTCCGTGGTCCTCCGTGGTCCTCCGTGGTCCTCCGTGGTCCTCCGTGGTCCTCCGTGGTCCTCCGTGGTCCTCCGTGGTCCTCCGTGGTCCTCCGTGGTCCTCCGTGGTCCTCCGTGGTCCTCCGTGGTCCTCCGTGGTCCCCATGAGGTTTGCGTTTGCACCCTCGAGTGTCTTTTATGTTTGTATTTAAAGTGTTTTCAGTTTCTCCGTTTGTTAATAAACCTGAGTTTCGTTTGCATCTGAGTTTCCTCGTTTTCCTCCACATCACACGCCAGCACCCCCGTTGTATGACACTTTAAACAAGGATTATAATTATTTCTTTACTTTTATGGATAAGATCTTACGAGTGATGCATGAGAAAAGCATGAGATTGATCATAAAGGTAAAGGATGTGTTTAGTGATTGGAATTATAGTAGAATCTCTTGAATCTCCACACAATCTCCTGAAATGGAAAAAGTCATACAATAAAATATATAATAATCAATGTTTCTGGCTGATCCGAACAAAATGAGCAGTTTCCGTTAATATCGAGAGTTTAATCACCAACATAAATGTTATGAAGTATTTCCCGAAGTTTGTTAGATACTCCAACTCACAAAGCTTTCCCACACAATCTCGGGGAAACATATACAGTACTACCTCGGCTTACGAGTGACTTGGTATACGAGCAAATCGTGTACGAGCATGGAGGGTCGAATCGGTGTACAAGCAAATTTTTCCCTCACCCATGCGCAGTTTTGTGTGGAAAAAGTCCTAACACTCAGCATCCTTGTGCGCATTTTTACATGAAATATCCTAATGACAGCCTCTCATAACACAGTCAGGAGGTTCCAACCCCTTTATAACCCCTTAACTCAGTGCTTCTCAATTATTTTCTGTCGCGCCCCCCCTAGGAAGAAGTAAACATTTCGCGCGACCCCCTTCCCCTATTTTGGAACTTTCGCTTTATTGTTTCCATGGCAACGCGTCATGCTTGTCACGGTCACGCTCGCCCCCTGGCATACTTTTATAAGTGATTTACAGAAGTTTTTACCTCATATTCTAAACATTAATTAATTGTGATCGCTATTGTTCACGTAGTGAAATATACACATACAGTACCTCTAAGCAGTAACTGTCAGGGTTCATGAATTCAGTGTCTCCTAGTTCTGCCTGAGTATGTATGTGTGTGTGGTCACTGAACACCTGATTCTCATATCATCTGCCTTTCTCCCGCGTTCGCGGCTCCCGCGAATTCGTTCTCTCGCGGCTCCCGCGGGTTAGTTCGTTCGAGGCTTCCGCGGGTTAGTTCGTTTGCGGCTCCCATGTTCCACGACTTTAACTCTGGATTATCACTTCATTTGTTTTCTGCACTATTATAATAAATTCACTAATTTGCTTTCATCCTTGCTTTCCCCGCTCCCCCCCTCCTCCCTCCTCTCTCTCCTCCAAGCAGGCTGCTCAAACCTGAAGTGCATTACAGTAAATTGTCAAGTATTTTTAGAGTTTAATTGTCAATTATTAATTAGTATTTATATGAGATCGTAATGGTTAAAATTCTAACTGCAATTAATAGGGTAAAACCAAAAAAATATTTAAAATGGGACGTGGAACGAATTAATAGATTTTTAGTGCATTCTTATGGGGAAATTTGTTTTGGTGTACGAGCATTTTGGTTTACGAGCTCGCTCTTGGAACGAATTAAACAGGTAAACCGAGGTATTACTGTATTCCAAACACTTGCCTACAGCGATCTACTCTGTGTTTGTGAAGTTTTCTCTATATATGCGCAATTTAATGTAATCTTTTTAATTATTTGTTATTGCAGACCATCTACACACACAGCCATGGGCCCCGATGAATATTTATTTTTTTGATCCAATGACTGTTTTTTATTTTTTATTGCAGAACTTGAATCCTCGATCGCGCTGAGCGGCAACATGGCCTTTATGACGTCATATTCTAATGCGCTTTGTCTCGGTGCCGATTGGCTGGATGTTGTCGTCACGCGTACGTCACACAAGGAAAGCTCCAGAGCCGTCGAGAACAGCCGAACTCTCGCGATAAAGCCACTGACTCCCGCGATATCTGCGGTAGCGTCACATTCAGCCGGTGAACGGGATGAGCGCGCGTCAGACCCGCGGCTCGTGAGTGACTGTAAACGGATACCGGCGTCGAGAGCTCGTGATCTGCAGGAAGATGTCAGTGGTGGGGTTTGATTTAGGCTTCCAGAGCTGTTATGTGGCGGTCGCACGCGCCGGTGGGATCGAGACCGTGGCGAACGAGTACAGCGACCGATGCACACCGTGAGTCTCTCACTCTGTCTTTATATTGCTCTTTAACATGTCACCGCTCATTCACACAATCACCGACACATTAACAGTCGTCTGTTTCTTTTGATCTGAAGGATGTAGAATGAGTCGGCTCGTGCACGTGCTCTGTCCAGCTCGCCGGACTCGTGCGCGTAGCCGTCATCTGCGTGCTGAAGTGTAGTTCGTGAGCGCGCGCGCTGCTGTTGTGACGTCATGGCGGCGGCCGCCGGAACATTCTAGCACATTCCGGACGCCGATTTTAAAGGGACAGTACACACAATTAAAACTGTCAGTAATTACCCAACCTCCTGTCATAACAACCTGTCAGAATTTTTTTTTCATCAGAGGAACGCAAATAAACGTCATTTTGATGTAGTCTGAGAGATTTTTGTCCCTCCATTGACGGCTACGAAAATACCACTTATACGAAGATCATAAAGGGATCAGAAATAATCCGATGAATTGTGCGGTTTAATCCATTTTCTGAACAGATGAGATCACTTGTATATCGCTTATATGACTTATTAAATGTACATCCATCATCAGTAAACAGAAGCTCAGTCTTGTGACTTAATGTCGAAAACAATTTGTTTTTTCTATCACCTTACTTACATTATTGCTTTTTATTTCTTGATTTTTATATTTGTATGTTTTTATTAAACTGTTTCTCTTTCAGTTTCAAAACCATTCGCAAAAACCCAAAGTTTTTAGTTTCAAAAACTTGTTTTTACTTAGAATTTTTTGACTTCTGTGGGTTTCTCGGTTGCCAATGCCAGTATCCCAATGTAATGCATATATATTCATGAGAGGATATGTATATGAGATCCACACATTTCTGGGATGAGGTGGAAACGTCACTCAATTCTCCCAAAGTGGAGAAAAGCTGTGCTGAAAGTACATAAAAGTGGATATAAATTAATGAAAAAGACTTAGACTTGCGGCAAACATTCTGCATCTACTCAACAAATACATTACTTTAATGATATGACATGCATATGGTAGTGTAATGACGCTTTAAATCTGCAAATGAGTGATGGACAAGCTTGTGAAAGAACTGTTAGTTACAGAGAAACTTTAAGACAATCTTAATAATATCAGTGTGGCAGATACATGTGTAAATGCTGAGTGGCTAGTGACTTTAGGAAACTCTAGCCACACTGCACAGACCGAGACGGTCAAGCCCTGATAGTGTGTGATGATGTGCTCTTTTCAGGTCGTTTGTTTCGTTCGGGCCTCGGAACCGTTCGATTGGGGCAGCCGCCAAAAGCCAGGTAAACATGTTCGATGGAATAAGCAGGAAGACACAATGCGTGGATGGAAGTTGTAATCATTATTTCTGCTCTCATAAGGTGGTCACAAACTGCAAGAACACCGTGCAGGGATTTAAGCGGTTCCATGGCAGGGCGTTCAGTGACCCGTATGTCCAGACGGCAAAGTCCAGCCTGGTCTTTGATCTTGCTCAGATGCCGACCGGAACCACCGGCATTAAGGTAAGACTGATTAAACAGCAGTGAAATGATAGTGTTTAATTCATCGTGTGAATCAGATGTTGGTGAGTTGTGCTCTCTGCTGTCGTCCACAGGTCATGTACATGGAGGAGGAGAAGGTGTTCAGCATTGAGCAGGTCACTGCCATGCTGCTGACCAAACTCAAGGAGACCGCTGAAGCTGCGCTCAAGAAGCCCGTGGCAGACTGCGTCATCTCTGTACGCATGCTCTCTCTCACACATTCCTGACTATACTCACTGGAACGGCGTAATCACTTCTTATGCTCACTGTACTGTTGCTGTCTGTTTTTTTTCCATCTGGAGAATGTTTTCATTTCGCAAAATATGATACATAAATACAAAATATAGAATATGTCGTTTTTTTCAATATCATGCAGCCCTCTCATATGCATCAATGCAGCTGGATGCTTTCTGCTATTGATGTGAGATGTGGGTAAGGATAGGGATGGGTATAAGAGTGGGTTAAGGTGTAACGGAAGGTTCAGTGTTGTAATTATTGATGTAATGACAGAGAACACCTAGTATAAAGTGGGAACGGCTGTTTAAAGGTATTGTTTTTCCCATGTTCTCACACAGGTCCCCAGCTTCTTCACTGATGCAGAGAGAAGATCAGTCATGGATGCTGCGCAGATCGCAGGCCTTAACTGTCTCAGACTCATGAATGACACAACAGCGGGTAAAGTACTGCACCCACACATGAACCAACAAGTGCTGAGACGGACCCGCTGTAATTACATGGTACTAGATCAGCTGAGACGGGACCGCTGTCATTATACTGTACTAGATCATCAGTAAAAGATCCGCTGTCATTATACGGTACTAGATCATCAGTAAAAGATCCGCTGTCATTATACGGTACTAGATCAGCCGAGAAGGGCCCGCTGTCATTATACGGTACTAGATCAGCAGAGAAAGATCCGCTGTCATTATACGGTACTAGATCAGCCGAGAAGGGCCCGCTGTCATTATACGGTACTAGATCAGCAGAGAAAGATCCGCTGTCATTATACGGTACTAGATCAGCCGAGAAGGTCCTGCTGTCATTATACTGTACTAGATCAGCCGAGATGGATCCGCTGTCATTATACGGTACTAGATCAGCTGAGAAGGATCCGTAATTATATGGTACTAGATCAGCCGAGAAGGATCCGTAATTATACGGTACTAGATCAGCAGAGAAAGATCCGCTGTCATTATACGGTACTAGATCAGCCGAGAAGGGCCCGCTGTCATTATACGGTACTAGATCAGCCGAGAAGGGCCCGCTGTCATTATACGGTACTAGATCAGCCGAGAAGGGCCCGCTGTCATTATACGGTACTAGATCAGCAGAGAAAGATCCGCTGTCATTATACGGTACTAGATCAGCCGAGAAGGGCCCGCTGTCATTATACGGTACTAGATCAGCTGAGAAAGGCCCGCTGTCATTATACGGTACTAGATCAGCCGAGAAGGATCCGCTGTCATTATACGGTACTAGATCAGCAGAGAAAGATCCGCTGTCATTATACGGTACTAGATCAGCTGAGAAGAACCCGCTGTCATTATACGGTACTAGATCAGCAGAGAAAGATCCGCTGTCATTATACGGTACTAGATCAGCTGAGAAGAACCCGCTGTCATTATACGGTACTAGATCAGCAGAGAAATGACAGCGGATCTTATACGGTACTAGATCAGCTGAGAAGGGCCCGCTGTTATTATACGGTACTAGATCAGCCGAGAAGGGCCCGCTGTCATTATACGGTACTAGATCAGCCGAGAAAGATCCACTGTCATTTTACGGTACTAGATCAGCTGAGAAGGTCCCGCTGTCATTATACGGTACTAGATCAGCCGAGAAGGATCCGCTGTCATTATACGGGACTAGATCAGCCGAGAAGGATCCGTAATTATACGGTACTAGATCAGCTGAGAAGAACCTGCTGTCATTATACGGTACTAGATCAGCTGAGAAGGGCCTACTGTCATTATACGGTTCTAGATCAGCAGAGAAAGATCCGCTGTCATTATACGGTACTAGATCAGCTGAGAAGGGCCCGCTGTCATTATACGGTACTAGATCAGCCGAGAAGGATCCGCTGTCATTATACGGGACTAGATCAGTCGAGAAGGATCCGTAATTATACGGTACTAGATCAGCTGAGAAGAACCTGCTGTCATTATACGGTACTAGATCAGCCGAGAAAGGCCCGCTGTCATTATACGGTACTAGATCAGCCGAGAAGGATCCGTAATTATATGGTACTAGATCAGCTGAGAAGAACCTGCTGTCATTATACGGTACTAGATCAGCAGAGAAAGATCCGATGTCATTATACGGTACTAGATCAGCTGAGAAGGGCCCGCTGTCATTATACGGTACTAGATCAGCCGAGAAGGGCCCGCTGTCATTATACGGTACTAGATCAGCCGAGAAAGATCCGCTGTCATTATACGGTACTAGATCAGCCGAGAAGGGCCCGCTGTCATTATACGGTACTAGATCAGCTGAGAAGGACCCGCTGTCATTATACGGTACTAGATCAGCCGAGAAGGATCCGCTGTCATTATACGGGACTAGATCAGCCGAGAAGGATCCGTAATTATACGGGACTAGATCAGCTGAGAAGAACCTGCTGTCATTATACGGTACTAGATCAGCTGAGAAGAACCTGCTGTCATTATACGGTACTAGATCAGCTGAGAAGGGCCTGCTGTCATTATACGGTTCTAGATCAGCTGAGAAAGATCCGCTGTCATTATACGGTACTAGATCAGCCGAGAAGGATCCGTAATTATACGGTACTAATAATAATAATAATAATAATAATAATAATAATTAATTACATTTATATAGCAATTTATCAAAGTCGCTTTACATGGAAGGGGAATCTCCTCAACCGCCACTAGAGAGCAGCATCCACCTGGATGATGCGACGGCAGCCATATTGCGCCAGGACGCTCACCACAAACTAGCTTTATTGGTGGAGAGGAGACAGAGTGATGATGCAGCCAATCAGAGAAAGGGGATGGTTAGGAAGCCATGATGGACATATTTGGCCAGAATGCCAGGGTTACACCCCTACTCTTGCGAAAGACATCCTGGGATTTTTAATGACCACAGAGAGTCAGGACCTCGGTTTATCGTCTCATCCGAATGACGGTGCTCATTTCAGTACAGTGTCCCCGTCACTATACTGGGGCGGTAGGACTCACATAGACCAGAGGGTGAGCACCCCCTGCTGGCCTCCTAACACCACTTCCAGCAGCAATCAGTCTCCCATCCAGGAAAAGACCACACACATCCCCGCTTAGCTTTTGTGAGCAACCAGTCGTAGGCTAGAGGGTGACATTGCTGCCGGCAAACTAGATCTAGATCTACTAGATCAGCTGAGAAGAACCTGCTGTCATTATACGGTACTAGATCAGCCGAGAAGGGCCCGCTGTCATTATACGGTACTAGATCAGCCGAGAAGGATCCGTAATTATATGGTACTAGATCAGCTGAGAAGAACCTGCTGTCATTATACGGTACTAGATCAGCAGAGAAAGATCCGATGTCATTATACGGTACTAGATCAGCTGAGAAGGGCCCGCTGTCATTATACGGTACTAGATCAGCCGAGAAAGATCCGCTGTCATTATACGGTACTAGATCAGCCGAGAAAGATCCGATGTCATTATACGGTACTAGATCAGCCGAGAAGGGCCAGCTGTCATTATACGGTACTAGATCAGCAGAGAAAGATCCGATGTCATTATACGGTACTAGATCAGCCGAGAAGGGCCAGCTGTCATTATACGGTACTAGATCAGCCGAGAAAGATCCGCTGTCATTATACGGTACTAGATCAGCCGAGAAGGGCCCGCTGTCATTATACGGTACTAGATCAGCTGAGAAGGACCCGCTGTCATTATACGGTACTAGATCAGCCGAGAAGGATCCGCTGTCATTATACGGGACTAGATCAGCCGAGAAGGATCCGTAATTATACGGGACTAGATCAGCCGAGAAGAACCTGCTGTCATTATACGGTACTAGATCAGCCGAGAAGGGCCCGCTGTCATTATACGGTTCTAGATCAGCCGAGAAGGATCCACTGTCATTATATGGTACTAGATCACCCGAGAAGGGCCCGCTGTCATTATATTCTGGTGTATACATTTATCCAACAGTTTATTGATCATTTGTTTTGTCCCGTTATTGTGTTTAATAGAATTTCATAGTCATAGATCTGACAGACAGAGCAAGTAAAACTTTGCTTCGAAACAGCAATAAATTGCAGCAAGATAGTCATTTAATGCAAGTCTACAGATCTATTATTATAATGGGAATGTGTCATATCGCATGCAGGCCATCATACACTGTTTTACTTTGCTGATTGTCATTGGAGGGAAGTTGAGTTTCTGTACAATATAAATGTGGTTCTGTCCCTCATTAATATAGAATGGCTTCAGATGATTCTGAATGTATTGTGTGAAACGTAGTTGTTGGTCTTTTGGTCTTTTCCTTCCCTCCTTGTGCTGTAAAAGAGCGCAATAATTAGACTGTTAACTAATTATCATGACAGTCTTAGTGAATAATGAGAGTCTAGAACCAAAGTTCTGTTTGTTCTAACGGTTTGTGTTCATGTTGACTGATTGTAGTTGCTCTGGCGTATGGGATCTACAAACAGGACCTGCCTGCTCCGGAGGAGAAGCCCCGGACGGTGGTGTTTGTGGACGTTGGGCATGCCGGTTTCCAGGTGTCTGCGTGTGCCTTTAACAAGGGCAAGCTGAAGGTCAGGAGTCTCTCTTCACATGCTTTACAGGACTGATTTTACTGCTACTTCTCTTCCAAACTTTATAATGGGAGTGAATTTTTTAATCTTTTGATTTTGAAGCCCAGAAACACATCCATCAATCATAAGTGTGCGACTCCAGTGGGTAAGACCCTTTGAAGCAAAGAGTGTGTGTGTGTGTGTGTATCTGTATTTTTACTTTATAAACTGAAATCACTGGCTTCCAGCAACTTAACTCCCATTGTAAAGCGTGGAAGAGCCAGGATGTTTAAGATAACTCTGATTGTGTTCGGCTAAAAGCAGAAGGTCACTGAGGATGGGTTAAGGGGGAGTAATGATGGGGTAACTCTCACTTTTGTGTGAACTCATCCTGTAACGCCTGTTTAACGCAGGTTCTGGGCTCTGCGTTTGACCCTGAGCTGGGGGGGAAGGACTTTGATGAGGTGCTGGTCAAGTACTTCTGTGAGGATTTCGCTCAGAAGTACAAGCTGGACGTGCGATCGAAGCCCCGCGCGCTGGTGCGACTCTACCAGGAGTGTGAGAAGCTGAAGAAGCTCATGAGTGCCAACTCCTCCGACCTGCCGCTCAACATCGAGTGCTTCATGAATGACATCGACGTCAGCAGCACACTCAACAGGTCCGTCAGCAGGAGCTAAACGCGGAGAGACACGTCAGCGGGGAACCGGCTGGTTTGTTGAATACCATGTCTAATAATATCTGCTGACTCTTGTGTTCCAGAGGCAGGTTTGAGGAGCTGTGTGCCGGGCTCTTGGCGCGAGTGGACGGGCCTCTGCGCAGCATCATGGAGCAGACCCGTGAGTTACCCCTTTCCTCCTGTGCCAGTCACGGGCTCACGGGACAACGCTGATGATCTCTTTCCTCCCCCAGGGCTGAAGAAGGAGGACATCTATGCGGTGGAGATCATCGGCGGTGCCTCCCGGATTCCAGCCGTCAAAGACAGAATCAGCAGATTCTTTGGGAAGGAGCTGAGCATGACGCTGAATGCGGATGAAGCTGTGGCCAGAGGATGTGCACTGCAGGTGACCGCTTCAGTCCTTGCCCGTTTGGCTCTCATTGTAATGCTGTAAATGCATGGCATCCAATCTAATGTCCTCATCCGATCGGTGACTTCTTTGCGGTGTGAAGATGGCAGACAGCCGCAGGTTTATTAGGCTGCTGTCCCTGTAAGAACGTCTCAGAACGACAGCCTACAGTGTTTCCCAGAGATCCTGACACTCTTGAGTGTTTGTTTCCCCAGTGTGCGATCCTGTCTCCTGCGTTTAAAGTGCGTGAGTTCTCCATCACAGACGTGGTGCCGTACCCCATCTCCCTGAAGTGGAGCTCTGCGGCGGATGAGGGCGTCAGGTGTGTGCTGCTCTCGGTGTCGTCATGATCTCCTGCTGTTCTCCTCTAATGCTCCTCCTGTCTCGCTCTGCAGTGATTGTGAGGTGTTCCCCAAGAACCACGCCGCGCCGTTCTCTAAAGTGTTGAGCTTCTACCGGAGAGATCCCTTCGCGCTGGAGGCGTACTACAACAACCCCAAAGAGCTGCCATACCCCGATCCCACCATAGGTACGAGTTTAACACCGTACTGCAGTAAATACCTCACATACACAAACAAGACCATAATGGTGTCGCAATACCACACACATGATTGTTTAGTTTCCACTTGTTTGTCGTGCTGCTTCGTTCAGATGGCAGCTCTACTCTTCCGTTCACACCAAAGACTATAACTATAACGGGACTAAAATCATTCTACTTTAAACCGTTTGCTACGTCCTGTAACGACACAGAGGACCGCTGTCTTTAGGATTACACTCAGCAAATCTGCCGTCCATGTCTATAAGCAGAAGTGTGTGTTGAGTTGCTGTGGAGGCTTGTTATAGTTCAAGTTCTCTTTATAGTGATCATTCGTGGTGTGAACGGCTCAAAACCCAAACTTGACTGTCTCGTTTATTGAAAGTCAGCATGAGCGCAGAAGGATTTGTTGTACGTGTTCCTGGTCTTTCTTTCTCCAATAGTTTAGAGGAAAACAGACATGTCTCCTCACTAGAGTTTAAACTGAATGGGTTTAGTCTCTAAAATGAATTAATATTAAGAAAGGCTTCAGAAGTATTTGTTATTGTGAATTTTATAAGTTAAATCAGTTGACAAATGGAACCTTATTGTGTAGCTTCAAATTATAATCATGATTAATCAAGATTGTCCTCATTTGAGAAATTTAATTTGAATGTTTCTTCATAATTATTGCTTAGTTTTCTGATTTATTATTTTTATCATACATATCGTAATACTAATAAGACCTTCAGATGCTGCTTTCAAAATGTAAAACTGTAAAATAATGGTGTTAAGTTAATGTTTTTCTATTAACCTACTGAATGGACACTGTAGCACAATAGATCCTATAAGTGCGTTTATTCAGCAATCGCAACGGACCAATCAGACTGGGCCGTCTGGCCAATCAGAGCAGACCAATCAGACCGGGCCATCTGGCCAATCAGAGCAGACCAATCAGACCGGGCCGTCTGGCCAATCAGAGCAGACCAATCAGACTGGGCCGTCTGGCCAATCAGAGCAGACCAATCAGACCGGGCCGTCTGGCCAATCAGAGCAGACCAATCAGACTGGGCCGTCTGGCCAATCAGAGCAGACCAATCAGACCGGGCCGTCTGGCCAATCAGAGCAGACCAATCAGACCGGGCCATCTGGCCAATCAGAGCAGACCAATCAGACCGGGCCGTCTGGCCAATCAGAGCAGACCAATCAGACTGGGCCGTCTGGCCAATCAGAGCAGACCAATCAGACCGGGCCATCTGGCCAATCAGAGCAGAGTAAGCTCTCAGAAAGGAGGGGGTTAGAGAGTGACTTTTCAAACATTTTTCAGGCTTTCGATAAATGAGGTGATACTGCAATGTATATTATGAAGAAACTAAATTAATTGTTTTGCCTTGATGCGTTGTAGATGACCTGGCAAAAGGTTAAGATGGTACAACAGGGACACTTGAATTGAGACGAGCAGAAATAAGAATCATACTCTGAGTCAGCATTGAGTGCATGTTGTGTGCGCAGGCCAGTTTAATGTGCTGAAGGTGGTTCCCCAGCCGTCCGGCGAGAGCTCCAAGGTGAAGGTGAAGGTGCGAGTGAATGTGCACGGGGTCTTCAGTGTGTCCAGCGCCTCCCTGCTGGAGGTTGTGAAAACTGCAGAGGGAGAAGAACCCATGGAGACGGACAGTCCAGCTAAAGAGGACGAGGTAAAGACATCACCGTACTCTGATTCAGAACACGTCTCTAAAGCAGTCATCTCACCCTGTTTGTGAGTGTGGAAAAGCAAACACATACATGTCTAAAGCTCTCAATGTCAGTTGTGCTGAGGTGATATAAAGCAGAATCTGCTCTTTGTTGTGTTCACTTGTGAAACTGATAGCGTAAAGCTCTTCAGCGCGCGTGTGTGTGTGTGTGTGTGTGTGTGTGTGTGTGTGAGAGACTGTAGCCACAAGAACTTTCATTGTATTTGCTCCTTAAAGAACAAGATGCACGTGGATCAGGACGCACAGAAGCCTCAAGCTGATGAACAGAAAGAACATGCTGACAAGAAATCAGACACTGAAGACATGGAGGTGTGTGTGAATACACTTGCACACCAACACACACACACATGCAGTAACACAACAGATAGCACAATCCCTGTGGCTGTGAGAGAGATGGGAGGCAGGATGGCTAGAACATGAACGTGTTTTTCTGCAACGGTTAACTAAGGTTAAAGTGACTAACATTTCAGAAGAAATATCGTGTGCTGTATAAACAAAACTAGGGCAGAATGTTTCTCCGCAACACTGACTCGCGTAAGTCTGGCATTTGCTGCCACCTAATGGTGTTTGTGTAATGTTACACATGCGTTTATCAGCTGCTTTTATCATCGCATTCAAGAAACACATTGACATTCTAATCAGTTCTTGCTTTCCCTGGGAATCGAACCCATGACCTTGATGTTGCAAGCACCACACTCTACTGTTAGACACACAGGAAAGCTAATTTAATATTCAACATTTATTTATTTGAAAACATTAAACTAACAGCATGATTTAAATTGGTTGTTGATATTATATTACACAAGATTATTACCAATGATTGTTTATAAGATTTTCTTAAAGGCTACTAGTATGTGAATGCATTATAACCATTTAAGATGAATATAGAGTGTGTTTTACAGAAAGGAAGAGAGAATGAAGTGTAATGACAGCAATATCAATCATATAGTAAATTAAAGCGCAGGTTTTTCTGTACAGTTGTAATCTCTGAAAAGAGTGCGATCCCTGCGTGCGTTTCATAATGACCAGTTCCTTATTCCAGAGAGCTCGACTGATACTAGTGTTTTGCTGACATTATAACTAATATTGCTTTTTTTTTAAATGGGATAACACAACGTTGTTATGGCACTGTACACGTACAACAGCACTGCATTTGACCTTAAATAAAGGTATGGGGTCGTTTTCCCACTGCTCTTTCCATTGGAAGTTCACTGAGCCGAATCCCTTTCAGACTTCCCCAGAGGAGCACAAACAGGAGAAGAAGAGCGATCAGCCTCCACAGGCCAAGAAAGCCAAGGTGAAGACCAAGACGGTGGATCTGCCCATCGAGAGCAGTCTGCAGTGGCAGCTGGCCAGCGACACGCTCAACCTGTTCCTGGAGAATGAGGTACGCTCGAACGCTCCGGAGTCTCTGAGTGCCGTTGTGCCGCACACGTGCTCACGCTGTGTTCCCGCAGGGCAAGATGATCATGCAGGACAAGCTGGAGAAGGAGAGGAACGACGCCAAGAACTGTGTGGAGGAGTACGTCTATGAAATGAGGGACAAGCTGCATGGCGTGCTGGAGAACTTCGTCAGCGAGGCTGTGAGTGTCGCTGTTGCTCATTAAAACACCTGTGCAGCTTATGACGTCACGCTCTTCTCAATGAAGCAACGTTTGTTGTTCAGGAGCGAGACTCCTTTTCCTTAAAACTGGAGGACACTGAGAACTGGCTGTATGAAGAAGGAGAGGACCAGCAGAAGCAAGTGTACATTGATAGACTGGCCGAGTTGAAGGTAAACACGGATGTGCTGGCATTTGAAACTGTGGAGAAGAATGAGTGAGTGAACTAAAGCCTTTCCTTCCAGAAACTGGGAGAGCCCATCCAGAACCGCTACGCTGAGAACGAGGAGCGGCCGAGAGCCTTCGAGGAGCTGGGAAGGCAGATCCAGCAGTACATGAAGGTCGTCGAGGCTTACAAGGCAAAGGTAATCAATCATCTGTCGAGTCGCAAGCTCACGAAAGGTCTATTATATCTCAATATATTTTACAGCCTGAGACGAATGCCAACTGTGATTGTCACTACTTTCTGAGTATTGATTATCACACCCCGTAAAAGCTCAAGCTCAACTCTGACACGCTGAGATCATGAGACGGCGAGATCTCGTCATACCCAGAGCTTTGTTTACTAGCTTAAAATACGTTGAAATGAGCAGCTCTAAAGCAGACAATAGTATGCTCAGTTCAGTCATTGTTCATCTATCGGTGCCGTTAAACCCGTAATGCTTCTGAATGTGCGTGGTCTATTAAACCCCAGGTGTTGTAACATTGTTCTGTGAACGCAGGATGAGCTGTATGATCATCTGGAAGAGCTGGAGGTCATGAAGGTGGAGAAGCAGGTGAATGAAGCCATGACCTGGATGAACAACAAAATGAACCTGCAGAGCAAACAGAGTCTCAGTCTTGACCCAGCGGTCAAAGCCCAAGAGATCCAGGCAAAAACCAAGGTACAAACATGACTGCAACGCTTCACACATGAGCCAATTCAACAATAATTATTACAACTCATCGTTTATGTATAGTCTGTTAATGCATTATATGCAGTTTAGAAACCATTAACGATCAGCAAATGATTTGTATATACAGTAATACCTTGAGATACGAGCATAATCTGTTCCAGGACGAAGTCGTAATTCGAGTCGCTCGTATCTAAAAAAACAATTCCCTTAAGAAATAACAGAAAAAACATGAATCCGTTCCAACCCTATAAAAGGGTTCCTGTGATTTATAAAATAAAATGTGGTTTTAATTACATGCAATTACCCCATAAATGAGGCGCTTGAGCTGTTCCGAGTGCTGCTAGTGTCAGCGTCTGTAAGCTGCTCGTATCTCAAATATATACTCGTATCTCAAAGCAAACGTGCTCTTATCTCAAAGCAAACGTGCTCGTATCTCACATATTTACTCGTATCTCAAAGCAAACGTGCTCGTATCTCACATATTTACTCGTATCTCAAAGCAAACGTGCTCGTATCTCACATATTTACTCGTATCTCAAAGCAAATGTGCTCGTATCTCACATATTTACTCGTATCTCAAAGCAAACCTGCTCGTATCTCACATATTTACTCGTATCTCAAAGCAAACCTGCTCGTATCTCACATATTTACTCGTATCTCAAAGCAAACCTGCTCGTATCTCACATATTTACTCGTATCTCAAAGCAAACCTGCTCGTATCTCACATATTTACTCGTATCTCAAAGCAAACGTGCTCGTATCTCACATATTTACTCGTATCTCAAAGCAAACGTGCTAGCATCTGAAATATTTACTCGTATCTCAAAGCAAACGTGCTAGCATCTGAAATATTTACTCGTATCTCAAAGCAAACGTGCTCGTATCTCACATATTTACTCGTATCTCAAAGCAAACGTGCTCGTATCTCACATATTTACTCGTATCTCAAAGCAAACGTGCTAGCATCTCAAATATTTACTCGTATCTCAAAGCAAACGTGCTAGCATCTGAAATATTTACTCGTATCTCAAAGCAAACGTGCTCGTATCTCAAAGCAAACGTGCTCGTATCTCACATATTTACTCGTATCTCACAGCAAACTTGCTCGTATCTCAAGGCATCACTGTTCTTTATGACTCTGCACGTATTATAAGTGTTACCCGTGCATGTGGTCTAACTGCGTCTTTCCGTCACACAGGATCTGTACTCTTCTTGCAATCATATAGTCAGCAAACCCAAGCCCAAAGTGGAGCCTCCGAAGGAGGAGCCGGCCCCCGAGCAGAACGGCCCTGTTAACGGACAGGAGGGTCCAGAGGCGCAGCCGGGCGGGCAGGAGAAGGGCCGAGCCGCCCCCGAAAACACAGAGGCCAAACTTCCCCAGATGGACATTGACTAACTGAACTGGGCCGCTCTGTGTCCGCACCAGCCTCTCTCACGCTCCGCTCACGACAAACATCCAGTTCTTGCTCTTGGTGGCGTGTTTCTTTCTTTGTGTTTGACTGTTGAAAACAGGATGCATCGAGATCCAGTCTACTTTTCTTTTCTTCAGCTGGTTACAGGTCTAGGTTGAGAACTTGCTCTCTGTTGCTTCCCCTGTTTCCTGGACAGAAGTGTGAGTGAGAGGGACTGGTAGTGATTACGTGTTTCTGTTGCTACTGCTGGAGGAGTTCACTGGTGTTCAGATTACTCTGACCTCTGTTGAAAGCTTCCTGCCACCAGATGATGAAGATGCACTGACGCGAGGAGGAGCAGTGTGTTCCTGTAGAGCTGACTTCCTGTCATCAGTATTTGGTTGTAAAGGTGTGTGTGTTTCTGTGGCTGCGGACGGTGCGGTCGTTTTTGAGTTTAGCCATATTTGTTTTACTTTTCGTTTTCTACTCTGCAACTTGAGTGAATGATGGAAACTTCTTCGGTGTCCATTCAGTCATAAATAATGATGAGAATTATAAATAAACCATTCATTTTTGGTATACAGACAAGGATTTATTGGAATGTATAACTCGAGATCTCTGATGTTCACACCGGTTTACTGTTATAGTGTCGGATTACTGCTGGAAATAAAGTCATTTGGAGATGTTTTGCCAATGTGGAAATGCAAACATTACAGGAATCTCATGAGTGCATATGTTGAATACTGATGGTTTTTTTAATAGAAATAAAATTGTAATCAGTTTATAACTGCAAAAGCATGCATCTTATCAACACAGTCATTTTTATTTGTAATATCACTGAATCAGTTTTAAGAGCTTGTATGAAACTGGTCTTTACAGAAGGTATGCACAAGCCCTTATCCTGATCCTCATGAAATACTGCATCAAACCCTGTTCAAACTGAATGATGTCTCATGAGAGGGTGATGTGTGACATTTGAATAACCGCAGGTAAATAAATATAACCAATTATAATAAATGAAACCCTGTTAGGGACCGTTTCAAAATGCTCATAAAAGCAGCAGTGAATGTAGGATTGAGTGATGATGCACCATGAAAACAGATTCATTAACTTCTCTAACCTCCTTGAATATTAAAGAATGTGTTGAATATACTACTCAATATATTATTATTTTTTACAACTGCTGTAGTTCTAAATTTTTTGCACAACTGTAGTTTAGATGAACATACTTTAATGACCATTTTATTTTATATCAATTAATTTAATTGCATTAACTAAAAACAAAACCTTTCAATAAAAGTGCTTGCATTTTGGCAGGCTACAATTTAACACGTTTTATGATTATATAGTGAATATTTCAAGATTTCACATCATTGAAATCAATAATTTTCCAACTACTAATTTATTATTATTTTTTCCAAAATTCTGTCAGAAAAAATTTTATATTATAAAATACAGTAATATCTTGAGATACGAGTGTCCGACATACGAGTATTCTGAGATACTAGCAAACATTCAAGCTAATTCAAGCCAAACCAAGCTAAGCTAAGAGAATGAATGAGTTAAGGGGTGATAAAGGAGTTGGAACCTCGTGACTGTGTTTTGAGACACTATGTTTAGGATATTTCCAGTAAAAATGCGCACAACAATGCTGAGCGTTAGGACTTTTTCCACACAAAAATGCATGGATGAGGGGAAAAAAATTCTCGTACACCGATACAATGCTCGTACACCGATTCGACCCTCCATGCTCGTACACCGATTTACTCGTATACCAAGTCGCTCTTAAACTGAGGTATTACTGTATACTATAATTGTGTGTGTGTGTGTGTGTGTGTGTGTGTCTATAGCAATTAAAACATGGTTTTCCATTGTTATGAGCACTAATAAGCATTAATAATTTTTTTAGAGGGCCAGAACGGATTCATTTTCCCCCTGTTATTTCTTATGGGGGAGATGATTTGAAATACGAGCAATTTGAGTTACGAGCTCGTCCCATCTCAAGGTATTATGTATGTATAGTATAATATTATTATTTATTATTTATTTATTATTGAAAATGTATTTATCGGTGTAATAATGTTTAATTCATTGAGTGCTAAATTAAACCTTGTTGGCATCACAGACACACACACACTCAAAGTTTCACAACTATATTCACTATTTTCACAACTATCACCAGTAGATATTGATGATGAAAACTATATGAAAAGAAAAGGTTCGCTCTGTGCATTCAAATATAAATGTAGTATGTACAGTGAAAGAGTCGCAGGACTTTTATTCTGCTTCAGTTGCGTCCGCGCTTCACACGCGTCTCCACTTCCGCTGAGATGAGCGACCGCTTCGTTAAACCAGGTAAAACAGAAACAACACACAAATAAAACATATCCGTCCTAAATGTGTGTGTGATGCGTCGCTGTCAGATTATTAGATGCAGAAATGAATGTTGGTTTCCTTTACTCTCATTCATTCCGCTCAACTTTCCATCACCTTTACTGGGAGCTAATGCAGAAATCTGCGATAATAATCACTGAATGCTGACTGATACTTACAGAGGGGTGTGTGTGTGTGTGTGTGTGTGTGTGTGTGTGTGTGTGTGTGTGTGTGTGTGTGTGTGTGTGTGTGTGTGTGTGTGTGTGTGTGTGTGTGTGTGTGTGTGTGTGTGTGTGTGTGTGTGTGTGTGTGTGTGTGTGTGTGTGTGTGTGTGTGTGTGTGTGTGTGTGTGTGTGTGTGTGTGTGTTTCCCTGTCTGGGACGTGGCGTCTGCGTTTAAAGAGACACGACCGACATTATCAACACACATGAGTCTGAAGCTACAATTATAGATCACAGAATTGTTGCTGGACATTATTAAAAACAAATCCGACCAAATGAGCCCAACATCAGCTTTCCTGTGTGTCTATCAGCAGAGCTTGCAACATCAAGGTCATGGGTTCGATTCCCATGGAAAGCAAGAACTGATTAGAATGTCAATGTGTTTCTTGAATGCAATGCAAGTGTATCCGGCTCCATCAGGGATGGGATGGGTTGCGGGAGCAGGATGAGCTGGTGTTCGGGCTTAGGCTTTCATTTTATCTGGGAAATTAAGAGATTTTGTCATTTTTGGAAAGAAGCACCTGTCATTTTCAAGTCTTATGAAGTAATAGATGGTTAGAAAAGCAGGACCGCTCTCACTCGTAATGCTGCTTCTGCGCAGGCAATCAGGAGCACGGATGGAACGACCCGCCGCAGTTCTCCTATGGCTTGCAGAAGGATTCGGGGGGACCGAAGCGGACAATCCTCAACAAGAGGGTACATGCGCCCCAACTCACAGGTCAAGCTGATCCCCCTCTCACACGCGATCCGCATCTTCATTCACCTTTATGCGTTTTTGCAGCAAACGTCACTAGCCACTCAGCATTTACACTGGCCACAGATTTGACTCTGATACCATGGGGAAAAACTGCCATTTAGATATTATTAATATTGTCTTAGCACATATGAAGTTCAGATAACCATCCCCTCATCCTTTGACGTGTACGATCACACCGGTGTTCATGTGTGTCACGTGATCAACCACTCAATTCACACATGTTTTCATGCGATATCTGGCACTGATCCAAAAAAAGATGCGCTCAGAGCTTGTCATTTATCACAACAATTCAGTGTTTTCAACCACATAAGATTTCTTTTAGGTTTCAACAAGTTGGTGACTATTTTGAATAAAAAAGAAAAACTAAATAAATGTATTAATTTATTATACAGCGCTTTTTGTGACTGCGGTATGTCAGGTGACAAGCATGACGCGTTGCCATGGAAACCATAAGGCGAACGTTCCAAAATGGGGGCAGGGGGGGCGCCCGAAATGTTTACCTCTTCCTAGGGGGGGCGTGACAGAAAATAATTGAGAACCACTGCCTTACACTGATACACGTGTGTTTATTTCTCAACTGTTTCTGTTCTCTTAAAACAGAACTGACTGTGTTTTATGTGAACACTCAACAAGACTAGCATTTTCACATTATTTTCTGTGTGTTTGTTTAAGCAGTGAAAAATAACTGAACTTAGCACTGAGAGGCAGCTTATGTGTGCAAACTTTATCTGTGAGAACAAAATCAACAAGTAAAATTATGAGAGAGAGAGAGAGAGAGAGAGAGGGGGAAAGCTGGTATCGTATGTCTATTCTGAGGAAAGTTATAATTTTTCAAATATTTCAAATGCATTTTTAAAGACTACAGTTGAAAAATGTAAATCCAGTAATACCTTGAGATACGAGCGTCCTGACATACGAGTATTCTGAGATACAAGCAAACCTTTGAGCAATTGTTGCTTTGAGATACGAGTAAATATTTGAGATACGAGTAAATATTTGAGATACGAGCAGCTTCCAGACGCTAGAGGTGTTCAGCACTCGCAGCAGCTCAAGCTCCTCATTTATGGGTAATTGCATATGATCTCCACTAGAGGCAGCTTGGTTTTACAGCGGGGGTTACCGGGGGCAACGAGTGATTCACCAGTATTAAGCTGGGAGCAGCACGAGTTATGAGTGTTCAATAATAATAAATATGAGCTTCTGAGGGACATTATTGTGTAGTTTATCCAATACACAACACGGGAAGAAACACTACACTTCCGTATTGTGTTTGTGTTTTCTACGTTATCCCTCCTCCTCCTCCGCACATGCCGTCATTATCTGCTACTGTATCGTGTGTCTCGAAGGCAAGAACTCATAATTAAAACCGGAACAGATAAATTTTTTTTCTGTTATTTCTTATGAGAAAGAATGATGTGAGTCACGAGCTCGTCCTGGAACAGATTGTGTCGTATCTCAAAGCATCACTGTGTTATGTATCAGATTGGAAGTGGCCAATGGGAGTGAGTGCGTTACACACGAGTGTTTGTGCTTTGAAGGATTCTGAGGAATTTTTATTCTAACCATTACTGCTCCAAATATTTATAGCAAAAATATAGTACCTTATTTTGTTAGTATCAGAAAAGACACTTTAAATTCAAAGTTGCATGTGTAAGGATGAATGTAGCTGACAATGTCTAACTGAAATAAAGTGTAACCTTAATTCTTTATGGCCAGGTAGGTTCAGGATCGGAGATACAATCCACACCGGTGTCAGGGATCACACCTCCCCGGGGAACCAGTCCTCCCCCCATCAGCAGCACTCCACCCTCCTGTGCAAGAACCCCCGCAGACGGAGCGGAAGAGCCGGAGCCGGAGCCGGAGCCGTGCGTAGAGGATGTGCTGGAGCCGCTGTATTGGGCCTTGAGTGCATGCAGACATACTGTGAAGGTAACGTCGTTGTGTGAAAGGTTGAAAATACAGTTCAGAGCTTTATCCAATAGCAAACTGGCATAAATGAGTATGTAAATGACCAAGAAATGTTTCTGGTTTTGCTCATGGGCCGGTTGGTGTGTTTATAATTCTCCATGGTTTCCTTCATTTAGCAGACGCTTTTATCCAAAGCAGCTTACAATTTGAGGAAAACAGAAAGCGATTCATCGTGAAGATACAAAAGTACACCCACTAGTAGTGCAAGTCTGGAGAATAGAGGAAGGTTTTTTATATATATGTGTGTGTGTGTGTCATGTTAGGTGTTCATGTAAAAGGAAGCCGCCACTTGGGAAGCCGCCTGATATAAGAACTAGCGGAACTGCCCGGGGCCTAAGTGTGCTAATTGTTTTGTTTTACCTGATGGTTCTTCTATGCAAATGTTTGGGAGCTGGGTAGCTGCTCGCGACCGCTCTACCTTAATTGGAGGTGTATCAAATACGCTCGTTGCTCCCCTGGACTCGTGGAGCCAGTATGTAATCTACTCTACTGTGATGGACGGCGGACGAGCCGTTTACCAGGATGATCCCCGTGATCAGCTATGCGCTCAGCAACGTGCACGGAGAGTGGCTATGCGGAGATGTTCATGCGAATCCTGGCCCTATGGTTTTACAACATTCACCACAGCCAAATACATCCACGGCGACACCAGCGATCTCAATGCTACAAGGTAACATCTTACCATGCTGTGCGTCTAAAACTGCAGAATTCAACTCACTGCAGACTATTGTTACTTCCAAACAACGAGCAACTAAACTTTTTCAAAGTCAATCATGCGTCGGTGCTATGGAATCCTAAAATAAAGCCGAAAGGAATATTTGGCGGACATTTAAATATACGTAGTGTGATTTCAAAAACGGTTGGAACACTTACTTCTGGACTCAAATCTTGATTACCTGTGTCTTACAGAGACTTACGACTAATGTCATTTGTTGTATTTGCTGTATATCGACCACCAAATGCGACAAATGAGTTCTATTTAGATATAGGTGAAATCCTTAAAAAGTATGAAACAAAAGAAACTCTGTTAATGGGTGATTTCAATAAAAACTGTCTTGATAAACTAAGAAAGAAAAAACTTAAGGATATTACGAACTTCGTACAAATGACTCAAATGATAAATTAGCCAACTAGACTGACAAAAAATTCCCAAACTTTGATTGATCTTATATTTACAAATAAACCAGATAGGGTTACTAAAACATACAATTTGATAACAGGTTTGTCAGATCATAACCTTACTCTAGCTGCTAGAAAATTAAACAAATCCAGGTATAGAGACAAACAGCAAATAAATAAAATATTTAAACATTTTCATATTCCTAAGAGAAATCAAATTGCACTGATTAATGACTTGAATGAAATAGATTGGGAGTCTAAAGTTGACAGTGCGGGCTGTGAATATACGTGCGATAATATTATTTTAAGTTTACAGGAAACTATTAGCAAACACACAGAGTTAAAAAGAAATAAAACTAATAAAAAGAGATTGCCATGGTTTAGTAGCTCTCTCGGGGATCTAATGAAGCAGAGAGATCTGGCACTTTACTTTTTTTAAATCAAAATTGTCAACTGATCATTTTGTATATAAATATTTAAGGAATAAAGTTACTACGCAGCTTAGAAAAGCCAAGGCAAACTTTTATTTAAATCTGATTAAAGAGGCAAAAGGTAATAGTAAACTTCTTTTGAAAATATGGATAAATTACTTGGAAAAGAAAAGATACATTGTGATCAAGTACAACTTAATGGAGCTATTCAAAATGATAATACAGTGGTAGCAACACATTTTAATGACTATTTTCTAGATTCTGTGCAGGATTTGGCTGATACATTTCCAAAACCAATATCTGTATATAATTATAATTGTGATGAGTCATTTTTTAAATTATCTTATGTAGATGAAGGGACAGTTTTAAAAGTAATATCACACTTAAATAATAGTAAATCTAAAGACATCTTGGCCATTGATTGTGTGTTTTTAAAAGAGCACAAGGACATTTTGACTCCAGTATTAACTAAAGTCATAAATCAGTCTATAAATGAAAGTATTTTTCCGATAGCTCTGAAAACAGCTATTGTAAAGCCTATTCACAAGTCAGGAGACAAGCTCCAGGTCTCCAACTATCCACCAATAAGCATCCTTCCCACTATCTCCAAAGTGTTTGAAAAAGTAGTTGCAGCGCAGCTAGAGGAACATCTTGATCATAATGCTGCATTACACTCTCTACAGTTTGGTTTCAGAAAACATTACTCAACAGAGACGGTGTGTTGCTATTTAATAGAGGAAATAAAATCAAGTTTGGATAGAGGAGGTGTGGTAGGAGCGGTCTTCCTTGACTTGCGAACTACTGATAGATAAATTAACAAATCTCTCTATTAGTAGAAGTACAATAAACTGGATTCAATCTTTCCTTGGTGCAAGACAGCAGTGTGTTTTGGTAAACAATGTATCATCCTCCCTACGAGCGTGTACCATGGGTGTGCCACAGGGCTCTATATTAGGGCCCCTGTTGTTTTCACTTTATATAAATGATTTTCCATCTGTGTGTACTAATGCTAAAATGATCATGTATGCTGATGACACAGTGGTGTATATTCATGGTAAAACTGTTAAGGATGTTTCCCAAAAGTTAACTGAGGAAATGAAAAATATTTCCAACTGGTTGAAAAACTCACATTTAACATTGAATGTTGACAAAATGGTTTCTATGTTTTTCACAAATCGGCGTAAGTTTTCATCATGTAAAACTGAATCAAAAATTATTATTGAAGGTCAGGAAATATCAAGGGTTGACCATTTTAAATATTTAGGAGTTACTCTGGACCCAAATTTAAATTTTAAAAATCATATTAAAAAGGTAACCAATACGTTGAAACTTAACATTGCACAGTTTAGGTATATTAGGAACTCTTTGACCATAGATGCATCTAATTTATATCTAAATGCGTTTATATTCTCGCACTTTCGCTACTGCATGACGAGTTGGTCACAAGCCTGTAAAACAACATTAAGGCCCCTGGAATCATTATACAAAAGTTCTCTTAAGGTTCTTGATAAGAAATCTCGGTTATTTCATCATTGTCATATTGTCAAAAAACGTAGTTTATTAAGTTTTGAAAATACAATCATATATTCAAATCTATGTCTTTTGTTTAAGATAATAAATGGTACTGCTGCTCCTCCCTTAAAAAAGTTTATTCTACTGAGATCAGAACATCAATCTCGAGCCACTCGGTCGGCTGTTCGGGGCGAGTGTACAATTCCTTTGTGTAAAACAGCACTTGGTAGCTCCGCCTTCTCAACTGTGGCCATCAGACGGTGGAATAATTTGCCAACAGAGTTAACCACATGTGTGAATTTTAACATTTTTTCACATGAGGTCAAAAAATAGCTTTTTTCACAACAAACCTGTTTACATAATGTTTAGTACTGTATTTGATGTGTATGTGAGAGTGTATTTTAAATGCATACCGAGGAATGATTGCAGGATGTGATTATTTTTTAATGTTGTTTTAGGATAAATGTATTAACTTGTTTTGTTTACATCAGTCTGCTCAGGGACTGCAGGTGTAAATTAGCACATGTGCTATAACCTGGTAAAATGCATCTCTCCTTTTTAAGGTTAATGTATATTTTACACTGTCCCTGTTTAAATGAATAAAGAAATAAATAAAGAAATGAGTGTGTGTAAGTTCTGTAAGCAAGAGTCAGTGCTTTGAATCTGATGTGAGCTGCTAGTGGGATTCAGTGCAGAGATGAAGAGTGGAGTGACGTAGCCCTTTTGGGTTTGTTAAAATCCAGACGAGCTGCTGCTTCTGGATCAGTTGCAGGAGTTTGATCGCACTAGAAGGAAGTCCAGCCAGAAGAGCGTTGCAATAGTCCGGTCTGGAAATGACCATGGCCTGCAGCAGAAGTTGCGTAGCTTGCTCCATTAGGTACGTCCTGATCCTCCTGATGTTGTGCAGTGCAAACCTGCAGGATCGAGCCGTCTTTGAGATGTGATCTTTGAAGGTCAGCTGGTCCTCAAACATCACTCCAAGATTTCTGGACGATGTAGTCGTACTTTGGAGTTGGATCGGCAGGAAAGACTAGAAGCTCCGTCTTTCCCAGGTTGAGCTGCAGATGATGCTCTTTCATTCATGTTGAGATGTCCGCTAGGCAGCTTGTGATTCTCGCAGCCACCGTTGGATCATCTGGTTGAAATGATATGTAGAGCTGAGATTCAGTGATGCATGGAGAAGTCAAGGGGTCCAAGAAGTGGTAATTTGACTCTTGATTTTGTTCACACAGATAAAGTGCACACATATAAAGCCGCCTCTCAGTGCTAAACTGAGCTGTTCTCCGCTGATTAATGCGCTTAAACACTTAAACTCACACAAAACAATGTCAAAATACTGGTCTTGGTGAGTGAGTTTTGTTTTAACTGGATGTGAACAGCTGAGAAAGAAAACACATGTATATCAGTATAATGGATCTTAAAGTGACGGCAGCCTCATAAACCTGTGAGTGTGATGCTGTTATGGACATTTATTCATATGCTTTATGTTTTTCTTTCTTCCAGAAACAGATATGTGATGATGTAGAAAGACGTCTGAAGCTTTTTGAGGACATGTGGAAAAGTGGAAAACTCTCTCTTTTGGTGAAACAAAGGATGCTTGGATTGTCCCAAAGTGAGTCATGAGTGTTGTTCACTTCCTTTCACTGGTTCAGTCGTCAAACACCCCAGAACAAGGCTTGTAAACATAGCCAGTTATGTGTTCAGGAGTGGCCTATAAGTTGGATTAAACCATCAAATTATGAGGGAAATATTTTAGAATTTGAATATGAGGGAAGAGCACATCACTAAACTTGAATTATTTGGCCAAAAATAAAAATTTACTTCCACATATTCAGTTATTAATACTTTGCTGGTTCCATAATCATGGTCCTCAAGCCGCCCTTAAACCCCCCATACACTGGACCGAACCCAACTCCGCTCGAGTGTGTAACACGACATCAACACAAGTACACTGAGCCCAACAGCTTTTTAATTCAAGTGCATAGTAGTTAAAGAGACCTAAACAAAGTGCGACCAATTCAAACACTATAAATTTATCCGCAAGACTGACCATAACACATATGATAAAGCATAATATATTGCATAAACATCTTAATTTCATGTGATTCAAGCTTCTTTGCCTTTAAGCCACACTTCCCACCATCCTTTCTTGTAAATAACATGAAGCAGTCAAACAAATTTCAGCAAAAGCCCTGTTACAGTAATGCCTTGAGATATGAGCGTAATCCGTTCCAGGACGAGCTCGTAACTCGAATGACTCGTATCTCAAATCATTTCCATAAGAAATAACAGAAAAAAAAACTATTTTAGCCCTCTAAGAAACTCCCTTATTAGTGCTGAAAACAATGGAAAAACATGATTTTAGTTGCTATAGAGACACACACACACACACAATTATAGTATATAAGGATTCCTGTGATATAAAATAAAATGTGGTTTTAATTAAGAGTTCTTGCCTTCGAGACACACGATACAGTAGCTGCTAATGACGACATGTGCGGAGGAGGAAGAGGGATTATGTAGAGAACAAACACAATACAGTAGTGTAGTGTTTGTTCCCGTGTTGTGTGTTGATACTCAGAAGCTCATATTTATTATTATTGAACACTCATAACTCGTGCTGCTCCCAGCTTAATACTGGTGAATCACTCGTTGCCCCCGGTAACCCCCGCTGTAAAACCAAGCTGCCTCTAGTGGAGATCATATGCAATTACCCATAAATGAGCATAACACACACCACAGGAAGACTCGCGGGAGGAAGTCGACGAACACGTGAAGTGAAAGAGTGCTGCTCATATCTCAAATATTTACTCATATTTCAAAGCAAAATTGTGCTGGAAGACTTGCTCGGATCTCGGAAATACTTGAATGTCGGGACGCTCGTATCTCAAGGCATTACTGCAGTTGATATTGCATGGCATAAACATGACCGCACACACTTACAAGCAGATTATTTCAACAGAGCTTCTGGAAATGCAGCAGTTTGCTGCACATTATAATGTTTTGCCAGCTGTTTTAGGACATGATTATTGAAGCTCGTTGTTCATTTATTTCGACTGCTCTGGTCTAGCTTTGTGAAACTGAGGGAAACATATGCTGGATGTGCTTGGTTTCAGATCTGAGGAGTGGAAACTGGGATGCAGCTGATGAGATCCACAGAGGCCTGATGGTGGACCATGTTTCTGAAGTCAGTCAGTGGATGGTGGGAGTGAAGCGTCTCATCGCTGAAGCTCGAAGCCTGAACCCGCAACACATCACCAGCTGCACTGATCCAGCGTCTTGAGGACTCGATGATATCCAGTACCTCTCTGAAAACCCATGTTTCATTGGACAGGTGGCCAGTGACTTGTCTTAACTTATGTAAAGTTTTGTATAATCCATGTTTTAAAAAACTGCCCATTACCATCTAGTTCATCTAATATTACTTCTATTTTTGTAAGGTGGTGCTGGGGAACTGTTCTTTCTTTCTTTCGTTCTTCATCATATTTTGCTTTGTATTTTGAAAAACAAAATGGAAAATATATGTATAAACTATCTTACTGCCGTATATGAAAATTTGCTTTTAAACGAGTGTTGATTTTCAACTATTTCAGCTCGAATAAAGCCAAACAAATCAGTATCTGTCCTCAGATTTGATCAGGAAAGATGTGCAATAAAACGGATGTCTGTTGTAACCATTATAAGCATGAATTATGCATAGACAAAACAGTAGATGTGGAAGCCTGTCTTGCATTTCATTTCTGGTACATGTACAATATTGCTGGCATACATTGAAAGAAAGAATGCATTATTACCAAAAAAAAAGATTCAGGATTAGAATGTGTAGATTTGTCTTATTTCTCAGCCAGTAGGATGTGCTGTTCCATTGTTTTACTTCCAGAGCTGGGGCCTCATGTATCAACACTGCTTACGCACAAATACATTGCGTTCGCCAGCTTTCACGCTCACGGTCGGATGTACTAACAGTGAAATTAACGTGACAATGTGCGTTTCTCCACGGCAAGTTCATGTCAGGCGTAAGTTCATTTCTCATAGTTTTGTCCGTTGGCGACTCCTACAGGAAATGAAGTGAAGCTGCAAACATTACACAACGAATTGTCTGTGGGAAGCATTGCTATTAATTTGCAATTTATTTAATACTGATATATATTGTCAAACAAGCCTTATGGGAATATTCTATAAATTATGCAATTAAGTAAAAGCACATATAAAAGCACGTGCAAATTGACACAACCCTTAGTCTGGCAATAGCAGCTTTGGCAATATTAGAGGACATTGCTAATGGCAGAATCCGAAGAGAACGAGTTTTAGGAATCACAATGATTTTCTGGCCCAGGATGATGACTGGCTTCCCTAATGTAATCGGAGTGATCGACTGCACACACATATAAGCCACCATCTGAAGATGAATGTGCATATGTGAATCGGAAACATTTCCATTCAGTAAATGTGCAGATTATATGTCATGATAAATATTGTAGCAGGGTGGCCTGGGTCAACCCATGATTCATACATCCTTACTAACAGCATGGTTGGGTGGCAGCGTGTAGCTGGCACGGTGTGCGATGGGTGGCTTCTTGGTGAGTGATGTTATATAAAGGCAAGGCAAGGCAAGTTTATTTGTATAGCACATTTCATACACAATGGTAATTCAAAGTGCTTTACATAAAGAAGAATGATAAAAAATAAAACATTACAAATGATTAATGCAAACAGTTCGGACATAGCACAGTGCTCAATCTGCAAATGCATAGGTAAAAAGATGTGTTTTGAGTCTTGATTTGAATGTGGCTACTGTTGGAGCACACCTGATCTCTTCTGGAAGCTGGTTCCAGCTGCGGCTGGCGTAACAGCTAAAAGCAGACTCTCCTTGCTTTGAGTGAACCCTGGGTATTACTAAGTGACTTGATCCTGATGATCTTAGTGATCTGTTAGGTTTATATTCTATGAGCATATCTGCAATGTATTGAGGTCCTAGGCCATTGAGTGATTTATAAACAAGTAACAGTACTTTAAAATTAATTCTAAATGTAACTGGAAGCCAGTGCAAGGACCTAAGGACTGGTGTGATGTGTTCATATTTTCTGGTTCTGCTCAGAATCCTGGCAGCAGCGTTCTGTACGAGCTGCAGCTGTCTTATGGTCTTTTTGGGAAGGCCGGTGAGGAGCCCATTACAATAATCCACCCTGCTGGTGATGAAAGCATGAACAAGTTTCTCTAAGTCTTGATTGGAGACAAAGCATCTAATTCTTGCAATATTTTTGAGATGATAATATGCTGATTTAGTTATTGTTTTTACATGGCTACTGAAACTCAGGTCTGACTCCAAAATCACACCAAGATTCCTGACCTGATTTTTAGTTGTTTGACCCCTAGAGTGAAGGTATGCGTTCACTTTGAGAACTTCATCTTTGTTTCCAAATGCAATGACTTCAGTTTTGTCTTTGTTTAACTGAAGGAAGTTTAGGCACATCCAGTTTTTAATTTCATCAATGCATTGACACAGGGAGTCAATGGGGCTGTAATCATTAGGTGATAACGCGAGGTAAATCTGGGTGTCATCTGCATAGCTGTGATATGCAATTTGGTTCTTTCTCATTATTTGGCTCAGTGGCAGCATATATAAGTTGAACAGGAGGGGTGCAAGTATTGAACCTTGAGGGACTCCGCATGTCATGGATGTCCACTCAGACTTATGGTCACCGATACTCACATAATAACCTCTCCCTTCTAAGTATGACCTGAACCATTTAAGAACCATCTCAGAAAGCCCAACCCAGTTTTCCAGCCTGTCAAGGAGAATGTTGTGATCTATGGTGTCAAACGCAGCACTGAGGTCGAGTAAAACCAGCACTGATAATTTACCTGAATCTGTGTTAAGACGAATATCATTTATTATCTTTATGAGTGCTGTCTCTGTGCTGTGATGTGGTCGGAAACCAGACTGAAAGTTGTCAAAGTATCCATTCAAGCTTAAGAACTTGTTCAGCTGATTGAAAACAACTTTTTCAATGATCTTGCCAATGAAAGGTAGATTTGAGATTGGTCTGTAATTGCTCAATATGATGTTGTCCAGATTGCTCTTTTTCAGAAGGGGCTTAACAACTGCAGTTTTTAGGGAATTTGGAAAAGTCCCAGAAAGAAGTGAGGCATTTACCACTTCTAGGATATCTGCTCTAAACAGTTAAACACGCTTTTGAAAAAAGATGTGGGAAGTATGTCAAGGGCGCAGGTTGATGTTTTAAGGTGCTGTACTGTTTCTTCCAAAATTTTACCATCAATTGCTTCGAAAACAGACATAATAGCTACTTTCTGAGATTGTGGTCTGATCTGTTTTACCCCAGTGCAGCTCAAGGTTGTGCTGATCGCCTTTCTGATATTATTTATTTTCTCAGAGAAGAAGGAAGCAAACTCACAGCATTTGCTGTCTGAGAGCATTTCACTGGGAATCTGACTTGGGGGATTTGTTAGTCTCTCTACAGTAGCAAAAAGAGTGCGGGTGTTGTTTAAGTTTCTGTTTATAATATTTGAGAAGAAGGTCTGTCTAGCTTTGCCTAGTTCCACATTGAAAGCATGAAGGTTATCTTTATAGATGTTATAGTGGATTTCAAGATTTGTCTTTCGCCACATGCGCTCAGCTTTTCTGCATTGTCTTTTCATATTTTGCACTGCTGTTGAATTCCTCCAGGGTGATTTTTGTCTGCCACTCTTCTTCCTGACTTTCACAGGAGCAATGTTATCAATAACATTCTGAACTTTTGAGTTAAAAGAATCAAGAAGAAAATCAACAGAGTCTGCAGATATGCTTGGTGTTAAAGATATAGCCTTCATAAACAGAGCACTAGTATTCTCATTTAAGCATCGCTTTTTGACCGAGATAGATCTAGCTTCAACAGTCGGAGAGATCAATATATCAAAGAAAATACAGAAATGATCTGATAGAGCTACATCCTTAATGACAATGGATGAGATGTTTAGACCCTTACTGATAATTAAATCTAGTGTATGTCCTCGATTGTGTGTGGGTCTATGTACATGCTGAGTCAGATCAAAAGTATTCAAAACTGTTAGAATTTCTTTTGCCATTTTGGATTCTGCATTTTCTATGTGGATGTTAAAGTCCCCAGTAATAGCAAGACAGTCAAACTCTGAGGAAGTTGCTGATAACAGTTCTGTAAAGTCCTCCACAAAGGCTGGAGAGTATTTTGGAGGCCTGTAAATGACTAAAAGTAGAATGCGAGGAGCACCTTTTAACACAATACCCAAATATTCAAAAGACAAGTAATCACCAAATGACACTTGCTTGCATTGATAGACATCTTTAAATAGAGCAGCTTCACCTCCACCTCTCCTAACAGCTCTGCAGACACTCATAAAAGTAAAGTTGGGAGGGGCTGTTTCATTCAGGATTGTTGAACTGCAACTGTCTTCAAGCCATGTTTCATTTAGAAGCATAAAATCTAGATTGTTTGTGGTTATTAAATCATTGACTAGAAGTGATTTATTTTTAAGTGAACGGATGTTTAAAAGTGCTAACTTAACAGTCTTACTTTCTGTCTCTACAGTAATCTTAGTTTGGCGTGTAATATGCAACAGATTAAGTGGGTTTGCCAAACGGTTTGAGAAGGCCTTTGGCTTTCTATCACGTAATAAAACTGAAATAGCGAAAGCAACAGGCACACTGGGTTCCCGCTTGTTCTGTAAACATTTGACAAAGTCACTGTTATCATAGCAGGGACCCGGCACACATCACTGAGAGCTTTTATCAGTTGTTTTTGGTTCACCTAGAACAGATGGAGGAGGGTGAGGGCCCTGGCGTTGTGGTAGCGGCCGAAGAGCTCTCGCAGGAGGAATGGGAGGTTGAGCTGGGCCCACAGGCTTTGGTGGTTGTGGAGCTCGCCGCTTTTTTGTTGATGTCTGGGGGCTCGCAGCAAAAGAGTGGGCGAGTTTGGTTCCAGCATACACCAGTTCCTCCATTTTCTCAGAGAAACACAGCAGGGGGGATGCTGGGGAGAGGGATAGCGTATCCGGTGAGAGAGGCTGTTGCTCTGGTGTTACTGGTGGCTGTAATATGTTGTCCTGGCCCTGGCTGTTTTCCCGAAAGTCGTCCTTGGCTGCTGAAACTTGGAGCAGTTCTAACACGTCACTGTCTATCGGTGAGCTCTCTGGGCAGGGCTCAGTCAGGATTGTGTCCGTGAACAGTGGTTGTTGTGGCTGCGTGGTGTTATCGCTGTCCTTGTGGGATGTGTCAGCCGCATGTCCATTCAGGTGCTGAAATGAAGTCCTGTGGTCAGCTGTACTCTGTCCAGGTGTGTTTGTGCCATTCAGATTAGGTGGATTTGCACACACTGCTGAAGGATGATGGAGGGAGAAGTAGATATTGTCCTTTAGCACTCTTGAGCCCAGTTTGTTTGGGTGCAGGCCATCATGTGTGAACAACTGTCTCTGACTCCAGAACAGATTGAAGTTGTCGATGAAATTCAGTCCCTTTAAGTTGCAGGTTTTTTGCAGCCATGTATTAAGCCCAAGCAAACGTGTAAATCTATTTGTTCCTCTTGCTGGGAGTGGTCCACTGATGAACGACTGAACTTTTAGACTTCTGAGCATTTCAAAAAGTTCATTGAAATCCCTTTTAAGGAGTTCTGACTGCTCCTTCCGAATATCATTCTTTCCCACATGGATGATTAGTCGGTTTGCAGTTTTATATTTCATCAGAATGCTCTTAAGTTCCCTGTTTACATCAGAAACTGTTGCTTGTGGAAGGCAGCATGTAGTTGTATCCCTGCTGCTAATATTTCTGATAATAGAGTCACCCACTATCAGAGTCCTGGGCTCGGCTGCTCTAAGAGCTGAGTGTCGCTGTCTGCTCCACCTTGAGCGGCAGTTAGCATCGGTGTTAGCTGCTGGCTGATTTGATCTGTGTCCGATCATGTTTGGGGATTCCTCAACCACATTCATCATGTCTGGAGATTCCTCACTCACATTCATTAACACTTCAAATCTGTTCTCCAGATGTATTGGCGGTGGTAGGGAGCTAGTGTTTGGGGTAGAGGACGCTACAAAATGCGATACTCGTGACAATCTGATGTCTCGAGTGCCTTTGGGTCTCGCTCCCTGTTTGTGCCATCGATTAGTATGTTGATCAATTTCGGCACTCAGTATGGCCTGTTTAGGAGCATTAGATTCATGGGACTCACCGGCTGTGTGCTGGGGACGTCCATGATGAAGCTCTGTTGTGTGTTCCGTCTGGTTTGGTAGTCCCACAAGTAGCTTTGTTTCAAGAACTGCAATCCTTTGTAGAAGTCTGTGGCAGTTTGTGCAGCAGGTAGATTCTTCAACCAGAGGAGGCATATTATTTAGTGTAGGCAGCTGTGTTTTCCCTTCTCCGGAATGTAAGCTGATGGCTGCCGTCAATGGGAGGCTGGTTTGAAAAAAATTCCCCTTTTTTGTTGCAATTCTTCCAGTTAGAAACTTTGTTGGTGCCAATATTTGTCGTTTGAGCACTGTGCTGATTTGCTGAAGTTAAAATTAGGAGATAAAATATAAAAGCAATAGAGCAAAGCGCAGAGCTGTAAGCAAGAGTGTCCGAACAGTGGCAAAGCAGGAAGTGAAAAACAGCCTCTGGACCGGATAACATCTCTGGTGATCTACTCAAGCCCAGATCAGCCACCATCCTCCAGAAACTGACCGGTACTTGAAAGAAGGAAGTATCCCGGACCAGTGGAAGACTTAGAAGACTGTTCTACTGTTCAAGAAAGGCGACAAAGATGACATCAAGAACTATCGCCCTATCGCTCTGCTCTTCGACTCCACCGTTCTTCCTGCACTCTGCTACGGAGCTGAAACTTGGGCTGACAACAAAACCTCAACCAAGCTCATCACCACGACGCAGAGAGCGTTGGAAAGATCACTTCTAGGGACAAACCGTCGCCAACAACACGACCGAGGGCCGAGAAGTGCTGATCAGGCATACGAACATATTAGAACAGTGAAACACCGATTGTTGTTCTAACAACGTGAAACCACGTTGTTAGAAGAACTGATGATCAATGGTCTTACCGCACAACTTTCTGGTACCCAAGGGATGTCAAAAGAACACAAGGACGTCCCGCAACACGTTGGAGTGATTTGATGAAGGCTCTAAATCCACCTGGCAGCCACTGGACTCAAGTCGCTCAACATCAAAAGAAGTGGAAGGAAGCGTGTGCCCGTCGCCGTGCCCCGGCTGACTAGCGGAAATCTAAGTATCTAAGTAAGTAATCAGAATCTGAAATCAGAATCAGAATCAGAAGGAGCTTTATTGCCAAGTGTGCTTGCACACACAAGGAATTCGTCTTAGTGCTCAAGCTTCCAGTGCACATATACAACACAACATGAACAAACAAACAAAAACAATCACTGAAGAGCTCAACACCGAGGCAGCCATTTGCGGCGCCAACTTATCTCCAGAAATGAGTGCAGTTTAGCAAGCATACATAGCAGACGCAACAAAAACAAAACGTCACATTGTACATCACACATTGCAGTTTAACATACACAGCACACAAGGTCACGTGTTGGGATTTTTTCAGTGGAGTTTGGGGGGGGAGATAGATGAGGCCAAATAAGGACAGGACAGGCAGACGGATGTTGAGAGAGAATATAGCCAAAACATGAAGATGTTTTTTAGTTCAGTTCTGTGGCTTTGTCCCTGCAGGGAGATAAGAGAAGAGAGACCAGGCTGCATGCTGACTTCTCAGCCGAGAGATTCAAATACAAATCCTTTTTTTAATAATCCATTTGATGATCTTCGGTAATTTGTCCGGATCATAATCAGTCAACCAGTCAGTTCAATCAGTTCTGGTCCTCAGCACCGTGTCCAGCCTCATGGCCAGACCGGTTATAGTCCGTAAGTTCACCGATCTGACTCACTGTCCGGACTGCGTTGTTACGGTTCAGTTCGCATAGATTACGATTCAGTTCCTCAATCTGTATCACTCTCTGATCTAATCCCTTCAAACAGTCAGACACGGCCCCTAGGCATTTCTTCATTTCAGACAGCGGCTCGATGAAATTGCTTGCAGCTGACTTACCAATCTTTCAATAGGTCAGGGTAATCCCAAAGCCAAAGAATAGGAACCCCGCTATCAGTAATCCAATCATATATAAATCCATTTCAGTATTTGGATGGGGTTCTGACTGCCCTGCGAGACGGCTGATGGTGGGGGGATCGGGCGATGGTGCTGGCGCAGCGGGAACAGGCATCTGTTGGAATTACACTGAAAGCTTTCCTGTAGCTCAATCAGTAGAGCATTGGTGTTTACAACGCCAAGGTCATGGGTTCGATCCCAGGGAAAGCAAGATCTGATTCATTGTGTATCTTGAATGCAATGTAAGTCGCTTTGGATAAAAGTGTCTGCCAAAAGCATAAAATGTAAATGTAAATGAAAGCGGTCGACGTGGAACATGGCGAGACAACAACTCGACAACAAGGGTGTGGTGAGAGAGCACTAAATAGGCATAGGATATATGGATCAGGTGTGTGTGTGATGATAGCGGTGGTGGTGATCAGTAACCACGCCTCCCACACTCACCACCCATGCATACACAGGCAGTAATAGGAGACAATGAATCTGCGAACCGTGACAGAATGTCTCTCCCCTCATGTTATTTCCTATTGGAACAATTTCTTCAATAATGTAAATTGGACTGAAGTTTGGCAATTCTTCCTTACAAATATGGTTAAGGAAATTTCATACAAAATAATTCATAGAATCTATCCAATCAAACAATTTCTCCAAAATTTTAAAGATTCTACAGAAACCATTTACCATTTGCTTTGGTCCTGCCAAGATACACAATGTTTCTGGAAAGAGGTTGAGAGATTAATTTCTAATAATATTGTAAATAATTTCTCCTTTTCCTGTAAGAATGTGATATTAGGTTATTACATAAAAGGATGCTGGCGTAATTATAAATGCTATTTTATTTCTTTGTAAATTTCATGTACACAAATGTAAATTCATAAATAACAAACCCAATATTACAGCGCTTAAGATTGAAATTAAAATGTACATGAGTGTGATATCAAAATTAAAAAATAACAAAGCACCACCAAAACAACTCCTCATTTGACATTTTCATATAGATATGCATGTATGGATACATGTATAGACTTATACACACACACACATATATATATATATATATATATATATATATATATATATATATATATATATATATATATATATATATATATATATATATATATATATATGTATATATAATATGTAGCAGTCTTTTAATAGAGAGAACATAAGTAAAGCTAATGGTAGATAATTGTGCATAGAAAAGTCACCATGTGACTTGTATTGTTTACCAGGGATGTCTGATTAAACTAACCTGTCCGTTTCTGCTACAGGCCATGATAGATTTGCTGAAAGGTTCTGTGAATCTCTAAATTGTGCAACAGAACCACGGCGCACATTAACTTGTGAAATACACCACATTGTGTGTATATGGTGTCATTAACCTCTGGAAGGAGTGTTTTATCATTGCAGATTGGTTAAGCTTTTCAATTCCTATAAAAACTTTACAGAAGCCAATTATTCTGATTGAATCTGATGAAGAGACGATACAGAACATGGAACGAGCTTTAACTGGACTGATTATCCAGCTCTGTCTGCTAGTTGTAAATATGACTAGTTTAGACAGAACAGTGACACTACCCCCCACCCCCCTCTAAGGAACGCCACCTGGCGTTCCAACATGAAACAAAAACCCAACACCAACATCACCACCAAGCATAACCCATAAAAGACAGGGAACTCAGGAGATTAGAGGAAACCAGCTACAGGAGGGAGGGAGGGAGAAAAAACATAAAAACAGTCATAAAACAGTAAACAACTGAAAAGTCCACAACCTGGACAAATCAAAATTAAACACAAAGTCCAGGAAGGGGCAGGTGGAATGAGCCAAGGTGGCAGAGGGCCAGGGGGGAACCGACAAATTGAGCCAAATTGAGCCAGGCTCCAGGGGATCTGGGGTCCTGTCGGGCAACCAGGGCAGAGCGGGAGGTGTAAGCCAGGCAGGCTTCAGCCAGTTAGAATTCCCAGCAGACAGCCAGGGTGGCACAGAGGGAACCCGCCAGGCAGAGTCTGACAGGGCCGGAGGGTCAGGCCGCGAGAGTTTAGGCGGGGACAGGGGGTCAGGCCGCAAGAGTTCAGACAGGGACGGCTTAGGAGGTCCTTCTCCTCCTCCTCCTCCGCTTGTGAAGGCAACAAACTGGCTCTGGGACGGCAGCCTACAGGTCGGCAGCGGGCTCTGGGACAGCGGCCTCCGGGCCGGCAGCGCTCGCTCTGGCAAGCTCCACTGCCAAGAATTCCTGAGTGGATGGGGTGGACACGGCCTACAAAAATCCCCAAAAACTTAAGCCATCCATCGCCCTCATCCTCCACCAGCAGAGGGGCTTATCCAGAGAGTAGATCAGAAGGTCCTTAAGAGCCGCGTCATTGAGATTAAGACCCTCCGCAGCTCTGCAGAAGGTAACGGCAAATTGCCTTAAGTCAGCCCCCTGCTGGCGGAGAGCGGTTAGAGTCCTGAACTTGACATAACGCTCATAGGTAAGTCCAGCCGTTGGTGATTCTAGTGGAAGATCCGTTCTCCTTCCTCGCTGCTTCCTTCCCATAATTTAAACGGGCAAAAAAGAAAAAATACAAAAACTAAATTCCTTCCCTGCTGAGTCCAAAAAATGATGGCGTCGTACTGTCACGATACATAAACGGGGAGGATTCAGGATGTGGGTAAAGGTAATTTATTGACAAATAACTAAATAAATAAAGACACAAAAGAAAACCCACGAGCGGGGAAAACATAACGAGCACCAAACGAGAACATCAACTGACAACCCGGGAGACACAGGGACCAGGAACAGGGAAACCATCACGAGGAGCGACATGGAGAGACAACGACGGCACGGCGGACATCAAACACTGAGGGATAAATATAGGACATATGAGGGAAGGTAGTGATAAGAGATTATGGGTAGTGATTAAGGGAAACAAGGAGGCGGGGCAGACGCTTACGAGAGACAAACACACGGCTAATGCGAGAACCTATCGCCATGAGTTCACAGAGTGATGAGATGCCCAACGAATGAACATACCCACTGCGCGTGACAATGACAACAAGCAGACACAAGGGCGCGCACAAATGTAACGCGGACTCACAAAACACGGGAGAGAGAGCAGTGCCACGGTTCTGTCCACTAGAAACAGAAACAGCAAGGTCAGAAACAGGCCGGATACAAACGCTCAGAAATATCAGCAATAGCAAAACAAGCTGCTGGGTAACCAGGTTTAAATAGTCTCTGTGAATGAGTAACAGCTGAGGTGGTGACAATCAGTCCAATGAATGGCATCATAGGAAATGTAGTGTGTGTGTGTCAGTATATGTGTGAGAGCTCCCTCTGGTGCCCAGAGGGGGGAAGCGCAGAGCTCGTAATCAAAACAGAGCCCCCACCCCAAGGTTGGCGGTTTAGGGAGGTCTGGAAGGACAGGCGAGTCTAGGAGGTCTGGCAGGTCCCAGGACGTAGCCGAAGAGCCGAAGGACCCGATCAATGCTGCTGGCTCAGGAGACCGAGGTGTAGACGTGGCGATGACCTCCCGAGGTGGAGCCAGTGTGCCCAAGGAGCCGGTGTGACAGAGGACCGAGGTGACGACGCAGGTATGGAGGAGCCCACTGCAGCCGAAGGGGTGGAGGTACAGAGTTTAGCGGAAGTGCCGTAAGCCTGTGGTGAAGTTGGAGTGACGATTGACGAGGAAGAGCCATTGGGACGAGGGAACCCAGTGGAGCCATCAGGTTGAGGGTCACAGATGGAGCCAAGGACGGGAACGAGCCAGGATGAACGGGTCGACGGGCCAAGGTGGAGAGAAGGGATCCAAGGCTGGAGGCGAAGCCAAGGATTCCCCGACTGCGGACGGGGCTGGAGGCGGTAGGACCTGGGACGGCGCAGGGCAGACGATCTCCAGAGGAGACAGGGCTGGAGGGCTGGAAGACAAAGACAAGAACATAGATGATATGGGATAGGGTGGGAAGCGGTACATCAGGTGATGGCTGACGGGTCGTTGCAGGCTCTGGCGCTGGCTGACGGGTCATGGCAGGTTCTGCCGCCGGTAGGGCGAACAGCTTAGGCGCCAGCAGGGCGAGAGTCACTGGAGGCGTCGTCAGGGCGGACAGCACTAGGACGGCCGTATCCTGGCCGGTAACGGGTTCTGGGACTGTAACCTCCTGGCCGGTAACGGGCTCTGGCACAGACTGGTGGGCTGGAGGAGCAGGTTGATCCAATAGGACAGGCGTTAGCAGGACAATCAATGGAAGATGACCGGGAGCACCCCCTAGCTTATCGGTTTGAGCCGGTGGGTGGTTAACCTTGCCTTTGATCTCATTCGCAGAGGAGCAAGACAATATTAAGAAAGTCCATGACTGGTTTGAAGCAAAAATCCAGGTCAATAAATTATCGGGGCTTCTCATCCATTCCTTCCAGGAAATAGTAATTGAGAGCCATGTCATCCCAGCTTATTTAGTTTGCGAGCTCCAGAAACTCGGAGATGTAATCCTCCATTGGGCGTCCTCCCTGGTAAAGGGATGAGAGTTTCAGTGAGAGCAGGTCCATTCTGTCGCTGATAGACTCTAATTTATTTTGCAGTAAAGCCTCCAGGTCGGTGTACGCAGATCCGGGAAAGACAGCTGGATCTATTGTGGCGAAGTCTTCTGTAACGGACGAGACTCACAGGCAGAAATCCAAATGCGTGTTTTTATTAAGAATGGTCATACAGGCAGATAGTCAGGACAGCCAGAGAACAGTCAACAACAATAATACAGGCAAAGATCGGGGCAGGCAGACAGATTCGGTAATGGGTAACAGCAAGGTAATAAACAGAACAACAGGCAGGACACAAACAGTCGGAAAAGTCAGCAATAGCAAAACAAGACTTCGCCCTGAGCTGCTGGGTAACCAGGTTTAAATAATCTCTGTGAATGAGTAACAGCTGGGGTGGTGATAATCAGTCCTGTGATCGGCATCATAGGAAATGTAGTGTGTGTGTGTATGTGTGTCAGTATATGTGTGAGAGTTCCCTCTGGTGGCCAGAGGGGGGAAGAGCAGAGCTCGTAATCATAACAATATGTACTATTTAGCAAATGACAATGATCCTATTAGTTCCTGATCAAGTACTTTCAGTGGCACTTTATTTAACACGTTATTATATATACTTGCTGTAGTATTAACAGTAAATTATGTCCAATTACAAACCTGACAGCACGTTCATCTCAGACAAGTGTATCTGATGTGTGTTTACATCTGGAAGACGTGTTTTAAGAGTTTGTTCATCTGTAATACGTCTCTAGGACATCCCTATCAGACGTTGAATAGACATCTAGAAAACCGCTTTAAGAGGCTTATAATTTATGTATTTATGAATGTGTGTAAAACTGACATTTTAAAGATGCTTGCAAGTCAAGTCAAGTCACCTTTATTTATATAGCGCTTTTTACAATGTAGATTGTTTCAAAGCAGCTTTACAGGAAAAACAATATAAACAAAGTTTGTTTGGCTGAACAGAAGCCCCAAAAGAGCAGCTGAATCAATACAATTGATGAATTTTAAGTGTTAAGTTTCCCCAACTGAGCAAGCCATAGGCGACAGCGGCAAGGAACCAAAACTCCGGCAGGTGACGTAACGAATGAAGAATAGAATGGAGAAAAAACCTTGGGAGAAACCAGGCTCAGTCGGGGGACCAGTTCTCCTCTGGCCAACAGCCAAACAGTGCATGATTATTATACAACAATTCAAGTCCAATATGAAGTCCAATTTGGTCCGGTTAGAGATGGGTTCATGATCGTCACAGGGGAGGGTCTAGTAGAGTCACGATCTCCGCAGACACTTCAGGGCAGTGCTGTGCTCGTGTCCAGGTCCTTCATCTGATCTGGATATGGCCCGGATCCAGCTGACCACGATAACCTCGGAATAAACAGAAACCAATATCAGCGTAGATGCCATTCTTCTTCTGATGTATCGAGTACATCAGGTGTTATGGGAATGTTCCCGGTTCCGGCTTATCTAAATTATGCAGCCTAACAATCATTTTACATGATTTGGATTAAAAATGTATGTATAATGTGTTATGTGTATGCCAGGTTGAAGAGATGTGTTTTTAGTCTACATTTAAACTGACAGAGTGTGTCTGCTTCCCGAACTGTAATAGGAAGACTGTTCCAGAGTTTAGGAGCTAAATAGGAAAAGGATCGACCGCCAGCAGTTGACTTTGATATTCTAGGTATTATAAGCTGGTCAGTATTTTGGGATCGCAATAGACGTGAAGGACTATAATGTGTTAACAGATCGTTCAAGTACTGTGGAGCTAAACCATTTAATGCTTTGTAAGTAATTAGCAAGATTTTAAAATGTATTCGGTGCTTAATAGGAAGCCAGTGTAGGTTTGACAGAACTGGGCAAATATGCTCATACTTCCTGGTTCTAGTAAGAACTCGAGCTGCTGCATTTTGGACCAGCTGGAATTTGTTTATTAAGCGTGCAGGGCAACCACCTAGTAAAGCATTACAATAATCTAGCCTTGAACTCATGAACGCATGAACTAACTTTTCCGCATTTGTCTTAGATAGCATATGTCGCAATTTAGATATATTTTTAAGATGGAAGAACGCCGTTTTACAGATGCTAGAAACATGGCTTTCAAATGAAAGATTGGTATCAAAGAGCACACCCAGGTTTCTAACTGACGACGAAGACTTGACAGAGCAGCCATCGAGTGTTAGGCAGTAGTCTAGATTATTATGTGCTGAACTTTTTGGTCTAATAATTAGAATCTCTGTTTTTTCAGAATTAAGCAGTAGAAAGTTATTAGTCATCCAATTTTTTATATCAGTTATGCATTCTGTTAATTTAGTGAATTTGTTCGTTTCATCAGGATGAGAAGAAATATAGAGCTGAGTATCATCAGCGTAACAATGAAAGCTAATTCCATGCTTCCTAATAACTGCACCCAAAGGAAGCATGTACAGGGTGAAAAGCAATGGTCCTAGTACTGAACCTTGAGGAACTCCATACTGAACCCGTGACCGATATGACATCTCCTCATTTACTGCTACAAACTGATAACGGTCAGATAAGTATGACTTGAACCAGGCTAATGCAACTCCACTAATGCCAACATAATTTTCAAGTCTATTCAGAAGGATTTTGTGGTCAATTGTATCGAATGCAGCACTAAGGTCCAGTAACAGGTCTAATATTATGAATTTTGCAAGTAAAGAAGTCCATGAAGTCATTAGTGCTGTGCTGATTTAAAGCATCTGGGGTTGAGGCTTTATTTCTTGTTAATTTAGTCACTGTATCAAATAAATACCTAGGGTTGTATTTGTTTTCTTTTAAGAGGGTAGAAAAGTAAGCAGATCTAGCTGATCTTAAGGCCTTTCTGAATGCAATAGAGCTGTCTTTCCATGAAATGCGAAAAACCTCTAGCTTAGTTTTTTTCCAGCTGCGCTCCATTTTTCTGGCTGCTCTCTTGAGGGCCCGGGTGTGCTCGTTGTACCACGGTGTTGGACTATTTTCTTTAATCTTCTTTAAGCGTAACGGAGCAACAGTGTCTAAAGTGCTGGAAAAGAGAGAGTTTATAGTTTCTGTTGCAACATCAAGTTCTTCTAGGCTATCTGGGATGTTAAGTAGATGAAATTGATCAGGAAGATTATTTATAAAGCTATCTTTTTTGTTAGAAGTGATAGTTCTACTATATTTATAACAGGGAGTTAGTTTTTCGACTTTGGCTAAAGGTAATCTACACGCAACTAAGTAATGATCTGAGATGTCATCGCTCTGCTGCAGAATTTGAACAGTATCAACATTGATCCCATATGACAATATTAGATCTAAAGTATGATTACGGGAATGAGTGGGTCCTGATACATGTTGTGTAACTCCAATAGAGTTTAAAATGTCTCTAAATGCCAATCCCAATGCGTCTTTTTCATTATCTACATGGATATTAAAATCACCGACAATTATGACTTTATCTGAGGACATTACTAATTCTGAGAGAAAATCAGCAAATTCTTTGATAAAGTCTGTATGGTGCCCTGGTGGCCTATATAGAATAGCCAGCACAAAAGTTAAACAGGAATTATTACTGGCACTAGATAATTTTACATTGAGGACCATCACTTCAAAATAATTATATTTCAAATTAGACCTTTGAGCAGTACTGATCGTATTACTATAAATTACAGCAACACCTCCTCCTTTACCTTTCAGACGAGGCTCATGTTTATAACAGTAATCTTGAGGGGTGGACTCATTTAAAGTAATATAATCGTCTGGTTTTAGCCAAGTTTCTGTCAAACACAGCACATCTAGTTTATGATCTGTAATCATGCCATTTACAATAAGTGCTTTTGAGGAAAGGGATCGTATATTCAGTAACCCAAGCTTTATCATTTGTTCATTTATGTTATATCCGTTCTTAGTTGTTTGTAAATCAATTAAATTTTTACTCTTAAACGGTTTTGAGAGATTTTTGTATTTGCTAATTCGGGGAACAGACACAATCTCTATAGGATGATATCTAGGTGAAAGAGTCTCTATGTGTTGGAATTTATCTGACCTCTGTGACGTGAGACAGCTAGCAGACGGTCGGTTTTTGCACACAGCAGATGCTTTCCAGATCTTTAACGGACAGCTTGCATATGACATATGTGTGTATGTGGGAAGTAACTAACCCTAAACCAAACCTTAAATGAATGACCTTAAAATGAAGTGTAAGTGTTTAATTTGGATGTGCATCACAAGAAAAGTGAAGAAAAGACTACTACAATATTAGTTTCTGGAAAAGCTGTATTTTGATGTGAGAGTTACACGTTACATGCACTTACTACAGTAAGTTATGCACAACTAATCCTAACCTTAAACCTATTGTGAGCACATGTCGCTAATTAATATTACTCAGTACTTTTGTGTTGTTTCACTGTAACAATGTCCTGTAAAACCGTAAAGTTTAAGGCCATATCATGCCAACCTAAAAACACGCACGCCTCAAAACTCGCCAACAAAAGAGAACTTGCAACAAACACTCAGTGACGACTACAACACTTTGTAAAGCACTTTTATTTATAAGCCCGGTTGCATTAGAGCCAAACTGCAAAAAGTACATTTTACTCAGAAAACAATATCGTACCCACCCACTTTTAACAATAAAAACAGCATGCCTCAACAAAACACAGCAGATACGTCAAAACTATCAAAAGATGCTGTTATGCCTTTCATAAATTGTACTGAAACAATAAAGAAGACAAAAACATCAAAGCGGCCACCAGTAGCCGTTTACAACGAACCGTTACTAGAAGACAGAGAAAAAAGCTTCCCATGCATTTCATTTCTCAATTATAAATGTGTCTTTCTAAGAAGGCAAATAAAGAAGTAAAGAATTGAAAACTTTAGTTCTGTAACGACAATTGAGTAATAATTCAATCGTTCCAATATTACAGGCGAATCTTTGTCGGATGTGTAACACGCAGCCTAAATGTGCTATAGATTTAACCAGAAAGAGATGAATGAAGATTGCAGCTGTTCCTCTGTTTATGGCAGTATATCACACAACCTAAGAGCATGGCCAAACATTTCTATACAACTTGTCTTCATCAAATGAATCAAATAACAAAAAAATCATGCATACATTCATCACATTAACATTCTTAATTTACAAAATAAATACTAAGCAATATATTTGACAAATGGGACTAATCAGCTCCTACATTATATACTAATAAAATGCAAATGGTTTAATAAATCTAAACATACATTAATCTGTGCATGTAAGATGCAAAATGAGTAATTATTTTTAGATAAGACGGTACGACTGAGTTAGTCTGAATACAATATCAACCAGTTAAAATGCTAGGTCATGTAGAATCCGCAATGTCCATCTTTTTCAGGAATCATTTTAATAACTTCAATTCCATTGTTCTTGTTAATAAATGTGAAATATTAGCGCCTTCTGTTGTCAAGCAAACGTTAGAAACAACATCAGTAGATTAGCATTTCCCTCACTGTTAACAACACTGATTATTGAACACTGATCTCTCTCTCTCTCTCTCTCTCTCTTACTGCCCCCCCCCTCTCCCCCTCTCCAATAACATGCTTCAATTGAATTTGAATAGACGTTAAGCCTAGACACCGAACGGACCCTTAAGAGCTTTTATGACTTCAAGAGACTTTCTTTTATCCCTGAATCCTAAAATACAAAAGGAAGAACAAATATACCAGCTCTATTGGAAGAACTTTATCAAAGAAAAGCAAAGGTCTCACATGCAGTTACTGAAGCCCCACAATGCACTGCAGCTCTTGATAGTGCCACCGCCAGCTCCATCTTTAACTTTGAGCATCAGTTCATTGAGTGGGTTGCTGCGCTCCCTTGATCCATCCGTTCTTGTGGTGCGGATTTGTTCTCTTTTTGCTCGTGCCATTGATGCAGCTTTGATTTCAAGGGCTGAACGTTTACTGAAATTCACTGCTGTTCACTGTGCGTAACTCAAACACCGTAGAAAGAGTTTTGGAGAACAAGCTGTTCGTTGATATTCACATGAAAAAGTCATTACAATATTCTTACCTAGCATTGGAAAGCCATGTGCTTAACGTGCTTGTTAAACAGCAAAGTAAAGTAATGCAGTAATGCATTGTAATCCATTTCAGTTAATAGTTTTATTAAAGGCGTAGGAGAGAGAGATTGAAAAACTAATGGCAATTAAAAAGAGCATTTCTAGACACCTCACAGCTGTGATTTGTGTGATTTGTATTAAACGCAGGAAACAGGATGTCTTTAGGAATGTCGCTCCATGCTTGTCCCGAATATCTCATTATCTAAGCACGTTTTGCACACTTACGGTCGGCTAATTTTGTAAACATACCCAAACTACTTAAAAATGTAATACCACACAGCACAAAGTGGCATCACCATAGTTTATCCATAAAGAAGTGTTCTGAGTGATGAGGAATAAATGCTGATGTGAATGTGATGACACTGTAAAGCCAATGAAGTTCAAGGAAAAGATGAGAAGCTCGGAGCTTGTACATCCTCAAGCGACTGATCCTGCGACTCTTGATGCTTTCAACTGAGAACGAAAGAGAGAGAAAGGTCAGTGCATAAACGGGAGTAGAGCCAGAATACTGTTATGAATATAGCTGCAAGCAGCAATCACCGGGGTTCAAACGGATGATGACTATCTGAGATGTCATGCCGTTTTTTTGTCAATCGGACTAGTTCTCCTAATGTGCACAGTTCTGTGAAGTTCCTACTTTGTGTAAACGACACACAGACATGATACAAAATTGTTCAGAATGAAAAGATCTATCAAACGATATTCATATTGTGTGGATGTGTTTAACACCACATGTCATCTGATCTGGTCAGTCTGATTCATTCTCATTAACAGAGTTTTGTTAAGTTTCTACTTTGTGAAAACAATGTATAGACATGTTGCAAAGCTGATTAATATGAGAAGATCTATCAAATAATATTGAAACTGTATGGATGTGTTTAACACCACATCATCTGAACTGGCATGTCAGTTTATGTCGGTCTATGTCAATATGATTTGTTGTACACTCAAACACAGTTTTATGAAGTTTCTACTATGTGTAAATGATATATAGACATGTTACGAAGTTGATCAGTATGAGAAGATATCAAATGATGTCAATATTTTGTGGATGTGTGAAACATAGCATGTCTTCTGATTTGTTTTGTCGGTTTATGTCATGTTATGTTTATGTTTATGTCTATATCAATCTGACTTGTTCTCCACATAAACAGAGCTTTATGAAGCTTCTACTTTGTGTAAACAATATATAGACATGTTACACATTTGTTAAAACAACATGTGAACAGAGTCTTCAAACTCAACATGGACTAAAAAGATTTCCTAGCCTGACGGTGCCTCTTGTGGACAAAAGTAGTGTTCCAGTCTTTCAAACTTTTTTAATGCTAGAGAGTTTATAATTTATTGTGAGCCCTAAGTGCTTCAGAAAAACATTAAACCTGACATTTCATCAAAAATGACTAGCTTTTTTTACATTTATGCAGTTTTGTGACGTTTCTTGTTTGTGAACAAGATATGTAGACTTTTTAATCACAAATGAACAAACCAGAAATATATGAAAAATTGTATCTGCTGAACAGTTCAACTAATCGAAATTCTTTTGATAACTTTTGGCCTTCAGTGTCCCTAGATGATTCATGTGATTTTTCAAGCCAATCGTATTGATGGCCTATGACAAGTTCTAAAAAGTTGAAATTTCAAAAGTCTCCAATATTTCACAAACTATTTGATTGACAGCAGTGGTTCTTGAGGCAAAGTTGTTCAGTAAGAGAAGAACTATCAGATGATATTAGTATTGTGTGGATGCGTGAAACACCACGTGAGTAAAAACGCATAAAACCTTGTTGGCGCCAACTAATGTCTGATTTTGTTCAAAATTCTTAAAGACCTCTAGGACTATGAAGGTCGACCTTCGTTAAGATGGTCTAATTGATGGTCAAACTTCATTGGCCGATGACAGCCATGTTTTTTGACATACGATATGATTTAGTGTTTTTTGGTCTGAATATAGCGCCACCAAGTGGTTTTGTTACCACAAAATCAGCTCTTACATATAGTATATGAAGTCTGGTGAGATTATCTCTTTGTGTTCCAGAGTTATTGCGATTTTAGCGAAAGTGGCTCCGCCTTATCCAAACGTTTTTACTTCGTGTTGAGAGCCTGAATCACGATCAAAATTCCTTTGATAACTTTTGGTCATGAGAGTCTCTAGATCATGCGTGTGAAGTTTCGCGTGATTTGGACAAACGGCCTATGGATGAGGAGTTCATCTGTAAAATAATAATACAGATCTTAACAATTACAATAGGTTTTCAATGCTTCGCGTTTGAACCCCTAAATATAATTCCCAGTTGCAGTGCTGGAGAGTTTAGCTCCATCCCTCATCAAACACGGCTTCCTAATCACTTTGCTCCAGTTTGAACTCTGCAGGACAGGAATTGTTGCTCAGTTGATTTTCTTTGCTATTAGCGACACCAAACAAGATATTTGATACGTGATGACTGTTATCCAATCAGTTACCCTCCCCTCCTTTCATTGGTCAGCCAAACAGAAAGTTCCGCCCACTCTGAATAATTACCATTGTCCAGAATGGGAACATTTTCAGTCAGTCAGTGAAAGCGGGGGTGAAGTCTTTGTATTTTCTTACTCTTTTGAATACATGTACATTAGTCCAGCTTTTTCTTTTTTTTCACTTTACTACAATAAAAAGCATAAATATCCCCATCATAATTCTTAAAGGCACAGTAATGCAATCAATGTCTTATTCAAATCAATAAGAAAGGCAAGAGTGAGTGTGGGATCATGGGATTTTCGTCTTCTGCTCCTCAGCCGATGGAAATCAATCCGATGGGACTGAAATCATGTTCATGTTAATGTATTAAAGTTTGATTAATTATCTGTCACTGCGTGATGCTGTCGACAGATCCTTTCTCTCAGACCTTTGGGGACACCACGTGCTAGTGCAATCCGACAACACGTCGGTGGTCTCCTACATAAACCATCAGGGGGGTCTCCGCTCTCTTCAGCATTGCAAGCTAACTACTCAGATCCTCCTCTGGGCTCGGAAAAAACTTTGCTCTCTTCGAGTAGGGGCCGAGGCCCGGGGAATGGATGCTCCACACCGAGGTGGTGGAGCAGATTTGGGAGAAGTTCGGTCAGGCTCAAATGGACCTCTTTGCGTCCCACAAGGCGACCCATTGCCCTCTGTGGTACTCCCTCTCCCGAGGCTACCCCTGCATGCCTTCCCCCCCGTAGCCCTGCTCCCGGGGGTTCTAGAGAAAGTTCGCCAGGACAGGGTCCGTCTCACCTTAATGGGACTTGGTGTCCCTCCTAGACGGCGCTCCTTGGGAGATTCCCGTCAGAGTGGACCTTCTGTCCCAGGCTCAGGGCAGGATCCTCCATCCTCGCCTGGAACTGTGGAATCTGTGGGTCTGGCCTCTGAGGGGGCCTGACTCATAGACTCAGGTCTCTCGACTGAGGTCGTGTAGACCATTCTCCACTCTAGAGCCCCGTCCACAAGGAAGCTCTAAATTCGGAAGTGGAAAACCTTCGCTTCCTGGTGCAGCAACAAACATTTAGACCCAGTGACCTGCCAAGTTGGTATCGTTCTGGAGTGTCTACAAGAAAGGTTCGCTGCCGGGCTGTCCCCTTCCACGCTGCCTTTGCGGCTTACCACATACCCCCGAGTGGTACCCCTTTGGGTCGGGACCCCCTAGTAGTGCGTTTCCGTCATGGCACTTTGAGGCTAAGGCCTGCGGTACGCTCTCGGGTGCCGCCCTGGGACCTTTCCCTGGTTCTCGAGGACATCTCGTAAAATTCCTCACCCTTAAAACGGTGTTCCTTTTAGCCATCTTACATCAAACACTTTTGCTTGTGCGACCATGTCTTTCGTTTACATGTTTGTAAATTGTTATTTTTGCATTCACACCATGTTAACCAAGTTTTGCACCATTCTAGCTAAATTAAAACATTTTTTGATTAAAAATGATAGAAGAACACTTTTATTTTTAGATATGGACCATTCGTCGCCAATGGAAATGATTATTTTAGAGCTCACTAACTAAAAGATGAGGAAGTAACCCTAATAGCCCACTTGTTGTTTGATTGTAAAATATAAAAAAGTCGCATTCGCATTAGCTTCTTACAACTACTAAACTTACTACAATTCAAGAATGCAATCAGTGCTTCAATGCTTTGCTCCAATGATAAAGGAGTGTTGACACATCTTACCCGACTCTCTTATTTAGTGATGGCAGACGGAGAGCCGGAGCGATGGAAATGGACTATCTGCCACTTGCCATCTTTGCGATGCCAGATTCGCGTCTCCTCTGACTGGGCAGTGCACGGCATCCCATTAGTGTCGAGATACTGCGTGATGCGGATGTAGGCGATGCAGGCGGCCTCCTCTCCAATCAGATGGATGTGAGGGTTCAGGATGGTGGTGTGAACTGGCTTGCTGTTCTTGGACCACACTGTTCAAAACCAAAACAAAAACCTTTGCATATGAAGATCTCTAGGTTTTTAGGGATCTGAAACTGGAATGTGCAATGGAATTAACTTCAACACAACACAACAAGACATTTCCCCCAAACATAGACCTTTACTTGAAATATCAAGGGGGAGAAGAAAACGCATGCGCCACCTTTCCACACAGAACGCTTGCCATGAAGGTCTTTGAAACCATGCAGAACTTTGTCAAAAGTGCCTCATAGCACATAAAATGTGATGAAAGTATGAAATGTGCAATAAAGACAGATCAGTTGTCTTGGTGCATAATGGCAATGATCTGAAACGCTTACAGTGTCACTCAATTTAGTTTAACTTTGATTGCAACTGGTACAACATAAAAAAACCTACAATGATTAATGATAGTGGCCTTTTTGGATGTGATCCAGTCATAATAATATACTGAAATGCATATTTTCCTCAACATATGGTGATGTGAAGATGAACAGGCTCTCATCAAACTGATATTTGTCTGGGTGGCACAATTGAACAAAACATCACATAATAGCGGAATAAAACATAATCAGTGAAAATGGTCACAACAGACAAATTAGATTGCTACCAATACTCAACCAGTGTTATAAAAGTCTTGTGTATAAATATATTGTGTCTGTATTATACTGTGTCTCTAACAGTAGAGAGTGGTGCTTGCAACGCTAAGGTCATGGGTTCGATTCCCAGGGAAAGCAAGAACTGATTAGAATGTCAATGTTTCTTGAATGAAATTTCTATAAATGTTCTTTTATAGTCAGTTCTTGATTTCCCTGAGAATTGAAGTACTAGTGTTTGAGCAATACAGACACAATATATGCACATACACACAAACACTGTGTGTGTTTCCTCTTACAGTTCTCGAAGTAGAAGCGATGGAAATCCAGCCCCTCCACCAGGTTTCCCAGGGCCTCGGGCTCGAATGCTGTAACGCTGGGATCACACATCTTCCTGCACACAAACACCTCTCACTGCATCACTGCAAACAAACACTTCTGTGCTTCATTTTATCTAAACTTTTTCTCCAAGCAAACAAAGATACAGAATTATTTGAAATTAACTGGCTAAACCGTTATCATTATCCTGCTGCATGTCTCGACATAGCCAACCAATAATACTGTATATATAATAGAATGAAGCCTTCGACACTGATTTCATAAAACATCTGGAATATCTGGGATGTTGAAACGATAACTTACTCCATCATAAGCATGATACGAGGTCATCTGCTTTTTAACGTCGCAGTTCTGTTTTTATTAAGCTACTCCAGTTTGAGTAACTGATTAATCTTTATAGCAGTATTTATATAACAGACACCGTTTTAAATCATTCTTTGTCTTTTAAAGAAGTTGTTCTTGTTCGTGATTTTAAATCTTTATGTAATCTAGTGACGGAATTGGGAGGGATTAGCCTTCTTTACATTTATACAAATGATGGTTTCAAATCAGGATTAATCGCATCTGTTCACACACACACAAACACAATATATATACTGTATTTATGTGTGTGTGTGTACAGATGCGATTGCGATAGATACACACACACACACACACTATATATATACTGTATTTATGTGTGTGTGTGTACAAATGTGATTAAAGCCGATTTGAAAGCATTAATTTGTATGCATGTAGTCAGCTAATGTGTCTGTAACACAACATAGGCAAGGCAAGGCAAGTTTATTTGTATAGCACATTTCATACACAATGGTAATTCAAAGTGCTTTACATAAAGAAGAATGATAAAAGTAAAACATTAAAAATGACTAAAAGAATAAAAAGATAATACGTATAAAATAAAATGCAAACAGTTTGGACATAGCACAGTGCTCAATCTGCAAATGCATAGGTAAAAAGATGTGTTTTGAGTCTTGATTTGAATGTGGCTACTGTTGGAGCACACCTGATCTCTTCTGGAAGCTGGTTCCAGCTGCGGCTGGCGTAACAGCTAAAAGCAGACTCTCCTTGCTTTGAGTGAACCCTGGGTATTACTAAGTGACTTGATCCTGATGATCTTAGTGATCTGTTAGGTTTATATTCTATGAGCATATCTGCAATGTATTGAGGTCCTAGGCCACTGAGTGATTTATAAACAAGTAACAGTACTTTAAAATCAATTCTAAATGTAACTGGAAGCCAGTGCAAGGACCTGAGGACTGGTGTGATGTGTTCATATTTTCTGGTTCTGCTCAGAATCCTGGCAGCAGCGTTTTGTACGAGCTGCAGCTGTCTTATGGTCTTTTTGGGAAGGCCGGTGAGGAGGCCATTACAATAATCCACCCTGCTGGTGATGAAAGCATGAACAAGTTTCTCTAAGTCTTGATTGGAGACAAAGCATCTAATTCTTGCAATATTTTTGAGATGATAATATGCTGATTTAGTTATTGTTTTTACTTGGCTACTGAAACTCAGGTCTGACTCCAAAATCACACCAAGATTCCTGACCTGATTTTTAGTTGTTTGACCCCTAGAGTGAAGGTATGCGTTCACTTTGAGAACTTCATCTTTGTTTCCAAATGCAATGACTTCAGTTTTGTCTTTGTTTAACTGAAGGAAGTTTAGGCACATCCAGTTTTTAATTTCATCAATGCATTGACACAGGGAGTCAATGGGGCTGTAATCATTAGGTGATAACGCGAGGTAAATCTGGGTGTCATCTGCATAGCTGTGATATGCAATTTGGTTCTTTCTCATTATTTGGCTCAGTGGCAGCATATATAAGTTGAACAGGAGGGGTGCAAGTATTGAACCTTGAGGGACTCCGCATGTCATGGATGTCCACTCAGACTTATGGTCACCGATACTCACATAATAACCTCTCCCTTCTAAGTATGACCTGAACCATTTAAGAACCATCTCAGAAAGCCCAACCCAGTTTTCCAGCCTGTCAAGGAGAATGTTGTGATCTATGGTGTCAAACGCAGCACTGAGGTCGAGTAAAACCAGCACTGATAATTTACCTGAATCTGTGTTAAGACGAATATCATTTATTATCTTTATGAGTGCTGTCTCTGTGCTGTGATGTGGTCGGAAACCAGATTGAAAGTTGTCAAAGTATCCATTCAAGCTTAAGAACTTGTTCAGCTGATTGAAAACAACTTTTTCAATGATCTTGCCAATGAAAGGTAGATTTGAGATTGGTCTGTAATTGCTTAATATGATGTTATCCAGATTGCTCTTTTTCAGAAGGGGCTTAACAACTGCAGTTTTTAGGGAATTTGGAAAAGTCCCAGAAAGAAGTGAGGCATTTACCACTTCTAGGAGATCTGCTTCTAAACAGTTAAACACGCTTTTGAAAAAAGATGTGGGAAGTATGTCAAGGGCGCAGGTTGATGTTTTAAGGTGCTGTACTGTTTCTTCCAAAATTTTACCATCAATTGCTTCGAAAACAGACATAATAGCTACTTTCTGAGATTGTGGTCTGATCTGTTTTACCCCAGTGCAGCTCAAGGATGTGCTGATCGCCTTTCTGATATTATTTATTTTCTCAGAGAAGAAGGAAGCAAACTCACAGCATTTGCTGTCTGAGAGCATTTCACTGGGAATCTGACTTGGGGGATTTGTTAGTCTCTCTACAGTAGCAAAAAGAGTGCGGGTGTTGTTTAAGTTTCTGTTTATAATATTTGAGAAGAAGGTCTGTCTAGCTTTGCCTAGTTCCACATTGAAAGCATGAAGGTTATCTTTATAGATGTTATAGTGGATTTCAAGATTTGTCTTTCACCACATGCGCTCAGCTTTTCTGCATTGTCTTTTCATATTTTGCACTGCTGTTGAATTCCTCCAGGGTGATTTTTGTCTGCCACTCTTCTTCCTGACTTTCACAGGAGCAATGTTATCAATAACATTCTGAACTTTTGAGTTAAAAGAATCAAGAAGAAAATCAACAGAGTCTGCAGATATGCTTGGTGTTAAAGATATAGCCTTCATAAACAGAGCACTAGTATTCTCATTTAAGCATCGCTTTTTGACCGAGATAGATCTAGCTTCAACAGTCGGAGAGATCAATATATCAAAGAAAATACAGAAATGATCTGATAGAGCTACATCCTTAATGACAATGGATGAGATGTTTAGACCCTTACTAATAATTAAATCTAGTGTATGTCCTCGATTGTGTGTGGGTCTATGTACATGCTGAGTCAGATCAAAAGTATTCAAAACTGTTAGAATTTCTTTTGCCATTTTGGATTCTGCATTTTCTATGTGGATGTTAATAGCACGCACAAGATGTGACCAGGACTGAAGGAAATCACAGGGTTTAAATGCACACAGACAGAATGAGGGAACAAGACACAGGTAACGAGACTAATGAGGTGATGATGACATGCAGGTGAGTGGAGAAACACTGGGAGAATCACAGGAGGAACCAGGAAGTAACCAGAAACACAACTGACACGTAACAATTGAATCATATTTTTTTAACTGCTGTTTTAAACTGGAACCAGAAATGCACAAGTTCCTTATTTCCACAAACATTTTAGACCAACTGAAACGGTGGATCACTGTATTCTGCCGAACTCACTCTCAGGCAGACTTTAAAACAGGTTTCCATGCCAGGAAAGCATTATTTTATGAAGCTGAATCTTGTTAACGCTGGGATCTATACATTATTGGCACCATGGCAGATGTTCAGAGGTTTAATACAGCGCCACCTACTGTTCAAGAGATTATTTCTCCTAAAATCACAAAGGCTCAAAGGATTCCTCGGATTGTGCTAAATCAGATTATATCAATGCCTCAGCATTTTGTCTCGTCGACATTTTGAATTTCAACATATTTGTAATGCTTTGATGAGCTGAAACAAATCGCCTTGCATCCTCAGCACTGTGTTACAAAAGGACCAGAGAATTTAAGGAAGGGCAATAAACAATTGACTAAATGATGGAATAAAAAGCTTTACAGTCATGTTTGAATGTATAATGTGGTTACAGTTTCTTTTACAGTGCCTGTATTTTACAGTGTTGCATGCACATATGTGGAAATGAGAAGAAAATGGTGCCCAAACTCACGTGTAATTCTCAAAGTCTCCATTGCTGATGGCTTCAATAAGTTGCTCGGTTACTTTGATGATTTCTTGCTTCCTCACTGCAAAGCAGAAAGATTCATAATTTAAAGTTTTTTTCAGATTTTCTTTAATTAGGTCCACTTATAATGTTGAAATTGCAACAAGTGTGATCATTCTCTATGCTTAGTATGTCACGATTCAGTAAACGGTGAGGACTCAAGTGCAGAGAATTAGGATTTAATAACAAATAATTAAATAAGCAAACACACAAAAGAAACAACCCACGAGGGGTAAAACATAACATAAACAAGATCAAAACAATAACATAACTCAAACCAGGAACAAAGTAGGGAACACGGCAGCCATCACAGATCAGGAACCACCACATGAATCACAACGAGACCACACCAGACTGCAAACACAAGGGCTATATATATATATATATATATATGGAACACATGAGGAAAGGTAACAAGCTGAGAACAGCTGACAACACTCAAGGGAAACGAGGTAACAGGAGGGCAGGGTTTCACAATCACAAGACACAAAGGGGCAGCGTCAGGGCTCTGTCAACAGACACTTGAAGAGACCAAACTAGAATGACAGAGCTGTGACATAGTATGTCAAGTTTGATAAAAGCACCTGGTTAATAAATAAATGTGTAACCAATAATGGTATCAGAGGGTTACGCTGTTTCAACGGTCCACTTCAGACGTTCTTCTGACTGGAAATATTCTCTCAGCACAATGATGATGCGAGTTGTGAAGACGATTCGGAAATTCATTGCCGCTTAAATATATATTTTATTTTTCTTATTTTTACATATATTCTTTTCTTTGTCTTATTTGTTCATATGTTCTTTCCCTTTTTCTTATTTTAATGATTTGTAAAGAATGATTGTGGCGAGCAGGGCGGGGTCGAGGGACCGTGAGAGCGTCACGAGAGCCGGTGGCGTGATTGACAATGAGCGACACCTGCGAGCCACCGGTGTCTCTTGATTCTCACGGAGGAGCGGAGACTTAAAAGGAGGAGCGATGACAGTGAAAGCGAGAGAGGACCAGGCCTGGAGTTTTGTTATGTTTTGTGTGGGCGGCGATCGACCGCGAGGGGCCGCCGCCATTACTTTCGTTTTGAGTTTATGTTTTATTTATCATTAAAGTCTGTTTAAATGTCTGCCGGTTCCCGCCTCCTTCCTCCCTGAACGTTAAACATTGCTACACTGGTGCCGAAACCCGGGAGGTCGGAGGGACACGCTGTCAAAGAGCCCTCGCTGCCGGGAGGGCTCGCGGTGCTGCGGAGGTCGGGCAGCACGAGAGAAGACGAGAGGTCCGTCAGATGCTGCCCGCGGCGGTGGCGCTGGAGCGCCAAAGGATCGCGTGGGACGGAGAGCCCTGCCGTGCTCCTGGGTCGAGGTTGGAGGCTGCCGTCCGTGAGGGAGCGGAGGAGTCGCGCGTTCGCCAGCGCGCCGGAGCCTGCTGCCGTCCGCCGTGAACGGGGACTCGCGGGGAACGGGGACTCGCTGCCGGCTGCCCTCGCAAGGAGGAGTCGTCGCCGGCCGCCAGGAGGCGGAGGAGCGCCAGCCCGTCCACGGATCTGCGTCCAGTGCCATCGCACAGCACCGCGAGGAAGAAGCTCTCGAGCGGTCGAGGACCGAGAGGCAGCATGTCGGGGAACCGGACCAAGATTTTTTTTTCTTTTTTTTTTCCTCTCTCCCCTCTCTCGTCGCTGTCGCTCCTCTTGTCTCCGTTTCCTTTTCCCTCGCCTCGTCTGTCCTTACCCCCAGGTACCGCGGCCGCTGTGATCGGCCCCCCCCCCGGAGGAGGGGGGGGGGGGAGTAGAGCGCAGTCTCGGGAGTACCCCCCGGCCTGCGAAGGGCGTTGGGGGTATTTGGCGAGCAGGGCGGGGTCGAGGGACCGTGAGAGCGTCACGAGAGCCGGTGGCGTGATTGACAATGAGCGACACCTGCGAGCCACCGGTGTCTCTTGATTCTCACGGAGGAGCGGAGACTTAAAAGGAGGAGCGACGACAGTGAAAGCGAGAGAGGACCAGGCCTGGAGTTTTGTTATGTTTTGTGTGGGCGGCGGTCGACCGCGAGGGGCCGCCGCCATTACTTTCGTTTTGAGTTTATGTTTTATTTATCATTAAAGTCTGTTTAAATGTCTGCCGGTTCCCGCCTCCTTCCTCCCTGAACGTTAAACATTGCTACAATGATTTATAATCAAATTAGGGATTTTTATTAGTTAAAGCCTTTCTTTCCTTTTCTGTAGTTTTCCATAGAGTAAGGATGAATATTGTCTACAAGTCTCACCAGATAGAGAATGTTACCAGAATGTTTTGAGAGTCTTTCTGTTGATAGTTGGAGCCTGAGCCGAGTTCAGCCTTGGAGAAGCTGCGTATGTGTGTGTGAGCGTTAATATGGTCTGTATTGACGAGGTGATTAACTGGCACCATAAGGAGACGGAATGACTTGTTGTTCTCGACAAGCCACGTCACGAACCCGTCAACCATGTGATCAATTTAGATATGCTTCAGACTGTCTGCTCTTGTGTGGAAAATTACCAGTTTTTTATCTTTATTTCTTTCCTTCTTAGCCAATCAGAGCAATTTAACCATCATCAATGACGTGGTTGTTATTGTAATTAGGGCGGCCTACGAACTCCTTGTGAGACTTGAAGCTTCTGCTGATGAAACTGCAAACTAAACTTCACTAAAATGTCTTCTATTGACTGCACTTCTGACTCCTGCTCTTCATTCAACATATCTGGTCCTCGGGTCTTAACTGTAAATCCCCTACAGTGCTGAATAGAATAGTATATGCATGGCCGGATTTACCTCATATTGTGACAAAAGCAAAAGCAAATTATGGATGGATGGTCTCACCTCTAGTATCCTCATCTTCAATTGTGGTATTGGTACTCTCTGATGATTCCTAGAAAGGACAGGATTCAGGGTTTTATTGTTAATTTCAAAGCCAGGATCACATAATGCAAGATCAAAGTTGACCAGCTGCTTTCTCTGTGATGTCAGGAAAGAAAGAGTTGGTGAAAATCAGAGCTGTCAAGTTTCTGACTCGACATCAGTCCTGCAATAATGAACGTGTCAGATTTGCATCGACTTTACAGATGTGATGTAACGTCAATATCAGCAAAAAGAAAGTCCAGCTCCATGGCAGCCATGTTTTGCTCATTGTTAGGTTGCCAGTTGTGGCAGATTGTCCACAGGACGCAGCCTGTTTCACACTCACCATCAGCTGGGTGCTGGAACTGGACTTCCTTTTCTGGAAGAGAAATGAGAAGAGGTTAGACAGGAACAAACACTGAATTGACAGAGGGAGATGAGAGGAACAGTCGTGAACATGTGAACAATGTGCTCTCGTACTCATTCAAGTCCAAAACAGTCAAATTTAATCCACCTCAAATTGTCTCTATTGCTTGGCTTAACAGCTTAAGGAAGGATGGGACTGGTGGAGTAGGAGCAAATTTAGGGTGTGTTTAGGGTGCAAACTAACTCCTGGTCAATGTGCGCTGACTCCAGGACGAACATGGTGGCTCATCAGTGCGTAGGGCCCTGAACCCCCAGGGGGCCCCTCGCTCTCAAAGAGGACGCAATGCCTAGGGCTGTGATTAATAGAATAGTTTCACTTTTTATTTTGGCTTCCAATGATTAAGAAAACACAATGCTGCATTCCACGCCTTTACTTTAAAGCGGTGCACTGTTCCCATTCCTGCGCAACTTACAAATCCGTCAAATCATGTAACATGATTGTTGTAATATTGTCACGGCTGTCATTCTAGTTTGGTCTTTTCGAGTGTCTGTTGACAGAGCCCTGACACTGCCCCTTTTATTGTGTATTGTCATTGTGCAACCCTGCCCACCTTTGTTACCTCGTTTCCCTTGAGTGTTGTCAGCTGTTCTCAGCTCGTTACCTTTCCTCATGTGTTCCCTATATATAGCCCTTGTGTTTGCAGTCTGGTGTGGTCTCGTTGTCGTTCATGTGGTTGTTCTCCTTGCCCTGTTCTCCTTGCCCTGTTCTCCTTGCCCTGTTCTCCTTGCCCTGTTCTCCTGGTTTGTTTTATGTTCAGTTACGATCTTTGTTCATGTTATGTTTTTCCCCCCTCGTGGGTGTTTCTTTTGTGTTATGTTCTTTTGTTATAATAAATCATCCTTTCACTGCACTTGAGTCCTCCTCCTTCCCATTCCGTGACAAATATAGTCTCTTACTGGATTTGATACTAAAACAAGAGCATTGAACTGTTAGTAGTGGTTTCTGTATGCAACTTTCTGTTGATGGAGTGAAACATGGAGAAGAATAGGATATTTTAGGTGTGTTCCGAGATGGACAAATAAACACAAAAACATGTCAGAATAGTTTTCATTGACATGGGCTTGAGCTCTTCAAATCCACTCTAATTGGTGTATGTCATGGTCAATTCTGAGCTGTAATTTTGGATGTAAAACATCTAAATGTGGGCTAGGTTTAGAGGAGGAACTCAAGCATTAAGATAAAACATTATTTAGAGATATGTGTTGCTTTCTCAGTTTAATACAGCGTCCTCTGTACTGGAGAACATAAAACCACTGTAAGATGTCCAGATTCAAGTGCTGTATATCTTTATATCCATGAAGCTCAAGTAAGCAGTGTGAGGATGCTCTTTAATTTAGCTCTTTTTAATACAGTCATACAATCCAAGCAGATTGATCACTTGATGACTTGGGTTTCTCCAAATCCATTAGCCATGGAGGTCAATGACTTGGCGCCATCTATCCTATAATAAAAATATAATAATAATAATCAGTTACATTTATATAGCGCTTTTCCAGAGCTCAAAGCGCTTGGGGGGGGGGGGGGATCTCCTCAACCGCCAATGTGCAGATGTGACGGCAACCTGTGCCAGAACGCTCACCACACACCAGCTAAGGAGAGGAGACAGAGCAATGAAGCCAATTAGTATAAGGGGGTGATTAGGAGGCTGTGATGGACAAAGGCCAATGGGCAGATTTGTCCAGGGATGCCGGGGTTACACCCCTACTCTTGCGAAGGACATCCTGGGATTTTTAATGAAAAATGCCAACTTCCAAAAAATGCCACTTCCAGCAGCAAAAATGCCACTTCCAGCAGCAACCTAGTCATTCTCAGGAGGTCTCCCATCCAGGTACTAACCAGACTCAACCCTGCTTAGGTTCAGTGGGCAACCAGTCTTAGGCTACAGGGTGATATGGCTGCTGGAATAACATTGCACTGCAAGCAAATTCTCCAGGCAATTGCACCAACGCTTCAGGAGCTAGTGCCCATTTCTATTGTTTTCCGGTCATTTGATGAAAATATCTCATTCTATTGAAGAATTACCAGTACATTCATGTACAAGCCATTCTCAATTTCAAGACTCAAAAGTTAGTTTTAGAAAAAATCCAATATGGGAAAGCTCAAGCGGTTTTATGATCCGATGATTGCAGGGTTAGAAGCATGGGTGGTATCACCCTCAAGAGCTTTTATTCATTTCTTTTTCTCACTAAGTTTTCATGTCAGGTAATTGTTGTCACAATCAAAGCCATTCAGATCCTTCTGTAATCCCACAAACTGCAATCCATGAATTAAAACGGCTAAAAGACTGCGGCGCCAAGAGGAAATCTCCAGGAAAGATTTTCTGAAATGTTGAAGCTTCATCCAGATGAACATTTCACTTTTTTTCATTCATATTTAAAAACGTAATTAATAATAAGATACCTTGCAGATGTAGCATGTGTTACTGCATAATATGCAGTATGCATATGTGTTAAAATGCATAAAGTCCAGCATTTAATCAAGGACTGGCTCCATCCACAGAAGTGCAGACTAAACCCTGAACACACACTGATGCTAGAACCGCCTTGATTAGAAGAAGCAGTACGGATTTGCAGAAGCAGCACGGATTTGCTGATCAAATTCTTGTGGCTATATAGTGAGCAAAGCTACCAATCCTTCTTCAGAAGCTTTGGATCAAGAGCTGCCACAACCGCAGTTAATGGAAAAAATCACTTAACAGTCCAGTTTATATTTGCATCAGAACGAGAGGAGATCCGGAGCGGAGGCATGGAGATATCAGACAACAGACAGACCAGTGTCACACAGATGTGGAGCACAGGACTTCAGCATGACATGGCAGACGTAGTTCAATAAATTGGTTATCTGAATGATTCAAAGACTCACACACACACACACACACACACACACACACACACACACACACACACACACACACACACACACACACACACACAACATACAACAATTGGTGTCAAGTGGAGAGAATCTGTTATATAATATAGTATATCATAAAAATATGAAAGCAAAATAAAGTTATGGAGTGTGGAAATTATAGGCTTAATATATACCAAAAAAAATAAAAATATTATCAGTATCAATGATTTCCACCCTACCTTCACTCCATCTGTCTTCTTGCTCACGCCACTCTTTCCTCCTGAATGAGAGACAAAGAAAAAGAGTGATATTGCTATAAGAAAGGGCACAAAAGCCCAGAAAAGCATGGTGAGAGGCATAGCACTGCTCTGCTCTCCAGCTCAAGTTTGGCTTCGGAGATCTGTTGACTTTCTAAAAGCGGTGCTGGGAGTTTCCAGCTCACACACACTCACACACTCACACACTCCAGCCACTTTTAACGACTGCTCAAAACAAACAAATAATCAGGAGCTGTGAGTGAAGATGAAATGTTAACCCCATCTGATTCAAAAATGAAGAGGCTCACAAGATAAAGTCCAAGAACAGAAGATTTGAGAGAGCTGAAGTTTATTGATGGGTATTTCTATTGGAAACCTTTGCTCTTTCAGATGAACTGCTTGAAAAGTGATTCCCAAAAACACTTAGAAGTCTGTCATGAATCTGTCTTGATCATGATCACTCTACATCTGAGTCTGAAACTCACATCGATTAACAGACACAGATAAAGGAACCAAAAACTAAAACGGACTCCTGCCAGAATGTTTCCGCTGAACATTATCTCAAGCAGAGGAGAATGACTGCTCTGGGTAAAAATAGACAATGTGATGAATGATCAAGAGTGTTTGGGAGTGATATGCTCCATTCAAACGCTACGGCTGCTAAACTTGAACAGGTGGAGCAATCTATTTTAGTTTATACATAGATGACCTTTCCAGACCCTCACCCGCACCCCTACAAGGAACAGAATTCTTAAAACAGAAGATTATTCCCAAACGGGATGGGATTAAGTTATGGCGATGGCCTGAATCGTGGCATTTACTCCATGTTCCCTGCATGCATGCCAGTTACACGCATTCCTGGCTCAACATATTCTGCTGATCCTGCTCCAACATTTCTGTAGAAAAATTAAACCCTAACCATATCTTTGCCCCTAAACCTAATCCCAAGCAGAATTCATCCCTAAAACCAGAGGGAAATGATTCGTGAACAACACAGAACCCTGGTTGAAAGCCTAAACTTGACATAAACTGCTAACTTTTTGACCTCAAATTTGGCAAAGAATGTGTTGCACTCAATCTATGATCTCTGCTACTCTATGAAAACATGACAGCATGGTGGCCGTCTACATACATCTCTACATGCAACTTCACATTTAAAAACAATCTTAGATTCTGATATTGTTGAGCATAGTTGTGACTTTAACGTGTGGTCACTTGAATATCTGTGTAAGTCAATCATCTCAAATAGGCGACAAATGTCCCTACATGGATTTCTCATGGGTTCAGGTGTGTGTAACTCAGCAGCGCTTCATGCATCTCCATGACTCGCGGATGATGGAAATGTTTTGCCTGTGAAATATTGAAGTTTGACTAGTGTGATGCGTACTTACACCTGAAGAACTTGTCATCATTCAGAGACTGTAAACTGGCTTTTGTCAGGGTCATGCTGCATGTTTGGGTTTACGTATACCGAGAGAGTACAGATGCTGTGATCACTACAGGTCATTCCTGTGGTGAAACTCTTTCAAAAACCACTCAAATGGAAACAAACTAGCAATCAGGTATTTTCATTCAGACTTTTCTCCCTCTAGCAGAATCATGGATTAAACAAAAAGATTGTATCTAGATGGAAGAAGCTTTGAGTCATGAGAGTTGTACTGTCATCACACCAGCAGAGGTCACTCGTATCCGCTGTGTATTGAGTGTTTGCGTCTCACAAGCTCTCTCTGTATAAACACACCTCCATTCTCTTGATGTCTTTGCTCTTAATTTTCTCATCTGAATAGCAACCTTTCTGAGATTAAGTCGCTCAAAACAGATGAGGAAAATGGTTATCTATGACATTGTGTTGAATATTGAAGGTTTTGTTGATGAGGAATTATTATGATGATTTATGGACATATATTTATGGAACCATTTGAATCCATCATTCTACAGTAAAGAAGATTATTCACAAGTGGAAAACATTCCAGACAGTTACCAATCTACTTATGAGCGGACATCCCATCAAATACACCCAGTGCAATGCGCAGAGGAATCGACCAGAACTGTCCCTCACACTCCGCAGGCTGAATGAGTAATGTCACGTTCACCTTCTTCAAGGACACTTATTTTGATTCTTTTTTGTCATGTATTGGTTTTGTTCCAGATCATTCCTTCACTCATCAGCGTCAGCTGTCACTAATTATCACAGGTGTTTGTCTTTTGGTTAATCACTGTTGGTATATTTAGTTGTCCATGTTCACTCCTTAGTTGTCGGTTATCGTTAATCAGTTGCTTGTGTTTACGCTTCACTGTTGTTTGCTCTAATAAAAGCCTTTAAATGGATTACTGCCTTCGTCACACATGGACCCGTGACACTTACAAATGGTCAGACTCATGAGCTTCATCTTTCAATAAAGAGCTTCAAACAGAACAAGAGTTTCAAGTATCTAACCTTCATTACAATGTGAATCAGAACAATTCCAGTGTGTGATGCCATGGCTCTTATTTATCATACAGATTTTCAAACAAAAACGTTAGAAATATAATAGTCATTCACCTGAGAAGTTTCTGGTGGCCAGCATGGTGGTGAGAATGGCACCCTGAAGACAAACACACAGAGGCTCGTTCAGCAAATGTTTCTCAGAAACAGTGGAGAACAGTTATCAGAGTTATGCAGAATTCAAGTATTTGCTAGTAGAAATTTGAATGGAATTCAAAGGAATGGAAAGGAAGAGGAATTTAGAAAATATTTGTCCTTGACTTTAAACTTTAAAACAAAAGGCTTTTAAAAGTTTCAGACAAACTTTGTCAATTCAAACTTGTTCAACTTAATTTTATTTTTACAGTAGACATTCATATTCAAATTGCAATTCTGAACCTTACATGCTACATTTACATTTATGACTTGCATTGCATTCAAGAATCACATTGACACATTGACTAATTGCTCCTTATCATTCTAAACAGACTCGATGCGATCTCACAGCCTCAGATGGACTTACCTTAAGCTTTCTTCTGGCATTGAACTTCTTCAAACATTCAACAGTCTCCTGTCTATGCATGCAGGATGCAACAGTGGAGCGATGCTAAGAGGAGAAAGGCAAGGTGAAACAAAAGGACAGGGTGAGAATGTTAGATTTGCAGCCATTTTCAGAACATACAATCTCAACATTATAAAACCTTTGTCGCTGTCAAGTGGCCAAATCTTTCTTTGCAAATAAATTACCTGTGTAGAAATGATAATAAGTGAATACACTCGAGGCATTTTTCCAAGTTGCAATGCTGGAAAGAGAGAAACTCACCGAGATCCACGGGTGCTTGAGCGCCTCCGCAGCAGTGATGCGTTTGGATGGGTTGATGGTCAGCATCTTATTAATCAGATCTTTGGCCTCAGGGGTGACTGTGTCCCACTCAGGTGACGGAAACTGTGGGTGCAGCACAGTGAATCAGACACACATCATTACTCCGGGCATTATCGTCACACTACATGAAGGATGCTCTGACTGACATCATAGGCGCCAGCTTTAATCTGCTGATAGAGTCTATGTTGGTCTTCATCCCAAAAGGGTGGGTATCCAACCAGCAGAATATAAAGAATCACACCTGAAGAGGAAAATGAGAAGGATTATTTTACAATAAAAGTAAAACTTTAATCCATGTATATATTGGATTAGAAACAGTTCTATCAACAGTTTCTAACCCAATGAGAATCAGTGATGCTGCCATTCTACCTAATATGGTGAAGGACAGGAAACAGGAAGTGCTTATAGTGTTTCCTGTTTCATTCCCTTCATGTTCCATGGTAACTTGCATAGGGGTTTTGTATTGAACATAACTCTGCATCACAGTATTGTACACTCAAGGGTGGGGGTGTTGGGACTTTTTAATCAGGCAACCAAAGAGTGTCTCAGGGTCACTATGAAGCCATCAAGCCATTTCCTGACAACCAAACCCGAGTACCCTAGCAACCGTTTAGCCAGACCTATATCTCTAAATCCGAGCGTCGTAGAGTCATGGGGTTTGGCTCTATTGACTCGTGCTAGCAAACAGGACTGTCAACATGCTACACATGCTAGCAGTGAATAGCTACATGCTAATAGTGGTTGGCTAAGTGTTAAATTGTGCTAAGAATGCCATAGAAACTACCCAGAACACCTAGCAACCACCCAGAATACCCTAGCAACTGCCTAGCAACAGCCTAGCAACCACCCTCGATACCCTAGCAACTGCCTACTAACATCCTAGCAACTGCATAGCAACCCCCCAGAATACCCTAGCAACACCCCAGCAACCACCCCGGATACCCTAGAAACCACCCTGGACACCCTAGAAACACCCTAACGACCACGCCGGATACTCTAGCAACCACCCAGAACACCTTAGCAACATGTTAGTTTCTGATCATTCATAGCAGCGGCTTCATAGTTAATGTTAAATTGTGCTACCAACATGTTAAATTAAAGTTACTGCTGGGACGTTCTCAAGCCAACTTCTAAAGCAGTGGTTCCCAACCTTTTCTTGTTCGAGGCACCCTTTGAAAGCCTTTCAAAAGTTCCCGGCACCCTTTTAAGGAAATAGATATTTTAATAGAGAGAGACCTCGCGCGATTGTTGACAGGGGGGGGGGGGGGGTGTTGGTGAGAGACCTCGCGCGATTGTTGACGGGGGGGGGGGGGGGTGGGTGTTATCTCCGCTATCTCGGTAGTCCCCTCCCTCTCCCTCTCCCGCCAAGAGAGAATGACGTTAGTGCGAATTTTTTTTTTTTTTTTTTTTTTCCGAAATTTTGGCGGCACCCTCAAAAGATCTCACGGCACTCCTTAGTGCCGCGGCACACCGGTTGGGAACCACTGTTCTAAAGTTTGTCTCCACAAACTTTATCCTCTAGTTATAGTAGTTGTTCTTCTGTTTGACTCTGCCGAGTCGGCATGGTTTTAATCTCTGAAGTGTCGTGATTCAAGAGAAATTAATGTAAGATTTGAGACGGCAATGGAAAGAAAGAAATTTGGTGCTCATTATTGTAAATATTTGAGTCAATATGGATTAAGGTCACATTAAAGGCATAGAGTGCTTGCGTTGTTTAAGATTGAGATTGTATGGGCGACTGCTGTTGTGTGATTGAAGTTGATGAATTCAATGTGTGCGTCACTGCAGACTGGAAGCGTTTCTTAACTTTCATTATTCAGTCAAATCATTATTATCTGATATGTGATAAGACGTATAAAATAATAGCTGTAAAATAATAGCTGTCACCTTCTGCATTTGTTATGTGCTCCATTCACGTGAAGTGATAATGGCCAAGGCTCAGAACATATCGCACACACACACACTGAAGATTACACTGTTAGTACTGCATACGCAATAAGTACTGGTTTGAGCTCCTGCGTCAAGATTACAACACACGTGAGGATCAGCTTCAATCTGCAGCTTCCTCTCTACTGACTGCTGGGACTCGTTACGACTCGCGTATCATTGCCAGTTCTCCACTTCACTCTCTCTTTTCAACAAAGGTCCAACACTATTAAGCTGCTTGCTATGATTTGAGCAGGCCTACATTACGCTGTATTTAATTTGGTACCTGTTCATACTTCTATTGTTAAATTATGAATAACTGGTTAAATCTGCCTTGCATAATCAATACATTGAGTGAATCTGATCTGAGTGATTCTTTTCTCTCTCCTAGTCACTGGACATTAATTGTGTAAACAGTCCCTTAAGGTGATTTAGAACCGTAATAGTCATCAGCACATTATACAGCCTGCAATACACTCTTTAAAAATTAAAATATCTGTAGAAAAATTGGTTCCTAAAGGGTCTTTTGAAGCAATGCCATAGATGAACCACATTCTGGATTCCACAAAGAAGGGAATAGTCCTTATTGTTCTTAATCGGTAGAACATTTTAATAATGTAAAGAACGTTTTTCCACGGTAAAGAACCTTTTGTGCAAGGGAAAGGTTCCATGGATGTTAAAGGTTCCTTATGGAACCATAAAAATAATTTTGACTTTTTTAAATGTTTAAATCAAAATGTAATAACTGGGTCCTTCTGTAAAATATTAGAGTTCTCTCTGGTGCCGCGTGCCACACCTCCTCAGTTCATCCAAATCTCAACATCCAATCAACAACCAATGCATAGAACCAAGTACCCGTCCTGCATCTGCCTTTTTCGATGAGCTCTTTCACTCAGATGTACATCAAAATATGGTAGAAAAGACCTGTCGCCACTTCCATTTCATCACCACTTTAAGAATTCAGAAAGTCTTGTTTTTAGTGACACCGGTGGCCGTTAAATGAACTGCAAACAGGAACTTATTTATCGTGCTCGTGCACACAATCCACAGTGATGCAAGCGAATCATGGCCAAATGAGTGATGTAATTATTTATTGTATGTAACCATTGTCCATTATTGAATAAAAGTTCAGTCAAAGCCAGTTGCTGCATTGTTATCCATATCGACTATGCTTCTGTGTTGCTATGGTGGAGGCTGACAATTTCCTGAGGAGTACATTAGCCATCAAATCTGTGACATCATTCTCTATTTCCAGGTATGTGTAACTTTAAGTACAAAATACAGGAAAGCTCTGAAGGCATAAAAGAGCAAAGTCATGTAGTGACATGAAAGTTACTAGAACAACTTTTCTGGGGCACAAACACACAAGTCTTATGATGCATGTATCCGTGTTTGATGCAAACATGTAAGACACTGACCACATGCCCACAGGTCTACAGCTTTTCCATAGGGATCTTTCCGTAAGACTTCAGGAGACAGGTAACCAGGAGTGCCAGCAAAACCTGATGGAGGAGGAAAGAAATTGAATATTAGCTACATGCAAAAAAGTGAAGATATTTCCATTTGCACAATTTATATATTATAATTCACAGATTATTGCAAGCTTAAGGGCCCCATGAAATGGGGAATCGTCCCCTTTGGAACAAACCATTAAAGCGCACAGTACTCTTTTGTGTCTTATACACACATTATGTTTTCTAAATTATAAAAAAAATAAAAAATAAAAAACAAAGCATGGCCACATTTATATCACAATCAGTGAATTACAAAAACAGAAAGACAAAATTCACTACACATAAGAAATCTGAAAAACTGCTAATTTTATTTTATTAATAATTTACTTTTTAAAGAAGGTCTGTTGCTATGGTAATTTACACTTCATGGGACTTCTGCTCGTTTCCTTTGAGTATTTAGTGACCTCATTTTTCTGCTGCTCTTTGTGGGTTTTTGTCTTTGTTGATGTGCTAAACTCTTTGTGTTGCATTGTGTTCTCCATCACCTTGTGGAATATCGTGTTTATCAGAATGAAAACTGGTGCAAAGAAGCCTTCTTCTTTCATCATTCCTTCTGCAATTTTACACACATATTACATAAGGGATGTTTTCTCCCCATGATGTGTGGCATGATTTTGGTTTATTTGCTATGGTTTTGTTCATGTCTCTTATTTTGTAACTATGTCTGTTCTGGTTTATTGTGTATTTGACCCTTGTTTCAGGTCAGATATTCAATGGATGTGTCATGTGCATATGCTCAGGTCTGTTTTCCTTAGTTTGCTTGGTTTTCTCATGTTAGCATGCTTCTGTGTTTGGGTTTGAGTTTATTCTGTTAAATAAGCATACTCCTGAACTCAGATCCTGCTCTCCTCATCATCTATGAGTCAGATATTTGTCACCAGCCATGGCCATTCCAGGTTCACTCTCGGTTCCAGTGGTAATCTCCTTTGTCTTTATCTTTTCTCTGGAAATCTGGCTGGTTGTTGGGCCCTGCTTCATTCGCCAGAATCACCAGACCTCCCGACGTTTTGACAATGTTCTTTGAGGATCAACAATCAACAAGTCAGATTTGGGTTTACAGTTTATGTAAAGTTTAGGCTTAGAACCAGAGAGCTTACATCTTGTTTTTTTTCACCTATCATTTCCAGTGGAAGTGCTACTCTTTCCTGTAGCTCAACAAGTAGAGCATTGGTGCTTGCAACACCAAGGTCACGGGTTTGATCCCAGGGCAAGCAAAAACTGATTAGAACGTCAATGTGTTTCTTAAATGCAATGCAAGTTGCTTTGGATAAAAGTTTCAGACTAATATGTGAATGTAACTGATTTTAGGATAGGGTTAGGTTTAGAGGTCATGATCGGTTTCAGACAGAAGCGTTGACTCTCTCGCCTCAGCAGGACAAGCACATTCATCAGGTCCATCTAACCTCCAGTGGTCAACAAACTCTGACTTATGACTATTTGGCTCCACTACAGGATTCAGGGTCCATTGAACACCTTCAACATTCATTGCTGACTGACCATCACCATCATACTCCACCCCTTTGGCTGAATCGGGCTTCTCCATCTCCCCTTCTCTGCCTTTGTCATCGCTCCCACCAGTTTTGCCTTGGTCTTCCCCTGGGTCTGGCTAGTCCCTCCGGGCCTGTGGCATCACTCTAGCTCTGCATCTGCATCTTCACCTGGCCCTATAGTCCTCAAGATGTCTCGTGACCTTTTGACCCCCTTGCTGCGCCTTGGTCCATATCCCGGGGACAAGCAAGGAGGACCTTCAGCCTAGGCTGGTCTTGTTATGGCTCCTGGTTTTTGGCTCTGCCCTTCCTCTTACACTCATGCTGGATTCTGGTCTTGGCCCACCGTCCAACTCTCCTGCACTCTAGAGTTATGCTAGGGTTCTTTAAGTCGCTAATTAAGTGGAGGCACATTGCAAGTGTAAGGTGCGTTAAATCCTCACCTTTTTTTAAAAAACACCATACACATATTATGTTTCTCTGATATATATGGTACTCAATAAATTCTACAGTCAGGTACAGTCAGTGCATGAAGTGGGCACTTCTATATTTTAATCAGTAGTGTACCCTCACTTTCTCTTGTGTACCGGCACCTCTCACGTGTTGCTGGTGCTCGGATGGCCCCTGGATTTCACGATTCATCCATTGAGTGAGCAGTGAGCAGTCACTCCCACGGAATGAGATTTCAACAGAGGAAGACCCCAAATCCCCACCCTTTTCCCCACTTCAAGGACTAGGTACAGTAAAGTACTATTTATTGACAAATCAGGAACAGGCAAGGCCACCAACCCCAACAGGGACCAAAAAAATAAGTTACAGCCAAATTCCCAGCTGAAAATCCTATTCATCAATAATATTGATTGGCCTGTTCTTCTAGAGCTGCTGTACTGATTTACTGCAAACAATAAAGTGGCTCATGTGAAAGAGAACATGAATACATATCGTTTTTCTTATTCTCCTACATATATCCAACTGTCTCAGCTGGGACTCAGCACATCGCTGTGCAACTGGCTGCTGGACTTCCTGACGGGAAGACCTCAGGCAGTATGGGTCGGCAGTAACACATCCAGCTCCATCATTATGAACACTGGAGCCCCTCAGGGTTGTGTGTTGAGCCCCCTCCTCTTCACTCTGCTGACCCATGACTGCACACCCATACGCAACAGCAATCTCTTCATCAAGTTTGCGGATGACACGACTGTAGTTGGTCTCATTACCAACGACGATGAGACAAACTTCAGGAGCGAGGTGAGCCGCCTGGCCAGGTGGTGCGGCGACAACAATCTCTCTCTGAACGTGGAGAAGACGAAGGAGATTGTTGTTGACTTCAGGAGAATGCACACCCAGCACCCTCCTCTGACCATCAACTGTGCAACTGTGGAAAGAGTGAGGAGCACCAAATTTCTGGGTGTGCATATCACAGAAGACCTCTCCTGGACCACCAACACCACAGCACTGACCAAGAAAGCACAGCAGCGACTCTACTTCCTCCGTAAGCTGAGAAGAGCCGGAGCCTCAGCCCCATCATGCACACCTTCTACAGAGACACCATCGAGAGCATTCTGACCAGCTGCATCACTGTGTGGTACGGCGCCTGCAACGCATCCTGCCGAAAAGCACTTCAGCGCATAGTGAGAGCAGCTGAGAAGATCGTTGGTGTCTCTCTCCCACCCCTCCAGGACATCTATAACACCCGCCTCTCCCACATAGCCCTCATCATTGCGAGAGACCCCTCCCACCCATCCCACAGTCTCTTCAGTCTGCTGCCATCAGGGAGGAGACTACGCAGTCTCCAGGCAAGGACCAGCAGACTGAAGGACAGCTTCATTCCCCAAGCTGTCAGGGCATTGAACTCCCTCCCGTCTCTGCCCCTTTTCCTCTCTTTTGCCCCATGCACCTGATCTCTGACCCCCTGATCACTGATATATATATATATATATATATATATATATATATATATATATATATATTGTTGCTGTTGTGACTGTTAATGTAACCTGGTTGCACCTTGGATCTGAGAGTTACAGAATTTCAATTCTCTTTATGTATGCGCTGTATATATTGCAGAATTGACAATAAAGCTGACTTTGACTTTGATATACAGTAATTGTGTCAAATGCATAAAGATTTAAGTGAAAATACTTATGCTGGTGGTATAATAAAGGGGTCATTACCAAACCAGGCCTGTTGTTCCCCTTCAACCTCAATGGCAAGGCCAAAATCTGCTAACTTCACAGCTGCGCCTTTCGATTTGGAAGCCAGAAGCAGGTTCTCTGGCTAGAAATATGGAAACAAACAACACAAAATAGAACAAGATTAAAGTGCTAATAAAAAAGTTTTTTCTTCTTCTAACATATTAGAACAAACATATTGGAGTGTAATTTCACTACAGTTAATTGACAAAAGGCAAAACAATTATGACGCTATATTCTGTAGATTCCGTTTCCTTGATGTCATTAGCTTCTTATTAGCTGTTATTATCTGAACATCACTACAGTGCTGTGAAAAGAGTTTTCCTTCTTCCTGATTTCTTTTTTTTTTGTCACACTTGTCACAAATGTTTTAGATAATCAAACAAATTTAAATACAAGTCAAATATAACACGAGTTAACACAAAATGCAGTCTTTAAATCAGGGGCGTAGCCAGATATCTTTTTTTTAGGGGTGCGTGCTGCGTGCGATTGTTTTCGGGGGGGGGGGGGGGGGGGGTGCAAGCGATTGTTGACGTGGTGGGGGGGGGATGGGTCCTTTAGCAGCAACAACTGCAATCAAGCGTTTGCGATCAACTTACAATTAGTCTTTTGCAGAATTGTTGTAATTCAGCCACATTGGAGGATTTTCCAGCATGAACTGCCTTTTTAAGATCATGCCACAGCATCTCAATAGGATTCAGGTCAGGACTATTACTAGGCCACTCCAAAGTCTTTATTTAGTTTTTCTGAATTAATTCCAGGTCCTGAAGCAGCAAAATATCACCAGACTATCACACTACCACCACCATATTTACTGTTGGTATGATGGTAGTTCAAGTTCAAGTTCAGTTTATTTATAGAGCACATTTAAAAATGGCCAAAGGCCAACCAAAGTGCTGTACAACAGGTTGAAGAAAATTGTACATAAAGTATAAAATATACAATAAAAAAAGAAAAAAAAGAAAAGAAAAAACCCCAGAAAAAAACAGAACAAAACTGAGAGGCAGAGGCAAAGAGATTCTTGTGATTCTTGTGACACAACTATGATTCTTGGTAAGATTCTTTTTCTGAAATGCAGCGTTACTTTTACACCAGATGTAATGGGACACACACCTTCCAAAAAGTTCAACTTTTGTCTCGTCAGTCCACAGAGTATTTCCCCAAAAGTCTTGGGGAGCATCGAGATGTTTTCTGCCAAAAATGAGACTAGCCTTAATGTTGTTTTTGCTCAGCAGTGGTTTTCGTCTTGCAGGTCATTTTTGCCCAGTCTCTTTTTTATGGTGGAGTCATGACCTTAACTGAGGCAAGTGATCCAAAGAAATTCCTCAAATGTCTTTGGATTTCGGTATGATGTTCAGCTTTTGAAGATCTTTTGGTCTACCTCACTTTATCAGGCAGGTCTTATTTAAGTGATTTCTAGATTGAGAACAGGTGTGACAGTAAATCAGGCCTGCGTGAGGCTTGAGAAATTGAGCTCAGGTGTGATAAATCAGTGTACGCTGTGTTTTAAAAGGGGGGGGGGGAGGGCACTTTTTCAAACAGGGCATATTTGTGTCAACATGCAAAAAAAAGAAAAAAAAGAGACACCAGGAAGGGGGGAAACTCTTTTTCACACCCCTGTATAGAGCAGCTCAGAACAGCAGGTCACTCTGCTGTCATGTCCTAATGCTAGATTCTACAGGTTTGTTAACATTTAACACAGTGTGTGTTGATTTAGTCACACAATGGCTGGTCCTATTCATTGACTGTTCTGTCAAAGACCATTGCTGTTATAATTGACCATAAATTCTCAAACTAAAGGCGTAAACCTCACCAGGACTTCTCTAGTGCTGTGTGTACAATAACACAACCATCTGCTGAGTCTCGGCTGCTTTATTCGACTGCAAACACACTTCAAATGTCTTAAAATGACTTTTGTGTCTTTTTACGTTTCCTGCTGTTTCTGCTACAGTGGACAGAGCTTCTGAATTTACCATTAGTCATACTGACGGGAAAAAAACACCTCTAACGGGAAAAAAATCCCTCGAATTAGCCACTCGTGGGATCTCACTGCGTGGCTCTCACTCCCAGTGTGAATGTGTTAACCTGTGAAGTAAAGCCGCTAAAATGAGAACGCGCTGCTATGCAGTACACTGGAAGTGAAACAGGCCGAAGCAGTTATGTCTCTGAACAGTGACATCAGTTGACACATTATTACTTACACACTGATTAAACATCTGAGTGCATGTAGAGTTGCACGATTAATCGAAAGATTGTGATCTCGACGCAAACACGCACAGTGATTCTCCAGTGTCTGTTAAACCATAGAGAGGCACGATCACAGCTAGCGTTCACTGCCGCTGACCCAGTGAAAGTAGTTCCCTTTCAGGGAACTCGAGCTGCATCAAAGCGCTAGGGGAAATAGCCTTGCGTCAGTCACGTGAAGATCTGTGCAACCAATGAGAGACGAACGCGTGTGAATGCGTCACCGCCGGCACGTGGAAGGAAGAGCATAAAGCGCGTCCGAAACCCCGGAAGCGCCAGCTCTGAATGTGTGATTTAGAAGAGTGATTTAGAGAGTGATTTAGAAACGAAATCTAGTTTAAAAAAATCAGGGAATTGTGTGTGAAAGTATGGCTGATGAGCAGACATTTAAATCTTGTGTTTTTACACATGAAATGTGTAAAACACATGGTATATGCGTTGAAATACACATGAAATACACAAGATGAAATGTGCGTTGTCTGCCTGGGGGCAGAGCACGCTCGGTCAGCGCTTGAGAACGCTGGCTGTAAGGACTGTGAGAAGTTCTCTTTGCATACGCTCCGCTCAGGCTAGTGTTCCCCGTGGCCTGCAGCAGCCGAGGTTTTGCGGTGCTCGCAGTCATGGGGATCACATATGGATCTCGCTGTGGCGGCTGGGATGGGTCCTTCCTTATCTCAGCCCTCATGAGATGAGATGGGTCCCAGTCACGAGCGCTCTCTGAGAGATGATCGTGCTGGGGCTCCGGCACTAACTTTATCTAGTTCAGATGACATGGATTTAGCTAGTGTCGACTCGGTTGGGGAGGATTCGCCACCCTCCTCACCGGCATTTGAGGAGCTAGTTGAGGTTGTGGCGCGAGCGGTCTCGCGTCTGGATATTGATTTGCCGGCGGAGAACAGGAGTGCTCGTTGTAGAAAGATTATTTTGGACGAGCGCTATCTGCCTGCTCACGTCACTCCCCCGCGCCGAGCTATGCCTTTTATTTCCGATCTCCATGCCGAGGTATCTAGATCATGGAGAAGGCCAGCCTCCGAAAGAGTTCATACACCGCTAAGTGCTGTGTATACGAATCTTGTCGGGGCTCAACACTATGTACTAAAGCTCCGGCGCTCCCCACCAAGCCAATGCGTGTCACATCGTCTTTGGTGTGGAAAGCATACTCTGCTTCGAGCCAGGCTGCTGCGTGCCTGCATACTACGGCACTGCTGCAGGCCTATCAGGCAGAGTTGCTTGGGGACCTCAACGAGGGCGGTGGTATCGGTCCGGAGGCAGTGGCAGAGCTGCACCGGACCGTGGATTTGTCTCTTCGGGCCACTAGGGAGACGGCCTACTCTGTCGGCCGCTCCATGGCAGCTCTGGTGGCCACGGAGAGACATTTATGGCTCAATTTATTGGCCATGAAGGATAAAGTTAAATTTGTGCTGCTGGATGCCCCTCTGTCCCCTTCGGGCTAGTTTGGCGATGCCGTAAAAAGCGCTGTCGACAAGTTCAGGAGGCTTCACGACAGCAGACGGCGTTCAGTAAAGTTCTTCCCCGCCGCCCTCCACGTGAGACCGCCGATCATTCGCGGTCTCAAAGCTCCGCACACAGGGCCACTCAAAAGGAAAGTGTCGCTACCTGACTTCCTCCGGTAAACCCCGGAAAGTCGGGCCGACAAGTCCATTTCAGTCTTCGGGAAAGGGTGATTTGAGGGTTTTCCTTAACACTAAGAAGGCTAAAACGAAGCGGTCCTGACGCTAAGCCGCAACAAGGTGGTGTCTCCCATGTGCAGCTCCAGTCAGCCCGCCACGGGAAAACCACCCCCTCTAAAGAGGGTCCTAGAGCATTCCACCCGAGTTCCGGAAGCCCCGGCTCAGTGGTGAATATGTTCACAGTACCAGAGACCAGCCCCGGGAGGCTGGTTCCCTTAGTAGAGTTCCGGGCTGCGTGGTCACGGCTACCCGGTATCTCTCAGTGGGTCCTGCGCACTGTAAAAAAAAAGCACAGCAGGCTCTGGTCATGGAGCAAGAAGTAGACACTTTGCTGGCGAAAGGGGCCATCGAGTATGTACCCCTCGTCAACAGCAAGTCCGGGTTTTACAGCCGGTACTTCGTAGTTCCAAGGGAGGATGGAGGGTTGCGGCCCATTCTGGATTTGCGTCTCTTAAATCGCACAGTTATGCGTCTAAAATTCAATATAAATGAGATATGACGCTCAAGCAGATCGTAGTACAGATCAGGTCCTCTAACTGGTCCGGCACGGTCGACATCAGAGACGTATAATCCCTCGTCTCCATCCTTCCACAGTGGGAAGTTCCTGTGGTTCGCCTTCAGGGGGGAAGGCGTACCAGCATCGGTGCTTCCTTTCCAGTCTGGCGCTCTCGCCCCGCACGTTCACCTAGGAGTGGACGCTGCTCTAAGTTCCGCTTCACTTACAAGGAACTATCGTGTCCTAAACTATGTCGACGACTATGGCTTATCCTGGACGAGTCGCCGCAGTTAGCAGCACAACATCGAGATGCTTTGCCCGCACATAAAGGAGCTGGGGTTAAGGCTGAACACCAAGAAGAATGTACTTTCTCCAACGCAGAGAACCACATTCTTGGGAGTCATTTGGGACTCACTGGCCGTGTCTGCTCGGCTCCTCCCCGAGCGCACCCAGGCCGTTCGTTTAGCCATTAAGCGACGAGTGACATCCTTAGGGCTGAACACCAAGAAGAGTGTACTTTCTCCCACGCAGAGAACCACTATCTTGGGAGTCATTTGGGACTCAGTGGCCATGTCTGCTCGGCTCTTCCCCGAGCGCATCCAGGCCTTTCGTTTAGCCGTTAAGGACGAGGACACTCTTAGGGCTGAACACCAAGAAGAGTGTACTTTCTCCCACGCAGAGAACCACTTTCTTGGGAGTCACTTGGGACTCAGTGGCCATGTCTGCTCGACTCTTCCCCGGGCGCATTCAGGCTTTTCGTTCAGCTGTCAAGAGTATCAAGGGGCAGCCACTCACGTCAAGGGTGTTAGGGCTCATGCAGCGGCTCCAGCATTATTCCACTGGGCCGGCTGGGCACGAGACCCCTGCAGTGGTGGCTGAAAACCTGGGGTTCTCCCCGAGGGCTAGAACTCTTGGTCCCCTTCTTATCTGGAGCAGATTTGGGAAAGATACGGAAGGCACAGGTCGACCTGTTTACCTCAGTAGAGAACACCCACTGCCCTCTGTGGGCTATGGTACATGCGTGGCCGAAGTTACGCCTGTACGCCTTTACCCCGATCGCTCTGCTCCCGGGAGTTCTGGCTGGCCTCTGAGGGGGTCCAGCGCATAGAATCCGGTCTCTCAGCCGAGGTTGTGGAGACCATACTTCAGTCTAGAGCTCCCTCCACGAGGAAACTCTACGCCTTAAAGTGGAAACTTTTCACGTGAAGGGCAGGTGAACCCAGTAACCTGTCGAGTCGGAAAAGTGCTGGAGTTCCTGCAAGAAAGATTTGCGGCAGGGTTGTTCCCCTCCACCTTGAAGATTTTGTGGCTGCCACATCAGCTTGCCATGTACCTCTGGGTGGGATGTCCTTGGGCAGGGACCCCCTAGTCACTCGTTTCCTCCGTGGCACATTAAGGCTGAGACCTGCGGCACAGACTAGGGTGTCTGCCTGGGACTTGTCTGTGGTACTCCAAGGCCTGTCCCAGGCACCCTTTGAACCTTAGAGGAGCTTTCAGCTTCTCTCTCTTAACACCCTTCTTTTGCTGGCTATTGCCTTGCTTAAGAGGGTCGGGGATCTTCAGACCCTCTCGGTGGCTCCCTCATGCCTCGAGTTCGGCCCGGGATGGAAAAACCTTTCCCCACCCGAGGTCAGGCTATGTCCCCAAGGTTCCCACTAATGTGGCTCGGTCTGTCACGCTGCAGGCCTTCTGCCCTCCCCCCATTTGGCATGAGTAGGAGCAAGAAGAAGGTCTGTCCAGTGCGAGCACTGGACGCTTACGTCCCAAGACTGCCACTTGGCGTAGGTTGGACCAACTGTTTGTTTGCTTTAGGACCCCTAAGGGGGCTCCAGCTTCTAAGCAAACCCTAAGCAGGTGGATAGTCGAGGCTATCTGTCTAGCTTACGAGTCGGCCGGACATGCTTCTCCGTTGAGGGTCCGGGCCCACTCCACTCAGAGCGTGGCGGCATCCAAGGCTCTCCTCTCCGGAGTTTCCTTGTCTGATGTTTGTGCTGCGGCTGGCTGGTCCTCGCCGCACACATTCATGAGGTTTTACCAATTGGACCTCGATGCCGCCCCTGGAACCAGGGTGCTCTCTCAGTGAGCTGGGACACACCCGGATGCCGGCGTCGCTGAGGTGGCGTTGGTATAGCGTTCCCCTAGCGCTTTGACGCAGCGTCTCGTTCCCCTCAGGGAACCAGGGTTACATTCGTAACCCGAGACGTTTTTAGATTCACACAGTGTCAATATTTCTGTGTTACAAATATGAATATGGTCACAGATGGACTGGGATAAAATGCTATTGTTCTGATATGAACAAATTTTTATTTTGCTTCAAAATGTGCTTGGCCCATAATGAGTGCTGATAACAGACGCTTAAGGTCAATCACAAGAACAGTACCTTCAAGTCTCTGTGCACGACTCCCATCTGATGGCAGTGAAGCACAGCCTCTAGAATCTGCTGTATACAGTGGCTTCAGGGAGAAAAGAGAAGAAAAGATTAAAGGTTTGCTTAGATGCAGTGGAATATGTTGCCCACACTAGATGTCGACACATGACTCTGTCATTTGTACACATTCCAGTTTTTTGCTTTGTCTACTGTAAAAAAAAGAAAGCCATTTTCTACTTTACTACAGTGAATGTTATGCAGTGTAATGAAAGAGAAATATGGCAGTTATGTGCAAGTTATCTGGCTCTTGTCAAGGAAAAGAGACTTAACTTTCGACTATTTCATTTAGTGTGCTTGTATGCATTTGCATATTTTACATTAGTTGTGTAATGCTTTTATACATAGAGTCGGTTTGTGTTCTGCTGCTAGCCCACCCACCTGGCATCTGCTTCGCTGTAATATTCCCTGGCAACAATGTCTTCAAACAGCTCACCACCCGTTACTCTGGACCAAACGACAAGTGATGGCACCAGTTACAGGATTATTAGACTTGAAACTGTCATGGATCGAATGAGGGAGGACTCAAGATGCAGGGTGAAGGATTTAATGTGTATAACAAAATAACATAATACATAAAATAAACTCTCACGAGGGGGAAAACATAACTTAAACAAGATCACAAACAAACCGGATTAAATGTGCATGTGTTTAATTGGTCTGCTAAATATTTCCAGTAGTGTTTTCTCTGAGGAAGAAGAGTTATATAAAATAAAATGATGGGGTCAGCACATCAGTAGCTAAAAATATGTGAGCATGTAGTGTTTGGTTACTGGTTGCAGGTGAAGTAGCTATAAAAAAAGAAAAGATTGTGAGCAGAATCACTGATGTAACAGTTGCTGTGATGGCGCTGTCACTGAAGTCATTATTGTTGATGCACCTTTTGTTTGCACTTCATTTTAAGGTGTCTGCGTTATAATCATGTGATTATACATTTAAGTACTGAGCAATAATGATTAATAGTTAATGTACTTACTATAGTTGGATAGCAGTTGGTTTAAGGTTAGTTGCATGCAATTATGCATAACTTATAGTTATTACTACAGTCACCACATGTAACTAGGATACTGTAAAATAAATGTTGTTACCAATATTTTCATAACTTGGCATGGTATCAAAAAGAAAAAAAAATGCTTTCATTGAAATTTCAAATGGGGGAAATTATATTTGGCAGAACATAGCAGGTATAATACTCTGCATAATTCAAATATTATATAAGCACTTTTAAACTGTTGTATTTTGGCAACTAGGTGGTGCTGGCACGGACATTTTTCAGGGCATGTTGCCAATGAAATACAGAGTTTCATAACCATATCATACAGTACCAATCATTCAGCAAACTATACTGTTTGCATTTTTTAACCATAAAAATGAAAGTAAACAGAGTTCAATGTTGACTTGACTCCGATAACTCTCAAAATGTCTCTGCTATGGTGTGAGAGAGTGGCTCGGCAGATGCGGCGTCTTCTGTGCAGAAAGTTGCTAGAATGTAAGTCTGTGGATTTTTTGTGTTTTAGAAAGACCAGTAGCAATGTGTAATTAAACAGTAAAAAAGACAAAAAATAAAGTGCCTCCAAAAGTTGAAATTTGTTCTAATTTAAAATCACTGTTTGATTTTAAATGCTTAAACACCTTATGCTTTTCTACATCTAGCAACTTTAAGATAATGATTTTATGAAGGTGTCATGCAGTAAGTGCTGTAATTATTTCAATATGAAGATATCTATTGTATCCACTCTACACTATAGTAAAAAAAAAAAAAAAAGTCATTATCTTTTCCCACACAAACCCTGTCATTAGCATAGGCAAGTATGCAAAAGTATTTAAGCATTTCTCAAAACAAATCATGCATTTACTCACTTGGGCCAGTTTACAGTTTGTATGAAATGATAAGACGCTTCTTATCTGGTTGGTCAGAGAAACTTACAAGTCAAAGATGAGGTAATGGTGGCCTTCTTCTGAGATGCTGTCATGAAGCCGCACTGGGGAAGAATTGACGGTTGTGGTTTGCATGGAAGAGAAAAAAAGTCATAACATGATCATGAAGTCATTGTGGTTTTCTTACACTAATAGGATTTCAGATTGCTCATCCTGACAGATTTGCTTCAAACATTTCTTCCATGTTTCAGAGGGATTTTAAGACATTCACCTCCATGTGAATTTTTTTATTAGGGCAGGCATCATTATGAAATTTGACAAAATGGGCCTTAAGATGTAAAATTATTTCTAGTCAACTATCTTAGCTTGCATCTCAAGAGACTCCTGACAAAAAGCTAGCAAAAACAAATAAAAGATTAATTTAAGTGATTAGCAGATATGGGCCAAAAAAGAGAGAGACAGGATTTTTTTAGAATCGAGGAGACATGAAGGTCCCCCACATCTACCCCATAATGCACCACAGCCACCATACCCCATACTGTACACGGATCTGAAGATATCCTCTATACCCTGTCCAGTGTCATGCAGAAGAGAGTTCACTCTGTTCACTCAGTTCAGCAACTAGACAGTATTACCATGGAAACTGCCTAGCCATGCCTTAGCAACCATTCAGAGCACCCTAGCAACCGCATTATAACATGGCCTAGCTGTGTTTCGGCAACGGAACGAGACATGAACCCGTACACTATTATTACATACACATTAAAAAGAGCACTTCAGAAGCACTTCTCACATTTATACTTTAGGAAACTGTTTCCATCTCATGCTAATCTTCTTTTATATTGTTTAGCCCACATATTAACTCTTTTGCTGTTCCAAGATCACATGTAAGTGTCAGAGATCAGTGGCTTTACACAACGCAAGAGTCAATGGATCAGAGGTCAACCGCTTTACGTCAGTGAGACTGTGTTTATACACACACAACCAGATGAGGGAACTAATGAGTTCAATACTGAACAGCAGGTGAAATGAATCAAACTGACACACTCTTGGGAACTAGTTCAATGGACTACTATTTATGGCTCCTATGAATCCTGTTCTCTGCGTTAACATGAATTATCTTGAACCTGCTGAAATGTTCCTATAAATATATTTTCTTTTCAACTGTGCATTCAGAATAATACTTTTTTTTTTCCCGCACAAACCTGCAGCAGTCCAGCGCTCGTCTTCTCATTAGTGGTGCTTTTCTCTACTAATTACTGATCGTATTTCATGCCGATCAAAAGGGCTGGTGCTTTTATTCCAGGCTTTTAAAATAGTTGAATGAATGAATGAATGAATGAATATTATTGTAACAATGCGAACATTTGTGATGCGAAGAAATGAGGAAGCGCAGGTTTCCAACAGAAATTCTCTTTTTTAGAACAAAAGAAACTAAAGACTGTAAATACAAAAGTAAAATGGCTTGTGCAAAACACTAAGGAAACACGGAACAAGGAGAGCCATCCACACACAGGAGAAACAACGTCATTATATAGCCAACAACTGACAGAGACAAAGGAACACATGAGGGCTTAAATACAAGAGGAGGTAATGAGGGGATTAGACACAGGTGACGAGACAAATGAGGAGACAGGTGAGGAACGCATGGGAGAAGTGCATGAAAGACACGACTGACATGTAACAGTTATTTCTTATATTTAATCAATCTTGAACAGTAACATCAAATACTTTCTTGTAAAATCTCTTTTGGGCTAATTTGCTACAAAATGTAGCTAGTTTTTATTATTCTCCCCCTACCTTTGCATTACAAATGATCCTCTAGTGTAACTAACGACTCATGTTGATGCCACTACACCACATTGTCAATTTGTGTTTTTGTACTTCTGCAAGAGAATTCCTCAGATTTTTACCACTTTTAAAGATATAAGCCAACTAGATTATTCTTGAACAATGCGTCAACAGTTAGATGCTGAGCACACCAAACAGAATGTTAAGCTATATTTTGACACGACATTGCCACATTGAAACTTAAACATAGCCAGAATGCCCAGTGGGTACCTGAAAAATGGCCTGTAACAGCTTAATAGTTTGGCCGAAAATAATGAGTGACAATTGGCTTCATGTAAAAATATATTTATGTTATGATCTCATTTAGATAACTTACCAATATTGGAGTGCTTCAGCAGTCTGCAGATCCTGGCCTCCCTGTCCAGCTTCTGGTGATCTGAAATGCATATACAAAGAGATGTTTCACATAAACTAAAAGAAAAGTATGATTACTTCTAGTTTTCAACATTCAAAATACAGGGAGTGCAGAATTATTAGGCAAATGAGTATTTTGACCACATCATCCTCGTTATGCATGTTGTCTTACTCCAAGCTGTATAGGCTGGAAAGCCTACTACCAATTAAGCATATTAGGTGATGTGCATCTCTGTAATGAAAAGGGGTGTGGTCTAATGACATCAACACCCTATATCAGGTGTGCATAATTATTAGGCAACTTCCTTTCCTTTGGCAAAATGGGTCAAAAGAAGGACTTGACAGGCTCAGAAAAGTCAAAAATAGTGAGATATATTGCAGAGGGATGCAACAGTCTTAAAATAGCCAAGCTTCTGAAGCATGATCATCGAACAATCAAGCGTTTCATTCAAAATAGTCAACAGGGTCGCAAGAAGCGTGCGGAAAAACCAAGGCGCAAAATAACTGCCCGTGAACTGAGAAAAGTCAAGCGTGCAGCTGCCAAGATGCCCCTTGCCACCAGTTTGGCCATATTTCAGAGCTGCAACATCACTGGAGTGCCCAAAAGCACAAGGTGTGCAATACTCAGAGACATGGCCAAGGTAAGAAAGGCAGAAAGTCGACCACCACTGAACAAGACACACAAGCTGAAACGTCAAGACTGGGCCAAGAAATATCTCAAGACTGATTTTTCTAAGGTTTTATGGACTGATGAAATTAGAGTGAGTCTTGATGGGCCCGTGGCTGGATTGGTAAAGGGCAGAGAGCTCCAGTCCGACTCAGACGCCAGCAAGGTGGAGGTGGAGTACTGGTTTGGGCTGGTATCATCAAAGATGAGCTTGTGGGGCCTTTTCGGGTTGAGGATGGAGTCAAGCTCAACTCCCAGTCCTACTGCCAGTTTCTGGAAGACACCTTCAAGCAGTGGTACAGGAAGAAGTCTGCATCCTTCAAGAAAAACATGATTTTCATGCAGGACAATGCTCCATCACACGCGTCCAAGTACTCCACAGCGTGGCTGGCAAGAAAGGGTATAAAAGAAGAAAATCTAATGATATGGCCTCCTTGTTCACCTGATCTGAACCCCATTGAGAACCTGTGGTCCATCATCAAATGTGCGATTTACAAGGAGGGAAAACAGTACACCTCTCTGAACAGTGTCTGGGAGGCTGTGGTTGCTGCTGCACGCAATGTTGATGGTGAACAGATCAAAACACTGACAGAATCTATGGATTGCAGGCTTTTGAGTGTCCTTGCAAAGAAAGGTGGCTATATTGGTCACTGATTTGTTTTTGTTTGGTTTTTGAATGTCAGAAATGTATATTTGTGAATGTTGAGATGTTATATTGGTTTCACTGGTAAAAATAAATAATTGAAATGGGTATAAAGTTGCCTAATAATTATGCACAGTAATAGTCACCTGCACACACAGATATCCCCCTAAAATAGCTAAAACTAAAAACTACTTAAAATATTGATACAAAAATATTCAGCTTTGATATCAATGAGTTTTTTGTGTTCAGTGAGAACATGGTTGTTGTTCAATAATAAAATTAATCCTCAAAAATACAACTTGCCTAATAATTCTGCACTCCCTGTATGAAAGAGTAGATAGCTCCCCTCCCCCACACTTTTTTAACTATGATGTGAGAAAAAGTCTCGGGTTACGAATGTAACCCTGGTTCCCTGAGGGGAACGAGACGCTGCGTCAAAGCGCTAGGGGAAATAGCCTTGCGTCAGTCACGTGAAGATCTGTGTAACCAATGAGAGACGAACGCGTGTGAATGCATCACTGCCGGCACGTGCCGGTGACGTCATGAGGAAGAGCATAAAACACGTCCGAAACCCGGAAGCGCCAGCAAGAATTTCTGAAGTGGGCATGGAGGCGCAAGGAGCTGAGGCAAAGACGCAGCGTCTCGTTCCCCTCAGGGAACCAGGGTTACATTCGTAACCCGAGACGTTCCCTTTCAGGGAACTCGAGCTGCGGCAAAGCGCTAGGGGAACGCTATACCAACGCCACCTCAGCGACGCCGGCATCCGGGTGTGTCCCAGCTCACTGAGAGAGCACCCTGGTTCCTGGGGCGGGATCTGGGTCCAATTGGTAAAACCTCATGAATGTGTGCGGCGAGGACCAGCCAGCCGCAGCACAAACATCAGACAAGGAAACTCCGGAGAGGAGAGCCTTGGATGCCGCCATGCTCCGAGTGGAGTGGGCCCGGACCCTCAACGGAGAAGCATGTCCGGCCCCTCAGGAGCCCCAAAGCAAACGAACAGTTGGTCCGACTTACGCCAAGTGGCAGTCTTGAGAACGTAAGCGTCCAGTGCTCGCACTGGACAGACCTTGTTCTTGTGCTCCTGCTCATGATCGTCAAATGGGGGAGGGCAGAAGGCCTGCAGCGTGTTAGACCGAGCCACATTGGTGGGAACCTTGGGGACATAGCCTGGCCTCGGGTGGAGAAAGGCTTTCGCCATCCCGGGCGCAAACTCGAGGCATGAGGGAGCCACCGAGAGGGTCTGAAGATCCCCGACCCTCTTAAGCGAGGCAATAGCCAGCAAAAGAAGGGTGTTAAGAGAGAGAAGCTGAAAGCTCCTCTAAGGTTCAAAGGGTGCCTGGGACAGGCCTTGGAGTACCACAGACAAGTCCCAGGCAGGCACCCTGGTCTGTGCCGCAGGTCTCAGCCTTAATGTGCCATGGAGGAAACGAGTGACTAGGGGGTCCCTGCCCAAGGATACCACACCCAGAGGTACATGGCAAGCCGCTATGGCAGCCACATAAACCTTCAAGGTGGAGGGGTACAACTATTTATCTATTTATTATAATATTTCTTGCAGGAACTCCAGCACTTTGCCGACTTGACAGGTTACTGGGTTCACCTGCCTTTCACTACACCAGGAAGTGAAGAGTTTCCACTTCAAGGCGTAGAGTTTCCTCGTGGAGGGAGCTCTGGACTGAAGGATGGTCTCAACAACCTCGGCTGAGAGACCGGATTCTATGAGCTGGACCCCTTCAGGGGCCAGACCCACAGCTTCATTAGCTCCGGTCGTGGGTAAAGAATGCAACCCTCCGCCTGGGACAGAAGGTCCCTCCTGACCGGAATCTCCCAAGGGACTCCATCGAGGAGGGCCACGAGGTCCGCGAACCATATTCTGGAAGGCCAGTGGGGGGCCACTAGCGTGAGATGGACCTTGTCCCAGCGAATCTTGACCAGAACTCCCGGGAGCAGAGCGATCGGGGGAAAGGCGTATAGGCGTAACATCGGCCACGCATGTACCATGGCATCCCGCCCCAGAGGCGCTGAATGTGCTAGCGAAAACCACAGAGGGCAGTGGGTGTTCTCTACCGAGGCAAACAGGTCGACCTGTGCCTTGCCGTATCTTTCCCAAATCTGCTCCACCACTTCGGGGTGGAGCTGCCATTCCCCATGTCTCGGCCCCTGTCTCGATAGGGCGTCTGCTCCCACATTCTGGACCCCCGGGATGTAGGCCACCCTGAGAGAGAGCAGCCTCCCCAGGGCCCAGAGGAGGATCTGCCGTGCCATCTTGTACAGTGGTCGCGAACGTAGACCCCCCTGATGGTTGATATATGCAACCGCAGTCATACTGTCGGTGAAAACAGTGATATGGTGGTCGCGAAGGTCCGGGAGAAACGCACAGAGTGCTCTGCAGACCGCCAGTAACTCTAGCATGTTTATGTGCCAGGTCTGGTGCTGACTGCCCCACAGACCTTGTGAGGAGCGATCCTTCAGGACCGCCCCCCAGCCCGAGAGGGAGGCATCTGTCGAGAGAGAGACTCTCCGACCCAGAGCCCCCAAGGTTAATATGATTGAGACAGAAACCAAGAGTTCTTCCACATACTCAGGGTGTGTAGGCATCGCCCCGTGACCTTGATAGTGCAGAGCGGGTTTCCCCTCGGGGAAAACCCCTTGGTCTTTAGCCAACACTGCAGGGGTCTCATGTACAGCAGGCCCAGTGGGATAATGCTGGATGCCGCTGCCATGAGCCCTAACACTCTCTGAAAGTGTTTCACCGTGAGTGGCTGGCCCAGCTTAATGCTCTTGACGGCTGAACGAATGACCTGGATGCAGACTGGGGAACGAGGTAACTCGCAAGAGCCTCGTCCACTTTCTGCTTCCCCCCATAACCATAATTTTGAGCCCCGCTAAGATTCGTATACATCGCACTATGTGGTGTATGAACTTTTTCGGAGGCTGGCTTTCTCCAAGATCTAGATACCTCGGCATGTAAATCAGGCAGAAAGGGCATAGCTCGGCTCGGGGGAGTGACGCGAGAAGGCAGGTAGCGCTCGTCCAAAATACTCTTTCTAGGACGAGGCTCCTGGTCTTCGCCGGTCAATCAATCTCCAGACGAGAGACCGCTCGCGCCACAACCTCAACTAACTCCTCAAACGCCGGCGAATCCTCCTCGACCGGGACAACACTAGCTAGATCCATCTCACTTCCTGAACTTGATAAAGCTAGTGTTGGAGTCACAGCACGAACATCTCTCGGGGAGTGCTCGTGACTGAGACCCGCCTGATCTCGTGAGGGCTGAGATAAGGGAGGACCCATCCCAACTGCCTCAGCGAGATCCATTTGTGATCCCCAGGACTGAGAGCGCCGCAAAGCCTCGGCTGCTGCTGGCCCCGAACCGCGGGGAACACTAGCCTGAGCGGCCTCGTTACAGACTGCCAGGCGGGAGCGGAGAGCATGCAAGGAGAACTTCTCGCAGTCCTTACAGCCGGCGTTCTCAAGCGCCGACCGCACATGCTCCACTCCCAAACAGACAACACACATAACATGTGTATCCCTGTCCGTTATAAAACGAGGACAAGGATAAACACATGGTCTGAAATTCTGTTCACTCGCCATTTTTTTCACACTCAAATTCCTGATTTTTAAACTATCTTAGTCTCAAAATCACTCTCACACAGACACAGCACGTTGAAGACATTCAGAGCTGGCGCTTCCGGGTTTCGGACGCGCTTTATGCTCTTCCTCTTCCTCATTCACACGCGTTCGTCTCTCATTGGTTGCACAGATCTTCACGTGACTGACGCAAGGCTATTTCCCCTAGAAAAGGGGAAAACTGGGGAAAAGGGGAAAACTCCTGAAAGGGAACTAAGGTTGTAAATGAGAATTCCCTCCAACTCACCCATATTTAAAATGTTTGTATAGTTCAGAGATGTTCAAACTGTCCCACAGATATTAGCATCAGCTTGACTCAACACACCTGGTCAGAGTTTGATTAGTTGGTTCAGGTGTATTTAAAGTCTGCAGGACAGTGGCCCTCCAGGAAAACAAAGAGATAATGAAGATAACACACTTGAAATGATCTAGATTTTAAAAACTGCTAGTCAGGTTTATACACAGGCTGGATGTTTTGCTGAATATCCCCAGCATTAAGCAGGACAAAAGAGGGAACCTAGAAAAAAACTCTGCAAGCTGTTGGAGGAAAATGGAGGAATCAATTAAACTACATGCGGAGTTGTAAGGCCCCAGGGCCACATGGTTTCTGTGTCATGATCTACAAAACTTTTTCCTCACAACTGCCCTCACTGCTTCTTTAGCGGGTTTATTTATTCTGTCACCATCAAGCCTCACGGCGTCACAGTCAAGTTCTGTTTCCTGTTCCCTGTCACCGCTTTGCCGGTGTTCTCGTTTACTCAGTTGTTGTGGTTCCTGATTAGTTCACACCTGTGTACATGAGATTTCTGTCACGATACATTACGGGAGGACTCAGGATGTAGGGTAAGGAGGATTTATTAGAATAGAAATGAAAATAAACACACAAAAGAAAACTACCCACGAGGGGGAAAACATAACTTGAACAAACTGAAAACAAGACATAACATAGGGAGCTCGAGTAAACCAGGAAGAACCAGGAACAGGAACAATAAGAACAAGGAACACATCCAGGAATGACAACGACACGAAGTGTCTGAAGTGAAACTGAAGTGACAGAACCCTGATAATTTCCTTTCCTTCCTTTAAGCTCTCAATTTTCCTCAGTTCTTTATCTCACTTTATGGTAGTTGTGTTGTGTACGTTTATCTATTCCTGATCATTCATTTTGTGTCACGCGTGGTCTGTTGGATTCTGCTACACAGCTAACCATGACACACAATGCAGTTTTCCTATTACATGTTGAAAATATTATCTAAATCTTCTGAATACAGTATATAAGCCTGGTTTCACACACAGGGTTTAGATTAAGCCAGGATTCAGCCTTAGATCAATCAAGACATTTCAGTAGCTTTTATAATCATGCCCTTGAAACAACACCTTTACTTTTGTGAATCTTTTTTAAGATATATCAGTGCAAGTTGCGTTCAGTTAAATCAGCATGCAGTTTAGCCTGAGATTAGACTTAAGCTTTGTCTGTGAAACCGGGGGAAAATACCAGAAACAAATGACATGTTTTATGTGTTGGATAAGTATTAGTTTGGCCCAAAATTTAATCCCTGGATTTGCATACTGTAGTTTAAAGTTTCATAGGCTTTGTGGACATAAAGAATATGTCATATTTAACTAGTAAATTAAGTCTTGTGGACCAGGAAAGAAGAATTAGTTCATTTCCCTGAATGCTTTATCTTGAAATTGCAAGCAACAAATCCAGCTTCCAGTGAAGGATGACCAGTCCATCACAGGACAAAAACAAACCATTTTTCCAGTTCACCTATGTTGCATGTCTTTGGATTGTGGGGGAAATCAAAAGCAAAGGAGGAAACCTGTACCGAGACAGTGAGAACATGCAAACCTCACACAGAAAGGCCTCTTGGTTCTGGCAGAGACTCAAAACGAGAACCCTATTTCTATGAGGCAACAGTCCTAAAGACTGATTCAACGTCCTTTGAGGTGTAATCTCCATTTTACAAGCTGGGCCTAAAACAATTTTTTGCCACACCTGCCAATGTACCAGCCATTCTTTCTTTTCTTTTACTATCCATGAAACAGGCAGTAAGGACACCAAAATATTAGATACCATTGAAATATCACAACTTCTAATTTCAGTTTCAATACCCCAACTAAAACTACTAGCCTAACTAATGTAAATTTTAACAACATTAAAGACGGGTAGAAAGTCAATAATAATATAAACAGCACTTTTAAAGTTTTTCAGGTAAGTCTAACAGTAGTTTTCATGGAACAGAAATGTAATAAAGTGATCAAATGTAAATTCAAAATAAAGTGCTGCTGTCACTTTAAGAGCTAATGCATGGATCTACTACACTAATACTGACACTCATATAATTACTGATTACGTTCACTTAAAACATAACTGACTGTATTTACTAGGATACTGTCACAGTCTTGTCGCGTCTCTTACATCCGGGTCCCTTTGTCTCTTCTAGATTGTTCCACACCTGTCTCATTGATCACTTCCCAAGTTGCGTCAGCTTGTGTCGTTTCATGTTCAGTATAAATACCCTCCTGTGTTCCTGAGTCCTTGTCGGTAATTGTAGTTTGTGTGTGTGGATGGTTCCGTCAACGTTCTCCTTCCGTGTTTAGAGTTTGCACCATCATGTGCCTTTTCTGTTCTCTTTGAAGTGTTTTGTTTCAGTTAATAAAGTACGAGTGTTTCTGCAGTGCTGCCGCCTCGTCTGTCTCCGCCTCACACACCAGTGCCATTCATGTAACAGATACATTGGCATGATATTGTGTGACCTTGTCCACTCAAGTGCAAGAAGAACTGAAAGAGACACTGTTTTATATACTCGCCAACATAGACTTTTACTCGCATTTGGCGTTCAGTGAATGTTAATTTTAGTCTTCTTGCAAGGGAGCCAGGTCTTCAGGTTTGAGTTTTCAGTACAGGTCCACACACTTGTCAAACTCACATTAGGGATGTACATGCTTGCTCAAACATTTTGAGGTGAAAGCTCACAATTTAATTTGGCATTTTCAGAATCAAGTCTGGTCATACTGTTCTAAAGTATTTCCTTCACCGCACATCCTCTGCACACCAACAAACCCTTTAAGAGTTCATCTTCATCTGCTGGAATATCTCTCGAGCAAATGTGATGCCAAATGAAAGATGTTTCACTTCAAATCTGCAGAGTTTTGTCTGGTGTGCGCCAGACTGCAGGGTGTCTCTGCACTGCATGTGGCTCTGGATTCGGCTCTAACTGAAATTTAGCCTGAAATGAAGAAAGGAAGCGTTACCTCCTCCCACTTTCAAATACTTTGAATAGTTTGAGCCAACATAGGATATTAACCTTGAAAAAGGTTGACCTCACCATTACATCACACTTTAAGCCTGCATATGATATTGAAGTTATTTTAATGTGAAATACTACAAGACAGAATGCATGAGAAAAATTACGTTTCAAATGAAATGCATTCTTTACTTTTAATGTGGAGTTACAGTGGTGTGAAAAAGAGCTTGCCCCCTTCCTGATTTATATATTTTTTTGCTTTTTTGTCACACTTAAATGTTTCAGATCATCAAAAATCTAATTTTAGTCGAACACAAGTAAACAGAAAATGCAGTTTTTAAATGAAGGCTGTTATCATTAACCCCCTCTAAAACATTGCTTAATTGTGGCTTATCACACCTGAGTTAAAATCTTTTAGCCACATACAGGCCAGATTTACTATCACACCTGTTCTCAATTATTTAAATAAGACCTTCCTGACAAATGGAAGTAGATTTTCAAAAGCTGAACATCATGCCAAGATCCAAAGAAATTCAGGAACAAATGAGAAAGAAAATAATTGAGATCTATTAGTCTGGAAATGTTATAAAGCTATTTCTAAATCTTTATAACCTTTTTATAGCATTTTGTAAGGGACTCCAGTGAATCACAGTGAGAGCCATTATCCACAAATGGAGAAAACATGGAACAGTGGTGAACCTTCCAAGGAGTGGCCGGCCAACCAAAATTACCCCAAGAGCTCAGCAAAGACTCATCAAAGAGTCATAAAACACCCACACCAACATCCATAGAACTACAGGCCTCACATGCCTCAGTTAAGGTCAGAGTTCATGACTCAAGACAAAAACCACTGCTGAGCAAAAACAACATTAAGGCTCATCTCTTTTTAGCAGAAAAGTGTCCTATTAAATCTTGCGTAAAAGTAACACTGCATTTCAGAAGAAGAACATCATACCAACAGTAAAATATGGTGGTGGTAGTGTGACGGTCTGGGGCGGTTTTGCTGCTTCAGGAACTGGAAGGCTTGCTGTGATAAATGGAATCATGAATTCTGCTGTCAACCAAAAAAATCCTGAGGAAGATTGTCTAGCCATCAGTTAGTGACTCAAGCTGAAGGGAACTTGGGTTCTGCAGCAGGACAAAGATCCAAAACACACCAGCAAGTCCAACTCTGAATGGCTGAAGAAAAGCTAAATGAAGACTTTGGAGTGGCTAGTAATAGTCCTGACCTGAATCCTATTGAGATGCTGTGGCATGATCTTAAAAAGGCAGTTCATGCTGGAAAATCCTCCAATGTGGCTGAATTACAACATTTCTGCAAAAGACTAATTGCAAGTGATCGCAAATGCTTGAATGCAGTTGTTGCTGCTAAAGGAAAAGCAGTTATTGGGTTTAGGGGGCAAACACTTTCACACAGGGCATGTAGGTCTGGATTTTGTTTTCCCTTAATAATAGCAACCTTTATTATGAAGGCTTTGTATTTACTTGTGTTATCTTTGACTAATATTTAAATTTGACCAGTTTAAGTGTGACAAACATGCAAAAAAAAAAAAAAAAAATCAGGAAAGGGGCAATTTCTATTTCACACCAGTGTATGCAGAAACTTTGGAATGGGATGACTGTGTGTTCAAGTGTGCTGAATACTTTTCATGCTTGTCAGTTTGGGTGAAACGATGTATCAGTGTTTAGATCAGAGATTAATCTTTAATTTAATAATATTAACTTTTTGGAAGAATATTCAAACATCTCAACTTTGTAAACAGACTTTGATTTGGGTGGGCACAATAAGGTCATATCCTCTGAATTTATTGCACTCAAGATGAGCTGAAAACTGCAGCCTACTCATTTGGATGATGCACAAATGCAAAACTCTCCAAAGGATTACATTTAGTCGTTTTGAGGCTGTTTGTTCGTCAGATGCTTCTGTGTTTGTCAAACATGTTTAAGACCACATTTCCTAACAGAGAGACAAAGCACAATCTTGCTTGACAGGCAGATAAGCTACAAATAAGTTATTTTATCATTAAATATTTAATTATAAATCTGTTCAGTAATGATTACGCAACAAATTGTGTTCTGTCTGAAGTTGTAGTGCAGGTTCTCACAGGTTTCTTACAATCAAATTATTAATAATAATACTAATATACATTTATTGAACCGCTCTTGTCATGAAATGCAACTCAAATGGATTCACAAGCATAAAAATAAAAATTGGCAATACAGTTACACACAATATATTAATAATATAAAAACATTTGAAATGAACGAATAAAGGTTCACAAGGTAAAGAGATTCACAAAACAATTTCACACAGTGTCATAAAAACATAAAAACACTTCACAGCAACTATAAAAGTTTCTCAAGGTAAAATAAACATACACAATTTCAATATACCAATAAGTAACTTTAAAAAGATACTTCTTAACCTGCCTTAATTACTTAATTTAAAAATTAATTAAACTTTAACACACCACTTATTAATAATATTACATATTTTGTAAATGATTAGTTAACTAACAATTTATAAGTGACGTATAATATATAAAGTTATTCAGGGTTTTATATATTTAAATAAATCTTGAATAGGGGATGGTAGCTCAGTGGATAGCTGTGTTGTCTCACAGCAAGAAACCCACCCAAATTCAAGTTCTGGCTGAGCCAGGAGTTTCCTCAGACATGCAGCATTGGTGAAGTGGAGAAACTAAAGTGAGCTAGTGTGTGTGTGAGCGCTGTGAGCGCTGTGAGGGACCGGCCATCTGTCGAGGGTATTCCCCGCCTGTGGCCTGAGATGCTTCTAGGTTACTCCTACAGAGGAGAAGATCATGCAAGCAAGTGCAACGTGACTGCTGGAGTGAATGTTACAAAAAGTTCATCTTTATGACAAGTCTTTCCTCATTCATTTGACCTTTTGTTGAATGTAGAGCAGGAATTATGTCATAGAATTGGGTTTGGTGTTCGATTCGATTGGATTCGATTAGATTCTGCGCCTCCTTGATTCATAATTTTGATTCCAATTAGAAAAAAATTCTATTCAAAGCTTTATTCTAAGTCTTATTGCAAAACATTTCATTGAAGCTGAATACCATGAACAAACATCCACAGGTTAAAGACTTACACGAGGAACTTTTGCTTATGGTTCGAAAAATATCAGTGGAAAAGCATCTAGCCTAACTAATATAAAGTTCAAGCATTATTAGAGACAAGTAAACGCTCTGACAAATTATCATAAACAGGTTGCAGGAATACACAAGGTAGAGGAAGATCAGGTTCACAGGCTTTAATACTCAACACGGTAAACACCAATATAGGAAAGCCAAAACAGCACGAGCATGTGGGACACTGAGGAAATTATAATCATTCCTTTATATTTTGTTGTTTGATTAGTGTTATCGAGACGGCTGCAGGATTATCAGACTACTGTCACTTTCAGAGATGCACGGATCCATTATACTGATACACTATGAGTGTTCAGCGATGTCTTAAGACATAACCGACTATGTTTACAAGCATATTTTTGTCAGTGCAAAAAGCCTCAGAACAGAACTCAGTTCAGTATCCGCACTGTTCAGTATGAGAGGCGGCTTTGGATGTGCGTGCAGTGTAGAAAACAGTGTCTCAAGTCTTTAAAGTCATATTAAAATGCACACAAAGAAATTGAAATATTTTAGAGTATACAAATCCTGACCTTAAGTATCCAATTTCAAAATTTGGAATTGATTTTCAATTTTCAACAGCTGGTTACTCAGACTATGCAAAGAAGGGGAAGTATTTCTCTGGTTTAGTTCACTGGGCTGCTACTAGAGATCTTGCTGTCGGTCACATTCATGATGATGGAAATATATGTTTTTTATAAAAGATTTGTAAAACATTGTAACTTTTTACATCACACAAACAACAACCAGGACAGATGGCCAGTTCATCACAGCAATAACACACACACACACACACACCTACCTGGCTCAACTGGGCCTTCTCGCTGTAAGGCGACCCACTGAGTCAGCAATTTGAAGATATATCAACATTTATGCACAGATAATTGGCCAAATTAGAGCAAGGCGTTGTGGATCGTCTACAAAGAAGGGGTGAACAAAGGAAATGGAAGTGGCTCATCTCAGGGAACCAGCACCCCAGTGATCCATTTTCCATTTGTAGCAACCTCTTCAGAGAATGAAGGGACACTTTCAAATATGCCAGTCGCTTCCAATATTAGACCCCCATTAACCTAGAATTTCCTAGTTTTGTCTCTGCTAGGGAGACAAGAGGTGCAGAGGAATTAAGTGAGAAATGCAAACATTTCCTCATTTGCTAACAACTGTCAGTGTCAGGGTTCTGTCAGTTCGGTCATGTTTTCCAGTGTTTTGTGACAGAGCTCTGACACTGCCCTATTGTCACGTGTTTGTGGGAGTGATGCTTTGAGTGTCTCGAGTTGCGCGCTCTTGTCTGTGAAGCGTCTTGTGTGCGGGGTGTGATGTTCGATCCCGACACTTTGGTCTTGTTAAGTTTCGGTTTGTGTGTCGGGATTCAGACATTCATGTGCCAACTTCATCTTTCCTGTATCTCAATCAGTAGAGCATTAGTGTTTACAACACCAAGGTCATGGGTTTGATCCCAGGGAAAGCAAGAACTGATTCAGTGTGTTCTTTGAATGCAATGTAAGTCCCTTTGGACAAAGTGTCTGCCAAATTGCATAAATGTAAATGTTTGTCCTTTTTGTGAGTGCTTGCTCTGCGTTGTGTGAGAGGGCGCAGTTTCAAGCTTCGCTTGGGCCGCGCTCTCTCTTGTCTGCGAGTGTTTTCATTGGCCGCTTGCTTTCATTCTGTGTTGTGCGCATTTTATGTTTCAATAGCTGCACAGTGTCTTGGTTGATGTCTTGTCATTATGTAACCCCACCCGTCTTGTTCCCTCCTTATTGTTTGATTTGTCTCATGTGTCACTATTTATTTTCCCCGTGTGTGTGTGTCACTCATTGCTGTCTAGTCAAGTCGTGTTGAGTCAAGTCAGTTTAGTTGAGTTCTGTTTTTCCTCCTCGTGGTATTTTTTGTTTAAGTTTTTGTTTTATTTTATAATAAAAAAGCCCTTTCATGCACCTTCATCCCTCACTCTACCTTGAAAGTCAGACAAATAGTTTCTGGTAACGCTCAGTGTTGTTACCTGCCTGAAGTTGGTAAATGGCTGAGGAAAAAAAGAGGAACATGTTCAACAATTGGATAAGGGTAGAGATCAGGTGAGCAACTGTAACAGTTGAGCAGAGCTTTATATGCAATCCAATGGGAAGGCAAAAGGGTTTCATGGGTTAATATGGACTGCTGGGAGCCATACTCAAATAAGGGGCTTTCACACAGGGCAGTCATAGGGAGTAGCCACCAGGGTGGTTCCCGAGAACTAAATATTTGTGATGTTGCGCACTCTGTTGAGGCTTCGGAGCATGTGTCGAGAAATCCTGTAAGCTTTTAGTGAAGCGCGTATCGGTTTGAGTGATGACGGCAGAGATGGTACCCGAAGCCTTGCTTTCACCTGAGCGGTTCAGAAATTGGTTCAAATCTTGCCGTGAAATTTTAACAGCTATATAAACCATATAAATCCTATCAATGAAGCAATGAAGACTTCCCCTTTATGGGAATTTTTTGATCAGATATCTTCTAACAAAGTAGGCCTACATACATTTCACATCAATGCACCCTAAAGGCCAGTGGTCGCCTAACCGTCGATAACGATCGAATGGTCGAACTTTATCACCATCCCGGAAGCTCCCGAAAATAGAAACGTTTCAGTTGCCAACTTAGCGACTCTGTCCCGCTCCGCAAGCCCCGATAGGACGGCCGCTCCGCACCCCAAGTCAACAGGACGACTGCTCCGCTCCGCACATCACCCCCCCCCCCCCATCGTCAACAGGACGACTGTTCTGCTCCACATAGCTGCCCCCCCCCTTAAAAAGGTCGATCTTGCCTCTCATTTAGGCAGCGGAGGGTGATCTTCAGCTTCAAAGGGTTGGTGACCACTGCTATATATACATATATAAATTATTATAACCTTTTATTTAAAGGTGAAGTGTATGTTGTGCCCCAAGGAATTGGGGTACAATAATAACACTTCATCTATGTTAAGGCATTAATAAGGAGGGAAATGGAGGTGGGCCCATCTAAGGTGTGTCATTGCAAATATTACAAAATAATTATATAGTCTTCATTTTTGTAAATCAATACAATTAAAGCAAAGTGTGTTTAATTTACACAGCTTCTCAAGAGCTGGATGAGGCCCTCGTCACAATGATTGTGAAGAACACACTTTAGTAAACCCATTCAGTGTTGTGGAGGATGTAGCATTTAGGGCAGGGGTGTCAAACGTACGGCCCGCGGGCCGCATCCGGCCTAACAGCAGATGGCAGCACTGAGCTTCAGGCTTTGAGTGGCGTTTAGTTCTATCAGTTCACGCGCTGTCCCGTTGGCCGTGGCAACCTCATCATCGAAATATCTTTGTCAAAAAAGAGAAAAGTCAACACAGAGTGTCGGATTTTTCAAGAAAAATGGACGTCTTCCTATATGTTCACGGAGGTGAATGGGAAACCCGCGTGCTGGTGTGCAGCAGCAAGTTTTGGTGCTAAAGGAATATAATATTCGGCGCCACTATGAGACTTAAAGATAATCGTACATAGAAAAGAAATGCAACAAAACTGTTTTAATCCAACATCTACACGGGATAATGGGCAGCTATAGCAGATAATGCTGCTGCAAACGTCATTGTTTCCAAATGGATTTCGGAACAAACTCGTGAGGCAGGATTGAAATAGGATGCGTGACGAGTCAAACTGTGTTTTAAGTTCGCGTTTGGCACGCATCCACATATTCTCAACGTTGTTCATGTGGATTTCCCTGTCGTTCAGATCTACGAAGTTGTGCTGATGAAATGAAATGTTGGTGGGTCTGAGGAAACAGCGATCTGTTTTCACCTGGAGCCGAAAGGCCAGTGATGCTGCAGTGAGAACAGCTCCAAGCGTTCATCCTGACGTCAGACAGCACAAAGAGAAGATTTCAGGGTTGCTGAGGAGTTTGAGAAACCAGTTCAGGTTTTTAGTGAACTCGAGACAGAATTCACATTTTTTAAATTACAGTTTTCGCAAATTGATAAAGTAAATTTGTTTACATTAAAAACACATACTTATGTATAAACTTGCAAATTTGACAAAGATTTTCGTTTTAAAACATCTGCCACTTAAGATTTAGTGTGTGAAGTCAATTCATGTGTTCAGAATTGCTTCCCAGAGTTGGAAAATGGATTTGAAATAATTTCTATATTTTGATATTTGATTTGTTAAGATGCAGAACAGTGTTTTTAAGTTCCACAAAACTGTGACTAAATGCTTTGCGTCATTGTACAATTGTAACTGACAATTTTTTTAAATGCATAATGCACTTAAATAAGTGTTAAACTGAGTAATAGTGTTTTTGAAATTGCACATACTACTTAGCTTGTTCATAATATATTTTGAAAAAAGGACAATTCATTTAATTTAAAGATTTTTATAATTCAATATAATTTATAATATAATGCACTAATACACAGAAAAAAGTGGATTTATTGTTAGTTCTATGTAATTTTGCTATGAGTTCACTGGTCTGGCCCCCTTGACATCAGTTTAAGCTGTATGCGGCCCCCCGACCAAAATGAGTTTGACACCCCTGATTTAGGGACTTTGTTCACAATCTAGACACAACCTATGTTCTTCCAACAAGACAGGTGTGCAAGTGCACGTATTAAGCAAAAGAGTATCATAATATTGTATTTAGCAATTAAGCACAGCTTTTCCGTTCCTTAGGCTGTAAAGGCTAAAAATGGAGGCAAAATATGCTGAGTCCAAGGAGAAGGCCAAAGCTGAGGTGAAGAAGATGGCTGCAGTTAGCCTGACATCTGACATTGTCAGGATTCCGGGCTGATCAGATGAGTTCTGTCTGATTACCATGTGCTTTTGTTTGTCATGTCTTTTCCCTCCCCCCCTCGTTTCCTTTTTATCTGCTCATTTACCTCACCTGTTGTCTCGTTATCTTCCTAGTCTGTTGCCCTATTTAATTCCCCTGTTGGGTGCTATTCGCTGCCAGTTTGTTCGGGTGTTTTTATGCTGACATTTCTCAGTTTATTGTCTTTTGTTGATTTCCTTCAGGATTCCAGTTTTGCTAGTCTTCGGATCTCGTTCTGTTTTCCTGACCGGTTCTTTGGATCCTCCAGCACTTTTAGTTTCTCCTCTGGCTTCTGTGCACGTGTTTTTGCCTAAAGAACTCTTATTTTCATACCAGAGATTGACTTTGTTTTTTACGAGTTTTGGCTGGAGCTTTTTCTGTTTGCAAATAAACATTTTTGCCTGCAATTGGATCCTCTCTCAGTTACTAGCCCTGACAGACATGTGGACATCCATCAACATGGATGCATACCTGGCAGCAACTTGCCACTTTGTGGACAATAACACCTGTCTCAATTCAGTGTTTTTAGGAGTAGTACAATTCCCCCAGGCACGCACTGCTGAACATTTAGCTCGTATTAAAGCCTCCCATAATATAACATGCCTGGTTACTGATGGTACTGCTAATATGATAGCCTGTGGCAAGGTACTGAGACTCCGTCATGCAATCTGCATTGCACACACTCTTAACCTGATAGTCAAAAAGGCTCTTGTCCAGACCCTTGTGCTCTCTGACATTCGGGCCAAGGCAAGGAGGCTGGGTGGATACTTTAGAAGCGGCACTACTGCTAAGGTGTTTTCCTTAATGTTTTTATTCTGTTTGTGTTACTACTGCTTTGACAAATACATGAATTGCTATTTTTTCAAGGAAAAGCTTGTACAGCTGCAACAGCAGATGGGAAAGCCTACACTGAAGCTCCTTCAGGAGGTAGACACCCGCTGGAACAGCACCTTTCAAATGCTGCACCGTCTGGTGAAGCTCAAAGAGCCAGTGGGGACAGTTTTAGCCAATCTTGCCACTGAGATTCCCCCACTCAGCTCTGATGAATTTACCTCTGTGAGTGCATGCCTTGCATTGCTTTCTGGCTCTAATGATGCCATCGTGGAGCTGTCAGAAGAAAAAAAGCTTTCTGGCTCTAAGGTACTGCCACTGCTTAAAATGGTAGAAGTATTGCTGCAGGAAGAGATGGCAAAATTGGCATGTTCAGTGGCAAGACAAATGGGAGAGCATCTTCTAAGACAGTTAAGGGAGAAGCTTTACACATTGCAATCTATGAGCATCATGTCACCTCCAACAATGCTAGACACAAGGTTCAAAGCAATTGGATTTTTAGTCCTACAAAAGCCAATGAGGCCATAAAGAGGCTTACTTGTTGTCATTCATGTCTTTCCTTGGGTGTTTGTGTGGATTCCTGATTCCTGATTCCTCCCCACGGTTCCAGACGGACCGTTTTTGACTGCTGCACTGCTGTTTCCTGTCTGCTCGAGTGGATTGCGTTTGTACCGTCATATAAACTTGATTTTTTTTTTAGATCTTAAACTCAACGTTCGTTTATATTGTTAAATACAATATTAGATTATTTAATATATTGTAATCGTTAGCTTTAATCTAAGTCGCTAAACGCGTTAGCATTGTGCTATCTTACTGCAAATTTAAAAGCAAATTTAAAAGTGCTGGCTAAGGCTAATCGTAAATATTCTAAGATTGTTATTCACGTCGGCGCTAATGATGTCCGACTTCGCCAGTCGGAGATCACTAAAACTAATATTAAAGAGGTGTGTGAACTCGCAAGTATGAACTCGCAAGTCAGGCACCGTAATTTGCTCTGGCCCTCTTCCTATGCACAGGAGTGATGAGATGCTTAGCAGATTATCCTCACTCAATGGCTGGATGTCTAAGTGGTGCCCGCAGAATAACATAGGGTTTATAGACAATTGGAAAAGTTTTTGGGGCAGACCTGACCTGTTGAAAAGAGATGGTATTCATCCCACCTGGGATGGTGCCGATCTTCTCTCTAGTAATTTGGCATATAGTCTTAAAGCTAAACCTTGACTAACTGGGGGCCAGGTCAGGAAGCAGACAAACTGGCTAAACCGTCTGCTAGCTGTCTCACGTCACAGAGGTCAGATAAATTACAACACATAGAGACTCTTTCACCTAGATATCATCCTATAGAGACTGTGTCTGTTCCCCGAATTAGCAAACACAAAAATCTCTCAAAACCGTTTAAGAGTAAAAATTTAATTGATTTACAAACAACTAAGAACGGATATAACACAAATGAACAAATGATAAAGCTTGGGTTACTGAATATACGATCCCTTTCCTCAAAAGCACTTATTGTAAATGATATGATTACAGATCATAAACTAGATGTGCTGTGTTTGACAGAAACCTGGCTAAAACCAGACGATTACATTACTTTAAATAAGTCCACCCCTCAAGATTACTGTTATAAACATGAGCCTCGTCTGAAAGGTAAAGGAGGAGGTGTTTCTGTAATTTATAGTAATACGATCAGTACTGCTCAAAGGCCTAATTTGAAATATAATTCGTTTGAAGTGATGGTCCTTAATGTAAAATTATCTAGTGCAAGTAATAATTCCTGTTTAACTTTTGTACTGGCTATTCTATACAGGCCACCAGGGCACCATACAGACTTTATCAAAGAATTTGCTGATTTTCTCTCAGAATTAGTAATGTCCTCAGATAAAGTCATAATTGTCGGTGATTTTAATATCCATGTAGATAATGAAAAAGACGCATTGGGATTGGCATTTAGAGACATTTTAAACTCTATTGGAGTTACACAACATGTATCAGGACCCACTCATTCTCGTAATCATTCTTTAGATCTAATGTTGTCATATGGGATCAATGTTGATACTGTTCAAATTCTGCAGCAGAGCGATGACATCTCAGATCATTACTTAGTTGCATGTAGATTACCTTTAGTCAAAGTCAACTAGCTCCCTGTTATAAATATAGTAGAACTATCACTCCTAACACAAAAGATAGCTTTATAAATAATCTTCCTGATCAGTTTCATCTACTTAACATCCCAGATAGCCTAGAAGAACTTGATGTTGCAACAGAAACTATAAACTCTCTCTTTTCCAGCACTTTAGACACTGTTGCTCCGTTACGCTTAAAGAAGATTAAAGAAAATAGTCCAACACCGTGGTACAACGAGCACACCCGTGCCCTCAAGAGAGCAGCCAGAAAAATGGAGCGGAGCTGGAAAAAAACTAAGCTAGAGGTTTTTCGCATTTCATGGAAAGACAGCTCTATTGCATTCAGAAAGTGTCACGGTTCACAGATTCATTGTCTCCTATTTACTACCTGTGTATGCGTGCGTGGTGAGTGTGGTAGGCGTGGTTACTGATCACCGCCACTGCCATCATCACAATCACCTGATACCCATCTCCTGTGCCTATTTAGTGTTCTCTCACCCCCCGCCTGTTGTCGAGTCGTTGTTTCTTCATGTTCCTCGTCGACCGCTCCAGTGTTCCCGTGTTCCCGTCTTCCTGTCTCCAGCATCAGCATCAGCGTCAGCGTCAGCGTGTCTTCGTGTCCGGTCTGCTGTTCCGTGTTTCACATTCCACTTCACGCACCCTGGGATTACACTGCACTACAGCGTCTATCGTCCGCCCATTGAGTCCCTGCGCCGCCTGCTTCATCCGGACATTTCCCTTCATTGACTCATCTCCTTCAATAAATACATTTGCATCTGAATCCTGTGTTCTCGTATTTGCTGACAGAACGACTCGACCAAAGATGGATTCAGCAGATGTTCCCAACTGGCAGGATTTTGTTTCTAATAACATGGCGCGCCTGGACAGGCAGGAGGAATAAATGATGGCCACCGGGCGCGCCGTACAAACACTCGCGGCGCAGGTGTCCGAGCTCGCCAGCAGATTCCAACAGATGCCTGTTCCCGCTGCGCCAGCCCCACCGGCCGTTTCCCCCACCATCAGCCGTCCCGCAGGGCAGCCAGAACCCCACCTCCCACCTCCTGAACGTTATTCCGGTGAGCCTGATTTTTGCAGGTCTTTCATTACCAAGTGTTCCATGTTTTTCTCACTCCAACCTCAGACTTACGCTACCGAGCAGGCTAAGGTAGCCCTCGTCATCACGCTGCTCTCGGGACGGGCAGCTAAATGGGGAGAATCAAGACCCGTGCTGCTCCTCGTTCCAGGCCTTCTCCGAGGAGATGAAGAGAGTTTTCGACCGGTCTGCAGTCGGCCGTGAGGCAGCTCGGAGACTCGCGGACCTCAAGCAGGGAGACCGGTCGGTCTCGGAATATTCTATCGAGTTTCGCACGCTCGCGGCCGACTGCAAGTGGAACGAGGAGGCGCAGTGGGACAGGGTCCTGCATGGGTTGGCTGATCGTGTCCAACGTGAGATCTATGCCCTGGACCTACCCCCACGACTCAACGGGCTCATCGAGCTAGCGCTGCGAGTGGACGCTCGGTTGGAGCGCACAAAGTTCCGACCCACTCCAGCCGTAGGTCCAGGGTCCTCGACGACACCCTCCGTTCCACATCCCGGCACGGTCAGCCCCATTCCCGATCATGAACCCATGCAGGTCGGTCGAGCTCGGCTTTCCCGGGAGGAGAGAGAACGTCGCAGAGCCCTGGGGCTCTGCATTTACTGTGCTGGGGAGGGGCATTTCATCAACCAGTGCCCGGTAAAAGCCCGCGCCTGCCAGTAAGGAGGGGGCTACTGACGGGCGCGGCCACTGTTAATCGGTCTCTCTCATCGACTCTCCTCCCGGTAAGACTCCAATGGGCCAACACTTCTCGTCACTGCCAAGCACTTCTGGATTCTGGGGCTGAGGGCAACTTCATGGACTACTCTTTGGCACTTAAACTCAAGATCTCCACCGAGCACCTCACACACCCCATTGCAGTCAACGCTTTGGGCGGACAAAGCCTACCGGACATTACACTTAAAACCACTTCCCTCAGCCTCACCACCGCAGGTAACCACACTGAGACTATTGACTTTTTTATCACGGACTCCCCCCTGGTTCCCATCGTCCTCGGTCATCCCTGGTTAACTAAGCACAATCCCAGGGTTGACTGGGGACACAATAACATTCTGAACTGGAGTGATCAGTGCCATGCCTCTTGTCTTGTGTCTGCATGTCCGTCTGTGTCTAGTTCTGTGTTGCAGGAGGAGCCGATGAATCTGTCTAACGTGCCCTCGGAGTACCTCGACCTGAAGGAAGCGTTCAGTAAGTCTCGGGCTGCTTCTCTTCCTCCGCACTGTCCCTACGACTGTGCTATAGATATCCTGCCAGGTATGTCTCCGCCTAAGGGCAAGTTATACTCGCTTTCCACTCCTGAAAGGGAGGCCATGGAGAAATATATTTCTGATTCTTTGGCTACCGGGTTCATCCGCCCCTCTTCTTCTCCAGCGGGGGCGGGATTCTTTTTTGTGGGGAAGAAGGATGGATCTCTGCGACCTTGCATTGACTACCGGGGCTTGAACAACATCACGGTGAAGAATACCTATCCTTTACCGTTGATGTCTTCGGCCTTCGAGAGGTTGCAGGGAGCATCCGTCTTCACAAAATTGGATTTAAGAAACGTTTATCATTTGGTTCGCATAAGAGAGGGGGATGAATGGAAGACAGCATTTAATACCCCTAGGGGCCATTTTGAATACTTGGTCATGCCTTTTGGGCTGTCCAACTCCCCAGCGGTCTTCCAAGCACTCGTCAATGACGTGTTGAGAGACATGATCGATCAGTTCACATATGTTTACCTGGATGACATACTGATATTTTCCTCGTCTCTCCAGGAACATGTTCAACACGTCCGACGAGTGCTCCAACGGTTACTTCAGAATGGGCTTTTTGTCAAGGCGGAGAAATGCGTTTTTCATGCACAGTCTGTTCCTTTCCTAGGTTACATCATCTCATCAGAGGGAGTGTGCATGGACCCCGACAAGGTTAAGGCTGTGATAGAGTGGCCAACCCCGGACTCTCGCAAGGCCCTGTTGAGGTTCCTGGGGTTCGCCAACTTCTATCGACGTTTCATCCACAACTTCAGCCAACTAGCCGCTCCTCTGACAGCCTTGACCTCCCCCAGAACAACGTTCAGGTGGTGCGACGCTGCCGAAGCAGCGTTCTCCAAACTCAAGAGCCGCTTCGTTTCGGCTCCCATCTTGATCGCCCCTGATCCCACACGTCAGTTCGTGGTGGAGGTCGACGCTTCAGAGGTGGGGGTAGGTGCGGTTCTCTCCCAGCGCTCTCCCTCGGATGACAAGATGCACCCCTGCGCGTTTTTTTCCCATCGTTTGTCCCCAGCAGAACGCAATTACGACATTGGTAACCGGGAGTTGTTGGCAGTCAAGCTAGCTTTGGAAGAGGGGCGTCATTGGTTAGAGGGGTCAGGGGTGCCTTTTCTAGTTTGGACCGATCACAAGAATTTAGAATACATCAGAACAGCCAAAAGACTTAACTCCAGGCCGTTTATTTGTGCCGGAGAAAGTGAGATCCGAGGTCATCCGATGGGGCCACTGTTCCAAAATAGCCTGTCATCCAGGGATCTGTCGCACCAACTTTTTAGTTAAACAGCGATTCTGGTGGCCAAGGATGGCCCGCGACGTCCGAGAGTTTGTGTTGGCCTGTTCCAACTGCGCCCAGGGTAAGACTTCCAACCGCTCCCCAGATGGGTTGCTCCAGCCGCTGTCTGTGCCTTCGAGACCCTGGTCCCATATCGCGCTAGATTTCGTCACCGCCCTCCCAAACTCCCAGGGGAACACGGTTGTTTTGACCGTAGTGGACCGGTTCTCGAAGGCAGCACATTTCATACCCTTACCCAAGTTACCATCTGCTAAGGAGACAGCGGCGTCTGTCATTGAACACGTCTTTCGCATTCATGGCCTCCCGACAGACGTGGTCTCTGACAGAGGGCCCCAATTTATATCCAAATTCTGGAGAGAGTTTTGTAGACTGCTGGGAGCGAATGTTAGTCTGTCTTCGGGTTTCCATCCCCAGAGCAACGGCCAGACTGAGCGAGCCAATCAAGATCTCGAGAGATGCTTGCGGTGTACTGTGTCACAGAATCCAGCTTCCTGGAGTCAACAGCTCCCGTGGGTTGAGTACGCACATAACTCGTTACCAGTGTCTTCTACGGGCCTTTTGCCGTTCGAGTGTAGTCTAGGGTACCAGCCACCTATCTTTCCCAGTCTGGAATCGGAAGTCGCGGTCCCCTCCGCCCACGCCTTTATCCAGAGGTGTCGTCGCACTTGGAGTAGAGCCCGCGAGACTCTACTGCAGGTGGGAGCGTGCACCAAGGCCCTGGCCGATCGCCACCGGTCAAAGCCTCCCGTCTACGTCGTGGGTCAAAAAGTGTGGCTTTCTTCCAAGGATATTCCTCTCCGCTCCGTATGTAATAAACTTGCCCCCAAATTCATTGGCCTGTTCCCTGTCACCAAAATCATTAGTCCGGTGACAGTCCGCCTCAAATTGCCTCCTGCGTACGGGAGGATTCATGCCGCCTTTCATGTCTCCAAAATTAAACCCGTTATTCGTTCTCGCATTAATCCGCCTACCCCGGTTCCCCCACCGCCGCGCCTCGTAGACGGGGAACCAACCTATTCGGTAAACCGTATTCTGGACTCGAGACGGAGGGGACGCGGGTTCCAGTACTTGTTGGACTGGGAAGGTTACGGCCCGGAGGAGAGAAGTTGGGTACCTGCTAGAGACATACTGGATCACTCCCTTATCGATGACTACAATCGACAGGTAAGTGCCCCTGGGAGCGTCGAGAGACGCTCCTAAGGGGGGGGGGGGTACTGTCACGGTTCGCAGATTCATTGTCTCCTATTTACTGCCTGTGTATGCATGCGTGGTGAGTGTGGGAGGCGTGGATACTGATCACCGCCACTGCCATCATCACAATCACCTGATACCCATCTCCTGTGCCTATTTAGTGTTCTCTCACCCCCCGCCTGTTGTCGAGTCGTTGTTTCTTCATGTTCCTCGTCGACCGCTCCAGTGTTCCCGTGTTCCCGTCTTCCTGTCTCCAGCATCAGCATCAGCGTCAGCGTGTCTTCGTGTCCGGTCTGCTGTTCCGTGTTTCACATTCCACTTCATGCACCCTGGGATTACACTGAACTACAGCGTCTATCGTCCGCCCATTGAGTCCCTGCGCCGCCTGCTTCATCCGGACATTTCCCTTCATTGACTCATCTCCTTCAATAAATACATTTGCATCTGAATCCTGTGTTCTCGTATTTGCTGACAGAAAGGCCTTAAAATCAGCTAGATCTGCTTACTTTTCTACCCTCTTAGAAGAAAACAAATACAACCCTAGGTATTTATTTGATACAGTGACTAAATTAACAAGAAATAAAGCCTCAACCCCAGATGCTTTAAATCAGCACAGCACTAATGACTTCATGGACTTTTTTACTTGCAAAATTCATAATATTAGAGAGAAAATTATAACCATGCAACCGTCTACTACAATATCACAAAATACAGTAAATTTTAGTGTCCCTGAAGAAAAGTTCCACTCCTTCATTGCTATTGGGGAGGAAGAATTGCCTAAACTCGTTAAATCATCAAAATCAACAACATGTATGCTAGACCCAATACCAACTAAGCTACTGAAAGAGATGCTTCCAGAGATCATAGATCCTCTTCTTAATATTATTAATTCTTCTTTGTCATTAGGATACGTACCAAAAACCTTTAAGCTGGCTGTAATTAAACCGCTTATTAAAAAACCACAACTTGATCCTACAGAATTAGTTAATTACAGGCAGATATCGAATCTACCTTTTTTTTCAAAGATTCTAGAAAAGGCAATATCTTTACAACTATGTTCCTTTCTAGAAAGAAACAGCATCTATGAGGATTTCCAGTCATGATTTAGACCACATCATAGTATTGAGACTGCTCTCATTAGAGTTGCAAATGATTTGCTCTTATCATCCGATCGTGGTTGTATCTCTCTGTTAGTGTTACTGGACCTTAGTGCTGCATTTGATACAATCGACCACAAAATACTTCTAAATAGACTTGAAAACTATGTTGGCATTAGTGGAGTTGCATTAGCCTGGTTCAAGTCATACTTATCTGACCGTTATCAGTTTGTAGCAGTAAATGAGGAGATGTCATATCGGTCACGGGTTCAATATGGAGTTCCTCAAGGTTCAGTACTAGGACCATTGCTTTTCACCCTGTACATGCTACCTTTGGGTGCAATTATTAGGAAGCATGGCATTAGCTTTCATTGTTACGCTGATGATACTCAGCTCTATATTTCTTCTCATCCTGATGAAACGAACAAATTCACTAAATTAACAGAATGCATAACTGATATAAAAAATTGGATGACTAATAACTTTCTACTGCTCAATTCTGAAAAAACAGAGATTCTAATTATTAGAAGTTGTGAGGCAGCCTCACTTGGAACCCCTGGTAATATTTTTGTGGATTTTTAGGTAATTTTGGATTATTTACTTCACTCACTAACAAGGTCTTTGCTTTCTTCTCAGGTAACACACTGTGGCGTCGTTTGGATGACAGTGTGATGGAGTCAAGGGAAGGCACAACATTACAGCAGATGCAACTGTGGAAGTCCAACGGTATCTTGCTAAACCAAATATTGGGGGATTGGAGGATCAATTTTCGACAAATGAACCCTTTTGTGAACCACTTGGCTGAAAAGGTTCAATGCTTCATGAGGCTTCATCTCGCTATCACTTCTAAATGTTCACCTTGGGCCAGTAGGAGTGACAAGTGACGTAAGCCTCGCTTGTCATTTATTGATGCTGGTGTGCGATGCGGAGCAAGGAGAACAGCATAACTGAAACAAACGTGCTTTATTCAAACACTTGAAAAAACAAAAGAGTTACTAGTACATACAAAAGCGGCACACTCACTTATGCAAAACTCAGAAACTCGGAGAACATGGAGAAACCACATAACAACCTCAACAATCGACAAAGACATGGGAACACAGGAGGCTCTATATAACAAGGCGAGATGGGACACACCTGACAACACTGACAAGGTAAGTGATTGACAAGGACAGACGCAGGAAGGATAAGGAAGAAACATACAAGGGACCCGGATGTGAACAACATGACGAGACTGTGACAGTCGCTTCTTGTTGTGTCTTAGTTTGACACAGAGAACAACTGTCTGAGCATACAGCACTCCCATTTTCCATCTTCATTAGTTTACGATCTGTTCAACAGTCCTGTCTAATACGTCATTAGATAGAATTGTTATACAAAGTAAACAGTGTATTAGTGTTTGCCGTGTGGTTGATGCTCAATGCCTAAGCAGAAATACATAATCCGGTTTCGCTCTGTCCAAGTCAAGTTCGATTTTCACAAAAGCGTAAAGTTTGAGAGGTTCATCTATCACTATTTTCCATTTTTTTAGAATTAGTTTGTGGAGTAAATATATAGTCTATAATCTGTCTGTGTACACATCTTTTTCTTTTTTTATTGCAGGTTCTGGTGTTTCACATGTGTTTGCTCAATCAGCTTACTGATAGCTCCTATTATGCTGATTTAGACCCTATTCTTAAGAACTAAAATCCTAGAACTAAAATCTTTCCCAGTTCCTGTGATGTGAACTCAGCAAAATAGCAAACAAAAACATTATTTAGTTCTAGGAACTATGAAAAGGTTCATCCAGTGCGAAAGCCCCTATTGATGATAAATGGACCTTAAGAAGTGTGAGAGGCAGATAGTTGAATTAGTCAACCTCTGAAAAGTACTATCTTGGTCTAGGCGGTCATGTTGAGGGTGGATCTTTCGTGGTATACAGTATTTCAGGGCTGTCAAACTCATTGTTTCAAACTCATTGTTCCTGGATTGCCACTGTCCAACAAAGTTTAGCTCTAACCCTAATTAAACACACCTGCACCTAATTAGACACACACGCACACACCACCACCACCACCACCAATAAAAAAAGTAAAAAAAGTAAAATTCCTTGTTTTCACCTTCCTTTCAGTCCCGCTATTCTCCAGGCTTATTCTACTTCAACAATGTTCGAAACTTTGTTTTGTGACACTCTTGTGTACTTTTGCATCTTTAGGATGAATCGCTTTCTGTATTCCTTGAGTTGTAAGTCGCTTTGAATAAAAGTGTCTGCTAAATGATAAATGTAAAATGTAAAAATGTTTTCAGGATTACTAGAAACTTCCAGGCAGTTGTTTTAGAGTTGGTTAACAGTTAACACTTAATATTCGTCAATATTATTGATCTGCTCTTCTGGAGCTGCTGTTCAGTCAAAGCAAACTTTGTTTTTATTGTTTTCCTGTGACCACTGTAAAGCTGCTTTGAAACAATCTCTATTGTAAAAAGTGTTTTATAAATAAAGATGACGACTTGATTTGGTTGGAACTCCACTCTGGAGGACAGTGGCTCTCCAGGACTGAATGAGGACACATGTGATATATACCGACGATGCAGCACTGTCACGGGCCTTTAATGCATCAAAGACAGCATCTGGACTCACCAGACGTTCAGTACTGAAAAGGAAGGTATGTACAGTGGAGTTTACTTATTTCGACCTCAATTAACTCACCAACCCTATTATGTCGACGTTTTTGAAGTGGAACCGATTATTTAGATTATTTTATGTTGCCAAACCCTAGTATCTTGTGCACAAAAGAGGGACAAATTTGCCACTTTACATGGTTTTCTCGTAACTAATGATCGTACCTAGGTCACTGCGCATGCGCAGCCGGATTGAAGAACCCGGTTATTAAAAGACGGGACGAAGCTGAATTTGTTGAGAAAGCACATTAGACGGGCAGAACGCAAGAAAGTATGCAATCTAGTACAGCGTGACGACCTCACGACTATGTTATGATTGTTTACACTGTGAGTGAAATTGTGTTTGCAATGTTGGAGAATATAATTAAAGGTTTGTATGGAGAATGGAAGGTGTTTTTTATTGTATTCTGGTAAATCTCTGCTGTTAGTTGCTGCACATATGCCTTTTGTTGTTAGCAAACATATACAGTGTGTGTACATTTTTATAGCATGATGATCGCTTCATGAAACAAATTGCCATATTGGCTGTTGGTTATCTCAATCATCAGTTATCTCAACGTGTTTTTGCAAACCCCGAGGCCGTCGAGATAACAGGATTCCACTGTAGTACCTTTTTTTATCTAAGTGCATACAAGAACCAGAAAGTCTGGCTGCATGCATAGAAAAGAAGATCTAAGCCTAGAATTGTGACTTCCCAACAACTCTAAAGCCCAAAACATAATTTGACCATCTGCATTTCAAGACGGTCCATGCATGTAATGCATGATGTAATTCATCATCAGGAAGGTCCTTGGATGTCCATGCACAGCCCACCTTTTAGCGAGTACAATGTATGTGCAAGGTGAATGTTGAAACAGAAGAGTCCACAAGGGGGCAACATGCACAGTTGTGATGTACAGTGCAGTAGTCGTAGAAGAGCGTGCAAAGAGCAATACAAAGCAGTGTATCATTCTCCATTGTTTGCTTTGGTTCTTGTTCTAAACTTGGCTTGCATTTACAGATCACTTATTTTCTTCTTCTGTCCTTCCGAGTGAATGGCATGACTCATTGTTGCCCTCTGATGTCTGCCAGGAGTATTAAAAAGCAATTGCACTGCGCATGTATCAAACACTTCCATCTGAGGTTCAGCATACTTTGAAAGCTGTGCTACAGAAGTACAACTGGTGCTTAACCAGCTAAAGGAGTTACAACATGGGCATATGAGATATGATGAGATATATAAGGCATGCTGGACTGTATTCTAATGTCATGTAGTGTTGGGACAAAGTATCAGCTGGTGGTACCTCTGTCTCTTACCCCCACAATCCTGCTCTACTTTCATGATAATCCTTTGGGAGCTCTTCTTGGAAAATAACCTTTTCAAAATTAAAGAGGTTGTATCATGGCTCGAGATTTGTAAGGATGTATGGAAACACGCTCTAAATGCCAGCAGTATGAACCCTTCAATGAAACCCTGAGGATTTCTTTGACAGAAGTGAAAGAAGCAGGATATACTGTATGCTTGGGGTTGACCTGATGGGACACTTTTCAAAAGGAAACAAGGGTAATACAGTAGTTTTTTTGTAGTCATGTTCGACTGTTTCACAAAGTGGGTTGAGCATTTCCTATTGCGAAACAGAAGCACTGTGAATTTGTCACATCATTTGAATAAAATCTTCAGTGGGTGTTGAGCTCTTTCAGTCTCTCAAGCGATTGGTCAACCTATGCAAGAACTGGGGGAACTCAAAATCTGACTGTATGTACATATGTGCACTTCCGTTTTCCCCAGTCATGGATAGCACTGTATTTTTTAGTGTAGCTTGTTTGAACAGTCTCATACAAGTAGGCACTGCACATCTGAGGTTGCGGGGGAGTCACTAATTTCTTGGCTGCTCTTCCAGATTTAATAGCATACATTCCCTCTGTAGGTTTCTGTTTGAAGATTTGAAGATTTAATGGCATTAATGGTAGGTATCGGATAACTGCCTGTTTTTTATTAGTAGTCGATTTTCTTTTGTCTTTCTTTTTTGTTTTTTTCTGATGTTTTTGCCCTCAGTGACTTTTCCAGTAAGAAAAAATTCAAAGACAAGGAAATGTCATATATTAGTTAGTATATGCAGTAATACCTTGAGATACAAGCATACTCCGTTCCTAAAAAAACTAATGACTGCTAGTTTATCTGATAATAACAATGGAAAAAGCATGTTTTAATTGCTATAGAGACACATATATTATAATTGTGTGTATGTGTGTAAGAATTCCTGTGATTTAAAATAAAATGTGGTTTTAATTATGAGTTCTTGCCTTTGAGACAAAAACGATACAGTAGCAGCTAATGACGACATGTGCGGAGGAGGAGAAAGAGGGATAACGTAATACAGAACACAATACGGAAGTGTAGTGTATCTTCCCGTGTTGTGTATTGGATAAACTACACACACAATAATGTCCCTCAGAAGCTCATATTTATTATTATTGAACACTCATAACTCGTGCTGCTCCCAGCTTAATACTGGTGAATCACTCGTTGCCCCCGGTAACCCCCGCTGTAAAACCAAGCTGCCTCTAGTGGAGATCATATGCAATTACCCCATAAATGATCATAACACACACCACAGGAAGACTCGCGGGAGATGCATATGGAAGTCAACGAACACGTGAAGTGTAGGAGTGAGGCGCATGAGCTTCTCCGAGTGCTTGAACACCACTATTACAGTGATGAACACTTGAACACTTACTTGAACACTTACAGTGTCTGTAAGCTGCTCAATCTCTCAAATCTTTACTCGTATTTCAAAGCAAAAATTGCTCAATGGCTGGTTCGTATCTTGCAATATTTGTATGTCGGGACGCTTGTATCTCAAGGTATTATTGTATATTGTTTTCATTAAACTAAGCAGCTTTCAGAATTACAGTCAATAATTTAATGTGGTTTGAAGTATGAAGTGCGTATTAGCAGAATAAGCACTTTTAAATGATTTGAAAAGTAATGATTACCCGAGGTGCTAGCCGAGTGTGAAATTTGAATTTACCTGCAGGGTTTGATCTGAGCTTATGCAGAGGAGCGCGAGCAGGTGAAGAAGTGAACCCTTGTCTTAACCACAGATATAAAACTGCCCAAGGCTGAGTAGATCGCAAACAACCGTCTCAACGATCAACTTGGATTGTTATGCGTTGTAATGACGCATTACAAAACGCAGCCCTGACTTTCTCACAATATTCACTTCCAGTTAATCAAAAACAATATGCTTGCAATCAGGGGCGTAGCCAGATTTTTTTTTTTGAGGGGACCCAGCTTAAAATGAGGGGGCCAAACTGCGCGTGATTGATGACAGGGGGGGGGGGGGGGGTGTGCGCGCGATTGTTGACTTTGGGGGTGGGTTGCGATCGTCTTGTGCGGTGGGCAATATGTGCTTTCACTTTCATTTTCACAGTCGCCATGTTAACCAATTGAAAATCTGAGGGGCCCCAGGCCACTGCTGGCAATATTAAGTGTGCCTTATAATAGACACTCATCATGGTCAGACCTAGTCAACATTTCAAGATATTTGTTTTTGATTCATAACTTAATATATAAACAGTAATACCTCGGTTTACGAGCTACTTGGTATACGAGCAAATCGGTGTACGAGCATGGAGGGTTGAATTGGTGTACGAGCATTGTATCGGTGTACGAGAAAGAAATTCCCTCACCCATGCGCAGTTTTGTGTGGAAAAAGTCCTAACGCTCAGCATCCTTGTGCGTATTTTTATATGAAATATCCTAATGACAGCCTCTCATAACACAGTCAGGAGGTTCCAACCCCTTTATCACCCCTTAACTCATTCATTGGCTGCATCATTCACCACAGTGATACTTTTATAAGTGATTTACAGGAGTTTTTACCTCATATTTGTGGGGAAATCTAGAAAATATATAGATATATAGATAGATTCATTTTGACCATAGATTAATTGATAGATTAACTTAATTTCTCATGGAAAACTAGACCCCACCCAAATATTTATTTCTTTGTAATTTCTGTTCTGTTATTAATTATGGTTATTTAAGTATTACTGAGGTCATGCAAGAATATTTGTAATATATGTACAGCCATTTCATGGGCGTCCAGTGGGTGGCAGTAGCCAGGTAGAGAACCCCAAATGTAGACAGAGAAGAAGTGAGGATGTTAACAGTGGTTCATGTGATGTTTTGGAGATTGCGTTGCACTGTTGAACGTGGCTGTATTGATTAGTGCTGGCCGAATAAAAGAAGCCAACCAAATCACGCTTGTGATTGCCTCCAAGTGTGTTACATATTCTAAACATTAATGAATTGTGATGGCTATTGTTCACATAGTGAAATATACACGTACATTACCTCTAAGCAGTAACTGTCACGGTTCATGAATTCATGGTCTAGTTCTGCCTGTGTGTGTATGTGTGTGTGTATGTGTGTGTGGTCACTGAACACCTGATTCATATCATCTGCCTATCTCCCCGCTTTCATTCGAGCCTCCCGCGAATTTGTTCTCTCCCGGCTCCCGCAAATTTGTTCGTTCGCAGCTCCCGCTAATTCGTTCGTTCGCGGCTCCTATGTTCCACAACTTCAACTCTGGATTATCACTTCGTTTGTTTTCTGCACTATTATAATAAATTCACTCATTTGATTTCATCCTTGCTTTCCCCGCTCCCCCCTCCTCTCTCCTCTCTCTCCTCCAAGCAGGCTGCTCAAACCTGAAGTGCATTACAGTAAATTGTCAAGTATTTTTAGAGTTTAATTGTCAATTATTAATTAGTATTTATATGAGATCTTAATGGTTATAATTTTAACTGCAATTAATAGGGTGAAACCAAAAAAATATTTAAAATGGGCATTTGTGGTCATGTTGAACGAATTAATTGATTTTTAGTGCATTCTTATGGGGAAATTTGTTTTGGTGTACAAGCATTTTGGTTTACGAGCTCGCTCTTGGAACGAATTAAACTCGTAAACCAAGGTATTACTGTACTTAGAAAATTGGCACCCAAGACTTAATATTTGGTTGAACAGCCTTTGGTCAAAATATCTGCAATTAAGCACTTCCAAAACTCATCAGCAAGCTTTCTGCACCTCTGTCCTTGATCGGATCACAAGTGGACGAGGATAAATACAGCTGTAATCCACGTCCACAGGTGGAGGAAACGCATTGGTCCGACTGCTTTCACAGAGCAAACACTCATGCGGTCGATCCAACAGCCACTAAAAGAGCCTCTGCTCTCCGTCTGCTGACCTCATGAAGAAACATTATGGGATGAGCTCCAGCCAGACGGGATTTACACTTTATCAGCTGAAGATCCAAGTTTGGTTTGAAGAGTAAGAACGTACCAAACTAATTGTTCTCTCATCATTCCTGATTCTGAACACGGATGTCTTGCGAATGTCAGTGTGTTTTTCCATCATCAACAGTCATGTTTATATGTAAATTGCGTGACTTTATTTCATCCATTAGATTGAAAGATCTGAAAAATCCCACACATTGACCCTCCACTTAAGGAAGTCAGGACAGAAGTGACTGAAAGTGCAAGAAAGAGAAAACAGGAATGTGTCTCAAATTGTCAGTCGCTTTAGATAAAAGCATCTGCTAAATGAATGAATGTAAATGTAAATATAAATGTCTCCATCGTCTACTAGTGATCCGATCGACCAAAACATCTCAATGCCAGGAGTAAACAGGGTGATTTAGATCTAGACTCATTGTTAGCACAGCAGAACAGTCCAGAATTTTGTCTTGAGTGCATTTGAGTGCTATGGCTGCATTTGCCTTGTCTGAAGTCCTTTGGCTTTTGATGGAGACCCAGCTTTCTGACTCTTTGTCCAACATTGTGTCCCAAAACTGTCCAACTTTGTCCCCCATTGTGTACCCTTCCACTGGATTTCATGATGCCATGCTCACAAAGGCACTCTGTGCCAGAAGCAGCAGATCATCCCCAAACCCAATGAACAACCTGTTTGACTGCTGCTCTCTTCTCTGAAAGCTTCATTTTGTGCCCTGCTGTGTTCTGACTAATTTCAGTCTGGCTCTCGTATGTCAGTCAGTGGAGTTCTCCTGGGTTTCCCTCACCAAATGCTGATGGATGCTGCGAGCTGTCTTGCTGGTGTAAAAAACGGTCATATTTTGAGTCTAAAGGTGAATGTGCTCCACCACCGATTCTCTCCTGCCCTCATCCGCTGCAGTTGGCTTTCTTGCTAACATCACGTACGAGGAAACGGGAACATCAAGGTCTCCGGTAGCCTTGAGATTCTTCATGCTTGGCTATAATCTTGCGTATGACCTCAGATAATTCTCTGGTTTTCTTTCTTTTGTTCAGTACAAACTTTCACACAAAACAGGAGAATGAGTCATTTTCTCCATTCAACTGGCTGGATTCATCTACTGCAGCACTTTCAACTCACCGCAAGAAGGCTCAGCTCCAAAGTAAAGAAGAATCGCTTTGCTCTAGAAGGCATTATTAATATTTTCCAGGCCACTTTAGGATTTCTCTGTGGAATTAGGTAATTTTGTTTTGTTCAACTGTACACATGGATATAGAGATACCAGATTTTGTTTTAAATCAGGAAGCAATGGTGCATTAAAAAAGTGTAATTTGTGTAAAGATGCCAGTGTTTGTGGTTTCCACTGCCATGAACTGAACAGGGAAAAACAGAATGGTTCATCTTTCCCTCCTCTGGAAATTTTCAGACCAAATCTTTCTAGTACCTCTGCTTTACAGGCACAGACAAAGGTCCAAACTATATATATATATATACATATATACACAGAATATGTTTTAGTTTTAGAGTTGGTTGGCTGTTGAAGACTGATGGAGAAAGCCGTGAGCTGCAACGATGGATCTCATGCACAAGGCATTGTTTAAAAACCCATTAAAGCAACAATGCAAGTACAGTAGCTACTATTTGAAGCATATAATATGATGTGTGCTTGGCAACATGGTGTAGGAGGTGTTCGGCTGCCTTCAGGGTATATCACTGCCTCCTACTGCTCTACTTGACTTTCAGCTTTTACAATATCAGCTCGCAGCCTCTCTTTCTCAGCTATGACAATCATACAACAATCACCATTTGTACGGAGATTTATTTTAAAAGACAAATGCATATATAGTACCATCTCCAAGATCTTCGGTCCTAGAATACTCATTTAGGCGTCTGGTTCTCTATTGTTTTATTTGAACCCTCCAGTTCAGTTCCAGAAGCTTATTTCCCACAATCACAATAAGAACTGTTTAATATTCACGTTAATTAAAGTTGGATGCTTATGCCTGACAGTTCCTTATTCAAGCGAACATGTTGCATGTTAATAAAGGCACCACACCTGCATTTCAGCACTTTCACTCCAACACAGCATTCATATGTCATATTTGCACATCTACGTATTTGTCACAAACTCAATACAGGCCATTTTCTTGTGTAGGAAAGCCTGTAAGAGGAAAGGTAAATGAAAGTGAATGACCGTTGAAGGTAAAAATGATGTGTGACTCACGTACATAAACAAAGCCATTATTTATGAACTGAGTAAGAATCAGTAAGTCATAAAACAGTTATGAATAGTCTTAAAGAAAACAATTCATGACCAACTTGTTACACTAGTCTTATGCATCCGGCGTTTGGTCCTCACTGGAAAATATGACTGTTATTTTAAAGTCAAAACGTATAAAAATGCTACAGTTGAAACTTGTTAGCAAGTTCCCGTACTATAAACTGTAAAAGATCTAACTAGAAATTTCATGTCATTTTTACAGTAAAAATACGGTTAAGTGTACAGTTTTTTGAAGTAAAAAAGGCAAATCTACAGTCCAAAAAATGCTGGATTGGGTTAAAACAACCCAACGATGTTTTAAGACATTATTGTAATTATAATTGACGGTAAACTGATATTCCGAGAATTTCCTGTGCGACGCTTTATATTTGAAAGTATTTTTTGTAAATAATTATGTCTCAATCGTTTTTGTGATTTGCTATACACACTTTAATGAGTGTTAACTGCATTATTCCCATGATGGGGTTTCGTGTTTGTGTGAATGACTCTGGGCGTCTAGCGGCTTTAATTCAGCCTGTGGAAAAAGCAATGTGCAGGGTTTAAATTTACTGGGATAAATTGCTATTTTTTTGTTTGTTAATTCCACTTTAAACCACAGCGGTCATATTTTTTTTTTTGTGGAAAAACAATGGGATTTATTTTTACTGTGTTTCTGACTTGCTTTGACCTCTATACTCTTTTTAACGACTGCATGTCACATCCTTCCTCTGAATGATTCCTGTTTCAGATGGCACGAGTCAAGCAAGGGTTTGTGAATGAGGGTTCGACTGGAGTCCACCGCTGATGTCATGAGATCAGTGCACCTACCCCGAGTCGACAGCTTCTTTGTGTTGATGATCTTTGCAGCGTACTCTTGCCCTGAGAGAACTTTCACACATCTTCGCACCACAGAAAAGGCTCCCCTAAAAATCAGAGAAATGGAAGCAACGTCTGTATGTTGAACATGTGAACGTAAACCTCCAGAAAGAGAGGCAGGTTTACCTGCTAGGCAAGCAGCAATATATTGAATTATGCAATATTTCAATGTCTGAATAGAATTGCCACCCACAAATGCAATTATGTAAGCGCTTTGACTGCCCACAGAAGAAGATGTGTGTGTGTGTGTGTGCTCGGCATGAGGGTGTATGTGGGAGTAGAGCAGTGGGCACAAGGCCAGATGGAGTTGAAGACCCATCTCTGTAGAGGTGTTATATGCTCTCAAATCAAGAAAACAAGTATACAGTGCACTCGCTCAGGAAAAAATGCTGTAGTACAGAGTGGGTGGATGGAAAGAGGGAAGCAAGCAGATTTCTTTCTCTTTTTTTGTACTTCTGCCTCAACATTTCAGAGCATTGTTACATGCATTACATGCATTGATGTATGAGTATCTACATTTCATAGTGCGTGTATCTGTATTTTATATATACACACACTGTATGTATATTGTGAACCTGATACCTAATTTTTCCAAGTACAAAATGTTCCTGAATCAACATGAACATTCCAATCAACCAATCAGATCTGAGAATCACGTTGACGGTTTATTTCAGGGTTAGCTGCTTCTCCATCAGGGTCATTTCCCTTCTGATTTATGGGAAGGTGGTTCGATTAGGGATATGGCACTACACTATATTTGTTTTCTGCATTGTCAGTTAAATCGATCAGTGATCAGTTCCAGTGATGTATCTGCATGTATTATTGACGGTTTCTAGGTAATGTACATATGGGTGTTGTGTGCTTTTAAAGTAAAGCATGAATTTAAAGGGTATTTTCTCTTTTTTGAGGTATTTTGTGTTTTATGGGTTGTTTTACGGGGCAGTGTGTGTGTGTGTGTATGTGTGTGTGTGTGTGTGCATGTGTGTGTGTGTGTTTGTGGGTTGATGTTGCAGCAGTTCTCTCATCCAAGACAAATTACTCTTTTTGCCTCAAATAAGCTCCTACTTAAACCTTAATAGTTAAGGTAGTTGTGTGCAAATAGTAATGTATCTGTTGAATTAAAGGATGTAAAATATCTTCATGCAAATTCAGACATTAATAATTAACAGCCATGACAATAAGCAATTAGATAATAGTAAGAATTGGCTCGTAAATTAAAGAATTAACATATATGGTATTTTCTTGGTTTCTCTTCTGCCATTTTAACAGATGATGCAAGTGTGTTGTGTGCAGTCAGTCACTGAATATTGCGAAACCCAGTTAGGTTTCCGACTGCAACTCAATTAAGCTCTGACTACAATTACATAAAAAAAATAAAATGTGAAGCGCATGCACTAGGCAGGGATATTTCCTTCAACATGCTCTCTCTGTAAGCAGAAGATGTGCTGTTAATGCGTAATGTTAGAATCGCTCATCACATCTTGAATCTGAACTTTTAAGTCATTTCCTTCAGCCAGCGTCTGCTTGTCATGTTATGTAATGCAAGTTGCGTTATGTGCATTCTCAAGTTATTTCCACATGTTCTTTCATAATATTCCAAAACACACTCAAACCAAAATGCACTGATGTTGTTTGCCTTGAGACTGGTTTCAGTGTGAACCTGAAAGTGTTCCGATCATTCTCCAGTTCTTTAAGTGGCAAGATGTTAAACACTCTTAACATTATCTGATATGTGAAAGAAACACACACTGCATTTGATTGAAAATGGCATCTCGGGGCATTGTGCAGCTCAAAAATCGATTGTAATAAATGTAGCTATTCCAACTTACTTTCCCAGTTCCTCAAACAGCTGGTATTCCTCTGTGAAGCGTGTGCAGGTGATGGTTGCCATCCTGGAAGCGTGTGCGTTTCCTGCGTCTGATGAGAGTGTCGTCAGGCAGGAGGAACAGAAGCGCGATCAAACGCCTGGTCTGGAGATCGTTTTCTATATCGGAAAAGTGGAAGTGGAATGAGGAGGAAAAAAAAGAGAGATCTTTCTGTGGCTGCCTGCGACTGGCTGCTCTTCTCCATACACAGCCCTCGTTTCCATGGCAGCCGCATCCTCCTCCTCCTCCTCCTCTTCTCACATGCTCACACACATGAAGCCGTGCAGACAGTGAAACACACCCACACACCTTCAGTGTGCATCACACTCTTACTTCACAGCAGTCTGCTCATACTGTATGAATAGATGTCCAAAATAGCTATTTTACAGGCCTCAGATAAAACGACGGCTACAGTGCATTTCTTCATGTATTCAGACGAGATCCTTTCATTCATATGCAACTGTTGCAGCAAATGATTTAGATGTTTTTGGGATGGCCTATTATTCCTTGTTGCTCATTAGTAGAAATTCCCCTGCATGCAGATTTAATGATGTTGGCTTTTTCTCTATCTACATATTAAAGAGATGGGACATAGGGAAGAAAAATACACAGTTTCCCCAAGATATAGGGTTAGGTTAAGGACTAAGTCAGTGGTTCCCAATCGGCAGTGTGCGATACTAACAAAACATGATATATGGATATTTTCTGGGATTTGGCCGATGGCATTGATGAGATATTTTGCTGTGTGTTTATTGCATTGGGGCCTTTGGTGGGTTTAGGATTTATGACTGCATAATTGTTTGTGTCATTCCAACCTTTAATCAATAAATTCAATTGGATGAATTCACAGCAAGGCTGTTGTAAAGACTTTCAGTGGGGAATCAGCTGGAGCTGCTCGCCTGAACACATGAAGGATCTGTGTGTGTGGAAGCTCACCTTTGCAGAAAAATCAGCAGAAAACATCTAAAGTCGAGACATGCCTTTGCTGAGGAGCATGTTGCATTGACAGAGTTTAAAGTTCACTTTAATGATGAAATCAAGTTTAATTTATTAGTGTCCAATAGGAAACATTATGGTTGATGTCAAATTGGGGAAACACAGAGTGCAAGTAAGTCGGTGAAAGGTGGAGGATGAAGTGTCATGGTTTAGGTCAGAGGTCGGCAACCCTTTTTCATCCCCTGCACGTAACTTGGCCCGCGCTCCAACTGCCTCGCCAAACACTTCCTGTATTAACCAGGAAGTGGCTTATGATGCTTCGCGCTCGCACTACCGACCCCTGGTTTAGGTGATGAAATGATGAAGTCATGGTTTAGGGGATGTTTTCTGGAGCAGGCCTCTCTTCATAGACATGGCAGGGTGATGCACATTTATCAGGTTCCTTCACTGAGAGCATCTCTCAATCAGCCCATGATACTGCAACACTCAGATCAAAAGCAAGAGCTCTACACTTCCTACTAAATTCGGTAAGAAAACACAGCCATGTAGAGACGCATAATAACTCTTTTATTAAATCAATGTCAACATTTGTAATCATGCTAATGTTTGGGGAAAAACAGCTCTCCTCGAGGGAAATCAACTACAGTAAGAATTCTCAGTAACCTCGAGATACGAGTATTGCGAGCAAGCCTTCCAGACAATTTTTGCTTCGAAATACGAGTAAATATTTGCGATACGAGCAGCTTACAGACGCCGACGCTCTGAGCACTGAGTCCACACGTCTCATTTCTTCACTTCACGTGTTCGTTGACTTCCGTACGCATCTCCCGCGAGTCTTCCTGTGGTGTGTGTTATGCTCATTTATGGGTAATTGCATATGATCTCCACTAGAGGCAGCTTGGTTTTACAGCGGGGGTTACCGGGGGCAACGAGTGATTCACCAGTATTAAGCTGGGAGCAGCACGAGTTATGAGTGTTCAATCATAATACATATGAGCTTCTGAGTCCATCCAATACACAACACGGGAACAAACATTACACTTCCATATTGTGTTTGCTATCTACGTAATTTACGCAATCTACGCTATCCCTCCTCTTCCTCCTCCTCCTCACATGCCGTCATTACTGTCTTGAAGGCAAGAACTCATAATTAAAACCACATTTTATTTTATATCACAGGAATCCTTATGTACTATCATTATGTGTGTGTGTGTGTGTCTCTCTATGTTTTGTCTAGTTGGCAGAAAAGCCTCAAAAAAGAAAGAAAATCTGACAGTGGACACTAGGGGTGTTATGAACCTGGGTGAGAAAACTAAAAAAGCATCTAACTGTACTCTCCTCTCACGGTTCGACCGTGATGTGCTCCGCTGTTAATCTGACAACACATTTACAATATGGTTTGTTGAAAAAAAACAAAGCATAAAAGTTCTGCTTATGTATGGTTGCAAATACGTTTCACATGCATTTCATGTAAGAGTATCTGTCCAATTAACTCTTTTATGTAAATCTGCTGCTGACGTCACAGTTCCTCACATGCTGGTGTGTTACGCATGGCAAGCAAACAGTCCGGCCACAAACAGAGCTCCCACCAGCTTCCTGCAAGTCTGATGTCTGGGAGAAGAAGCAATGGTCAAAAAACGTGGACAAAACTGTAACTGTGTAAAATTAGTTTGATGCGAGTGTCAGTGTATGTTCAAGGCAATGCATCGAATATGACAAGTCATTGAGGCCGTCATCACCCAGGTGTTGATAGCGCTTGAGCACAGGTGAGACTGAAACAGCACACAATGTCTTCGCTGTTTAAACAGGCACTCAGAGGTAATTCAGACAGACAGAGCAATAATGGATGCGCTGGGGGGGGGGGGGGGGGTTGGGGGGGGGGTTGGTTTATTGCCAACCGGCCCTACTCTGTTATTGATAATGTGGGATTTCAGCATATGAATAAGATGCTCAAGCCACGTTATGAAATCCCTTTGCGTACCCTCTTAAACAACAAGGTTATTCCTGAGCTGTATGATGAAACACAGAGAAAAACTGAGAACAAAGTTGCAAACGCACAATTTGTAGCTCTGACAACTGACAGTTAGACCTGCAGGGCGAATGAAAGCTACTTACCAGTGACAGAACATTACATTTTCAGTTCAATTCAATGGAAAGCTCTGGGTAAAAAACCTGCCCTCCTTTTAAAAGCCACACAAGCAGCCATTTGGGTGATGCACTGACAGACTGACTGGAAGTTAGAGAGATGTAACGTCCCTATTCCAGTCACTGCTGATAATGCACAGAATGCGGTGAATGCCATAAACGAAGCCGCTGGACGTTTGGCACACATTAACCTCGGAGCCAAGCCGGCAGCAGCAATCATGAAATCAATCGTGCTGATTTGTGCAGGGGTGAAAAACTGCTTAGGTTTTTATTTTTGTAAAGAAGGCTGTTGTGACCAAAGTTGTTAGGCGCTTGTTACCCAGTAAGTACATTTTTTTATTATTTGACAGTAGCCATTTTTTCCTAAACACACACATACTGAACCGTACCCAAAATGTGACCCTAAAACCGTGATGCATACCAAACCGGGAATCACTGCACCCCTACTGGGCACGGTTTTTCAGGACAGCATGGAATTCTCCAAAGACAACTTAAGATAAAATATTGTTTTTTATTTTTAACCAACAGTAAAAGTACATACACCCTACTCACGTGTGTAAGGCAGATGGTGCTGGTGGAAGAGGATGAGGCAGACACGGGAGACAAAGGGGTACTTCTTGTGCAAAACTGAAATGAATGTCCAAAGGGAATAAATGCAACATGGAACATCTAACATAGCCAACAACGGATGAAGACAGAGGGAAACATGGGGTTTAAATACACAGAACTACTTCGGTAGTAAGCCATGCAGCATTAAAATGTCAAGGGAATAAACCCTGCACACTAGCCCTTATGCAAAAAGATGAACTGAGTATAAATTCAAGCTGTTGGCTTTGTCTGCAAATGAGCCATGCATGGAAAGCGGTACCATTGACTGTTGAGACTGTGAATGACACTAAATGTTTGATACCACGTCAAATGTCTAGAATTCTGATTGCTGCATCTGAACTGGAGAGAAGGAAGACACCGCACGACCAGCAGAGATCATCTGCGAGCCTGAAAAGGACAACAAGAAAATGAAAAATGAGCAGACCACTGAGAGTTAAAAGTTTATAAAAATGCCGTGTTCTAGTCCTGAATGCCTTAGAGCGTGTTGTTGCTTTTTTTTTTTGTTAATATCATATTTTTGGTTTTTGCAAAACAGTAGAGATGAGTGGGACTGAGGCAATGCTGATAATATTTTTGAGATCAAAAAGACTAAACATTTGATAGAGAAATACGTTGACAAGTACTAGAATGAAAATAAATTAAATTAATATATTATGAAAATCTGACAGTTCTTGTTCAACTTATAACAAATTTGAAAGGTGAAAAACCTGATGAGTATTTAATGAGCCAAATTACAGAGATGTAAAAGTAATCATGCTACAGGCAGTTAAACAATTGAATATTTATGATTGTGTACATTAAATCTGTTGTTTCAACTCATCTCAATGAGAGGTGATTTAAATAAGAATAATGAGCTTAAAAGATAAAAAGGAGAGTTTTTGTTGTTGTTGTTGATTAAATGAGTTAATGGCCAGTGATAGATGTGCTGCCTTCTGAAAAGGTGGGGTTTGTAAAATGGTGGACAAATCATGCTATTTCTACTTTCCAGCGTTGGATGTCTAATTATGATGTTTTTACATCCCAGATTACAGAATGCTTTTGATAATAGGTCTGCCATGTGTAATTCAATTTACACAGTTTCGTATCAAATGCTTCTAATGTCTGATTATGACAAAGAAATTCTTAACAAGCATCAAAGACAAGATGATGATGATGATGATGATGATGATGAGACGAGTGAGGATTATACTGACATGAATTAATCAAATTATGGTGTATTTTCTATCCTGAATATATATAATTGCTTGCTTATACCAAGGGGACTATCCCTATATATATTTATATATATATATATAATGTCACAGATGTGATGGGACCTGTCATGGAGGACCGGATAAAATGAAACATGCTTGTCTAGTCGTGACGTCCTGAAGCATTGCAGATGAAAACGATCAAATTTTACAAGCCATAAAAAAGCTTCTGGAGCAATATGGAACAAAAATGACTAAAGGACAGATATCATGGCAAGGAAAAGAAAGAAGACGCTGGGTCCAGCTGACCGCTGACTTCAATGCTTCTGTGGACATTAAAGACAAGCGAGATGTTAATAATCTAAAAAAGCCTGTTGGAAAAACTTCAGAATGTGGGGTGTTTGTCCCCCTACTGAAGAAACATATTCAGTCACAAAAACTTATACAGATGATTCCACAAAAGAAATGACGAGCAGCTGGAGTCACCAAAAGTGTCCCACAAAAGTATGTTAGCTGCATTTAATTTTCACATTTATGTCTTTGCTTTGACCAGCATTGGTGTGAACTCATTTTTAAAACATATTTACCCTATACAAATGATGAAGATGACCGGTTCCTGCACAAGTGCCACATCTACAGAACGTATCAGCGCTAGAACGGCTCCGGTGCAAGATCAGACGCAATGCTCAGAGCTCCCAAAGAGCAGAAGAGAAAGCAAATTCAGAGAAAATCATTTTGAATCACTACAGTTAGAGAAAGAAAAGAACTCCAATTGCGAATGCCATGTTACAGAAAGAGGAGCTTCATTTACAAATGGAAATATTACAGATATTACAGATGCAAAAAGAAAACTTACTACAGACCTACAACCAGTACAAACAGTTTTCAGTGAGTACAAATGTGAAAAATAGAGGAAATAGGTTGTTAAAAATGACTAGTTTAAATATATATATGTGTATATATAAATAAATTGTCAACAGTATTGTTTCTATTAGCATCAGGTATAATTGTTAATACACACACACTATGCTATTATGCCATGAAATGGATTTCAAAGAAGGTCCTCCTGACTGCATTATCATTTGCTGTGACAGCATTGTTCTCCTCCCCTTCATCCTCTGTTTGTTCAGTTCGGTGATCCTCTTCAGACTGTGATGGCATCTCATCTCCAAGGCTTTACCCAAAATTATACAGCACTGCCTGAGCAACAGTCACTGCCAATGTTGTATCAAGCTTAGTTCGAAGCCCATTCTGCTGGCATGAAACTGCTTTTCCAAACTCCCTCTTGACAAGAGCTCTTGCTGCAGTGTGGCAGGTGTGTGTAGTTTCTCAGCTGGTGTTGAAGGGTTCAGGATGGGCGTCAGCAGGTAGATGTGATAGGGGTACCCATATATTGTCACCTGATAGGTGACCCTTAAATGCATGGCTTTCCAGTAGTGCAGAGCTGGCTGTGGATTCTGTAATGTTGGTGCTTTGCAATGCAAGCCTGCTTATTTTTAAATAGATTCAAGTTTGGTGTAACAGAGTTTTTAGTTAAACTTTGATTTAATCTAGATTTAAGATTAATCCTTATTGGTGTAACCCACCCTAGGTCTGATTATATATAGATGAATTAAAGAGTAGTAATTGTTCATTCAAACAGCATTTAGATACCATTAGCCAGATTTAATAAAAGGTTAGTGTAGGAACGAGAAAAAAGAAGAAGAAAAAAAACTGATGGGAGTGGAAAGATCTACACGTGATCTACTGAAAATGTGCAAATTAAAGAACACGGAAGAGCTGGATAATTTCCAAAATGATCAATGCAAGCTTAGCAAATTAGCATCTGTTTTAAGACATGCTTTATTTGGGAAGTAAATAATGTAGAAAATACCAGTATATTTACTAGAATTTACCTCGTATGATTCATTTACAGTAAATAATTTCCTTCCATATATAATGCGTCTGAAAGGGAAATTCCCACAAATGTATATGCAATAAAGTCAGCCACAAAAATAACCCTGTCCACACCTGTTCAGTGCAAATGTTTCACCGCGTGTTTTACTAAAGGGCCAGTCACACAGCCGATCACGCACGAATCACTCACAAATCACGCACAGATTGGGTTTGTGCATGCTTGTCCGACGCATGAATCACTGACGGAGTGCGTCCAAACAACGAACAAGCACTTTCAAAATCCACATTGTCAGTGGAATGAACGATACGTGCGCCGTTCATGCGCGGTTCATGCGTGATATGAAGGTTTGGCATCAGTGGACGTGCGCGGTTTCGAACCAGTTCCGACGCATAAGCGCTGACGGCCGACGCGTGTCCTGCGCATAGTCACGCATACTCAACGCATAAACTACGCACGGCGACTCATGAATAACGCACACGGACGCACAGCTGTGCGTCGGAAAAATTTTGAACCGTTCAAAACCCAAAATCACGCACAAACCGCCTTCGACGCACATCCACTTACAATCACTAATGGTCCACGTTCGTTCCAGCGTCAAAATACACATACGACGCACGCTCCGCACAGATGTGCGTAATTCGTGCGTGATTCATGCGTTTTCGCTGTGTGACTGGCCCTTAAACCCTGGCAGCAGTTTTCTGATGCCAAAAGAAGGATTTCACTGGGGCACGATGTTAGTAAACCTGAGCCCATATCTGATTTGATTTATATGATATGCTATGATTACTGTGCGTGCATTGGTTACAGGTCATTATTTCAAATGTCCCTGTTATTGCCTGTTATTTGTAAGACAATTGTTTTCATTTAGTAGATGCTTTTGTCCAAAGAGACTTAAAAGTGACTGATTTGTTCCATTTGTCTGGTGAAAATACACATTTGCCCATTCTGGGCATATCTGTAATGTTTTATCAGTAAACCTCTTCACTCTCAACAAAACATTGATAAAGCCTACACTTGTAACGGACTCAGCCACGCCCCCGGCACCAGACTCCTCCTTCACTCCTCCCACACGATCCCTGTCACCTGAGTACTAGCACCTGCAGCCAATCACTCCCACACTACAAAGCCAGCACTCACTCTGCACACAGAGTCTGGTCTCATCACAGATACCCGGACTCTCTCAGCGATATACTGGATCACTCTCCTGAACATCCCCAAGATCTCCTCTCCGAGTGTACTCCCAGATCTCCGCGAACCACTCTGAGCTTGCCTTCAAACAACCACTGCTATCAGCTAAGCTATTGTCTGCCAATTCACTTGTCTGTTCCCTCTGCCATGGCATCTGCCTGTTTCTACTGCCATTTCACTGCCCTACACCCGTCTACTGTCTTGTGTCCTGCCGATCAATAAAATTCCTGTCTACTTACTCTGTGTTGTGTCTTCAGATATGACAACACTATTCTGACATGTAGCGTCGTCACCCATACCCAAAGTGCATCATAACAACCAGTCACTGTCACAGACACACAAACCTTCCGTAAACCATGTATGTTGCCAGGTTACATTAATTTTGTGTTTTAATAATTCATTTTCTAATATTTTGTTTTTATATTTTATCTCTGTCTCTTTCGGGAATTAAAAATTGAGGATGGCAACAGTTTACTGTAACGGGGTTGATGTGGGATGACAAATACTGGGCATTCTTTATTAAAGAAAAACAAAAAAGGCAAAACAGAAGATAATTCACAGATCTTGCAAAACATCTTGGCTTCTTCCTTCCTGACTCTCGTGACTGCAGACGTGTTTTCCTAAGCTCCGCTCTGACCTGCTTTGCCCTTGCGCTAGTATCTGTCTGTTCTTCTTCGGACCCGCTGCTTGCTGGACTCCTGACAAAATTGAAATGGAACTGATCAACTGGTCAATCAGCGCGATCGATAAGATTTTTTCACAAAGAAAGGCAGCTCCGGGAGAGCCCAACTGCCCGGATGGGACATTTGCTGCTGGGTATGCGATGGACCGATGGATCAACTGGCAGGTCCTGTGCCTGGAGGCTCTGTCCGTAGAAGATGCGGAAGATTTATATATGATTGGATTACTGATAGCGGGATTCCTATTCTTTGGCTTTGGGATTATCCTGACCTATCGAAAGATTGGCAAGACAGCTGCGAGCAAATTCACCCAGCCGCTGTCTGAAATGAAGAATTGCCTCGAGGCCGTGTCTGACCGTCTGAAGGAATTAGATCAGCGAGTGATAAAGATTGAGGAACTGAATCGTAACCTATGCGAACTGTATCGTAACAACACAGTCCGGACAGCGAGCCAGATCGGTGAACTTTCACGAATGGTATCTGGTCTGGCTATGAGGCTGGACACGGTGCTGAGGATCAGAAATGAACTTGATTGAACTGATTGATTATGATCCGGACAAAATTACTGATCAACGAATGGATTATTAAAAAGGAGTTGTATTTCTGCCCCTATCTCTCGTTGGGAAGCCAGCATGATGACAGCCTGGTCTCCCTTATCTTCCTTCAGGGACAAAGACACAGAACTGTTCTCAAAACATCTGATGTTGTGACTACTCTCTCTCACCCATCTGCGTGTCCTGCCTCTATCTGTTCTTATCTATTCCCTCTCCAATCTCCAACAAAAAAAATCCCTATGTGTGTGTGTTAAATTGCTGTATTATGTTCTTATGTGTAATGTATGTGACGCTTGCTAATCTGCATTCTGTAAATTTCTGGAAAAAAAAGTATGGTGGCGCATGCACATGCTGCGGCTAGGAGACTTGCTCCAAGTTTAATTTCGTTACACTGTACTTGTACATGTGAAATGACAATAAACATCTATCCTATCCTAACATGGAGCACTTCACACACATCGAAACACATTCAGTTACACGTTCAACAACTGATAAAGACAGAGGAACACATGAAGGCTTTTATACACAGGATAATGAGGAACAGGTGACGAGACTAATGAGGGAAGTGGCTGACGTGACAGCTGACGGCAACACAATGGATCACACTGAAAGTGGAAGTGACGAGACACGACATGACTGTGATATTACAGTTTTTCTCAAATGCTAAAACACGTTTCACAAACGTTTCCTCCATGTTCCCCAATGTCTAAACACAACACCCTTTTCTAAAGCTACATAAACACAATCACACCTTCTCACTTCAAAATTCAAACTTTCACACCAAAAGAGCAGCTTGAAACTTTCAAAAATGTAAACACTATACACATTATTACACACTACAGCAAAACAATTGAAAACACAATGCTCAATTTGTGAGAAGGTTCTGTTTCATAACTGGCAATGCATATTTTTAGAAACTTTACAGTAACGGATCTTCTTAGATCTTTGCAGAGGAGTAGGCATTTAGATTTGTGAGTGTCATATGAAGAGTATAAATCTATAGTAAATTCTGCATGTACACTACTGTAACACAACTCAATGCAATAACAGAATCTATTGCACACAACTGTACTCTTGAAAACATGATCAGGGTGTGAAGTTTTTTTAATTTACTTTATTCACACCACACAATCACTGTGCGGCATCATGTCGCTGAGCTGCATCGGGCCACATCACCTCATCCACAACGCCCAACAATGGAGGCCAGCTCCATTGCCCTTAGGAGGTTCTCTGTAGTGTATGGTTGTCTGTCATAAACCTTCCATCTCCACGATGAGAAGAATTCCTCTATAGGGTTCAGGAAAGGAGAGTAGGGTGGCAGACAGATGTCTAAAAAGTGGTTACTGTTGGAGCTGTTCTGTGGAAGCGTACATTATCCCAAATGATCACATAAATGTGATGTGCGGGCCCAGGATGGTGTTGTTGGTGGTCCAGGAGGATGTCTTTTAGCTCCTCTAGGGAGGTTAGGAGACGTTGGGTGTTGTAAGACCCAAGGACAGCATGCCGGTGGACAAGCCCCTCCAAACCCATGCCCCCCCGTTGGCGAGGAACCTCAGTGATGGCTCTTTGGCCAATGATGTTACGGCCTCTTTGCCATCGTTTCTGCAGGTTGAAGCCAGCCTCATCCAGGAAGAGGTACTCATGAGGTCTGGCCATCGCATCCAACAATAATATCCTCTGTGAAAATGTGAAAGTGCAAAGGTGTTCAGAACAACAGTCAATCAGGTAGCACAGTATTGTCCAGAAGTAATGTAGGCTACTGAGGAACATAGTAGGTCCACTAACTGTACTGTGAACATGGATGTATTCTTACTTGCACATACTCGTAACGTAGATCTTTGTGTAGAGCAGAGTTGCGCTCAAAGGGAACCCTATAGACCTGTTTCATCCGCATCTGTTGGCGCTGGAGAACTCGGTCTATTGTGGCCAAGCTGACATCAATGCATCATTATCGGCAATGACTTTGTGTCTGATCTCCTGGAGTCTGATGAGGTTGTTCTCAAGAACCATATCCACAATGAGGGTTTATTGTGCCGCTGTAAATTTGGAGACAGGTACAATACATGTTGTGTTGTCTGAATGCTCTGATAATGGTGGCCACGGTGAACCTACTCAGGTTTGGAAAATTGCTTCAGCCATTGTCATGCCATGGACAATGACATGGTCAATGACTGTTGCTCGCATTTCATTCGTATTGATGGTGCAAGGTTGTCTTGCTCTCCCTCCTGGACCTTCTCTCCCTCGTTGGCCTCCTCCTCTTCTTCCATGACCAGCTCTTCTCCCACCTCTGACTCAAATTCCTCTTCCCCTGACTCTGCCTTCATCCATTGTGTTTGTTTGGGATCTTCAGAAAACTGTGCACTCTGAACTTGCTTTTATACATGTGGTCACAGCATTAGCAACAAGTGTCTTCAGTTTTGAGTTGTTGTGTGTAATCAATGATCCCAGGTTTGTTCATTGTGTTCAAATATTGCTAACTGTGGCAAGAATTTTGCATCACATGAGCTTTTATTTGAGAAGATGAGCAGAGTACTTTTGCAACGTGTTTTAGAAAGGAAAAATGTGTTAAGATTCATGAGAACGGAGGATTGTGTTTTGTGAATTGTGTCTTCATGTAAAATGTGTTTATGATATTGGAAAATAATGGCTAGATTTAGTAAATGTGTTTAGACAACTGTTCATTTGGTTTAGAGGATTGGCTTTTGTGTTTTAGCATTTGAGAAAAACTGTAAAAGCATTTAGTATTTCTATTCAACAGTTATTAAATCTGGAACTTTGATTCACAATATGATGTTTTATTAACAAAGTTCGGGAGGAGCACGTTCAAGGATGAAAGCAATCAACTCATCATCAGCAATTACACCTCATCCTATCAGCATGAGAGGAAGCGTGTATATATAGCCATGTTCGACTCACCTACATCCCTCGACAGTTTACGGCATCCCTCCACCACCCCGACTCCTCACACTTAATTGTTTCTATCAAAGAGAGGAATACGGGGGGAGTGCTCCAGGTTCGGGCTAAATACAGAGCTCGGAGCACTCTCCTCGGACAGCACGCCAAATACGCATACCTTTAATACTCCTGAGTCATTGGTAAGTGTGAACTCGTGAAGGGCTTAAGGTTGATTAAATCAATATTTTATCATTTATAATAATATTATAATGCAGTATATAAACACTGCTCAAAAACTGAAGGTAACACTTAATCATCACAGTATAAAACTAAGTCTTCAAAACTTCAGGGATATAAATCTGTCCAACTAGGAAGCAGCAGGACTGGGATCTGCTCCTTTAAAATAATGTATAATTTCACCAGACAAATGGGACAAATCTGTCTCTTTTATGTCTCTTTGGACAAAAGAGTTTTATTACAGACCTTATTACCGATAAATAACTTGATTATAAATCTGTCAGGAACGAATTGGAAATCCATTGCTGCTTGTGTATATATATACGTCTGCTAGATTTGTGGTTATATGGGACAATGTTTGTTTTCACCGGGCTGTTCTGGTACAAAACTGGTTTGCTATCCATTCACAATTTGTAGTTTTGTACCTATGCGCATATTCACCTTTCCTAAATCCCATAGAGGAATTCTTCTCAACCTGGCACCGGAAAGTGTATGATCGCCAACCCTTTGCCCGCATGCCACTTCTCCAGGAAATGGAGGACGCATGTAGAGACAATAGAGGTTGCTTCTGTCCAAGGTTGGATACGACATGCTAGAAGATCCTTCCCTCAAAGTTTGGCAAGAGAAAATGTATCTTGTGATGTGGACGAATTATTGTGGCCAGACCTCGGAGCTCAAAGAAGGGATGAAGTTTAGCATTGGGGACTGCACCCTCCCCCCCTGCCAATTCCTGGACCGGGACCCCACACACAATTTAGTGTATTCTACTGTAAAGAATATACTTTTGGTTTACATGTTTATAGTTTTGTTGTACGCTAATGCATACAACAGTAATGTTTGGCCTAATAAATATTTTCTAAAATAGTTTCTACGTCACATTGGCGTTTCCAGTGTACTTGTTACCCAGATTACTTTCACTGTAGAACATTGTATTGAAATGTAGATATAAGCCTATGAAAGAGCAAAGAGCTTTAGATTTAGAACAGCAGTGTTTACATGGTTTATCCAAAAATGTATTATTATGAAAGAAGTGTTTTGTCAGGAAAACACAATGCCGGATTCAAATGCAAATGTATATTTATTGAATGAGATGAGTAACAGAGGTAATGTCCAGATGAGGCAGGCGGCGCAGGGAATCAATGGGCAGACAATAGACGGTGCAGTGCAGTGTAATTCAAGGTGCGTGGCGTGGAGAGTGAAACACGGAACAGCAGATCGGGACACGAAGACACTCTGACTCTGACGCTGACTCTCACGCTGACAATGACGCTGGATACAGGAAGACGCAGACACGGGAGTCGGGAACACAGGAACACTGAAGCAGTCGATGTGGAACATGGAGAGACAACGACTCGACAACAAGGGTGTGGTGAGAGACCACTAAATAGGCATAGGAGATATGGATCAGGTGTGTGATGATAGCAGTGGCGGTGATCAGTGACCACGCCCCCCACACTCATCCCGCATGCATACACAGGCAGTAATGGGAGACAATGAATCTGCGAACCGTGACAGATCCCCCCCCCTCCCCTCTCGACGCTCCCAGGGGTACTAACCTGCCGATTGTAGTCATCGATAAGGGAGTGATCCAATATGTCTCTGGCAGGTACCCAACTTCTCTCCTCCGGAACGTAACCTTCCCAGTCCACCAAGTACTGGAATCCACGTCCCCTCCGTCTCAAATCCAGAATACGGTTTACCGAATAAGTTGGTTCCCTGTCTACGAGACGCGGCGGTGGGGGAACCGGGGTGGGCGGATTAATTGGAGAACGAATAACAGGCTTTATTTTGGAGACATGAAAGGCGGCGTGAATCCTCCCGTACACAGGAGGCAATTTGAGGTGGACTGTCACCGGACTAATGATCTTGGTGATAGGGAAGGGGCCAATGAATTTGGGGGCAAGTTTATTACATACGGAGCGGAGAGGAATGTCTTTGGAAGAAAGCCACACTTTTTGACCCACGACGTAGACGGGAGGCTTCGACCGGTGGCGATCGGCCTGGGCCTTGGTGCACGCTCCCACCTGCAGTAGAGTCTCGCGGGCTCTACTCCAAGTGCGATGACACCTCTGGATGAAGGCGTGGGCGGAGGGGGCCGCGACTTCGGATTCCAGACTGGGAAAGATAGGTGGCTGGTGCCCTAGACTACACTCAAACGGCGAAAGGCCCGTGGACAACACTGGCAACGAGTTATGTGTGTACTCAAACCACGGGAGCTGTTGACTCCAGGAAGAGGGATTCTGTGACACAGTACACCGCAAACATCTCTCAAGGTCTTGATTGGCTCGCTCAGTCTGGCCGTTACTCTGGGGATGGAAACCCGAAGACAGACTAACACTCGCCCCCAGCAACTTGCAAAACTCCTTCCAGAATTTGGATATAAATTGGGGCCCTCTGTCAGAGACCACGTCTGTCGGGAGGCCATGAATGCGAAAGACGTGTTCAATGACAGACGCCAGAAGTCTTACCCTGGGCACAGTCGAACAAGCCAACACATGTTTGCCATTTGAGGCAAATGCTTCATTCTGATGTGTGTTTATGGCATTTTGAATGCAGTGTTGCATTTTGAAGGAGATGTGAGGCATTTTGCATTTTGTGTGTGCAGTTTTGAGAATTGTGTGTAGAGTTTTGAAAAAAGGAGACTTAGTTTTGAAAACGTGTGTAAGCAATTGGTAAAAACTGTAATATGGTCTGTTTTGGTTTGGTGATTAACTGGCAATATAAGGAGACGGAATGAATTGAATGTCGTTCTCAACAATCTAATGCCTAGAAACATGAACCAACTAGTCATAAAACTAGTTTTGTTTACCTTTCTTTCTTTCTTTCTTAGCCAGTCCGAATCCTTTAACCTTCAGTAATGATGTACAGTTAGTAGCCTCTGTTAGATTATAATTGTGTAACATTGTAATTGTATCCAGAGTGGCCCAACAAACTCCTTGTGAGACTTGAAGCTTTTGCTGATGAAACTGCAAACTAAACTTCACAAAAATTTTTTCTATTGACTGCACTTCTGACTCCTGGTCTTCATTCAACATATCTGGTCCTCGGGTCTTTACTGTAATTCCCCTACTCATCACTCATAACTCAAAATTATCTATATTGAAGTGGCAGTGGATTCTGGAATCTGACCCTTCAATAGAATGTATGTAAATAAAGATTTTCAAATACAGTAGAACTCCGACTTACAAAATTAATCTGTTCCGAGGTTGGCCTCGTAAGTCAATCTTTTCGTAAGTCAATCAGGCTTTTGCATGTTAATTGCCTAATCCGTTCCAAGCCCTACGAAAACACTACATTTAACATGGGATTAAGCGCATCCCAGCTTCAAACTTCTCAATTATCTCCCTTATCATCACCAAAGAGAGTGTCCTCTTCTTCCCTTTAACTTCAGCAACAATCTTCACATCCATGGGTAGTGATTAGAAAAAAGTTTGTTAACTGGGCACAAAATAATGGCGATGCAGCACGATGAAAACAAAACTTGTATGCAAAAGCACGGAAGAACTTTAGTGTTAGAAATGGGAGAACACAGACGAAATGGGATGGGAGAGGAACACCGCTATGCAGAGGCTGGTGGGAGCGATGCTGACCAATAGGAGAGCAGGATTGTAAAAAGTGTTCCACTTCTTACATGGACTATTCCAGCCATCCCTGTCATTCAGTGCGAAATGGACTATTCCAAAACTTTCCATCTGAGAGAGCTGACAGATGATTGAGGGAAAAGAAATCGGCTGAAGATTGTAGTTTATTGAATATAGGGAATTAGTGCCAATCGTTGAAGTTTTATCGATCATGCGTAACCACACATCTATGCACCTTTAATAAATACCAGTTTTGGATCATTCCCTGAGTGAGACATCATTGTTCTGACCGGACAAACTGTAGCCTTCATTCAACCCGAACCAAAATCAGAGTTCAGATTCACGAGATTTATCAAGGATGCTGCAGCAAAAGCTAGTGTCCGAGCCGGGAGACAGCCAATGGGAGAGCGATTGGTCCAAGTTTCTGGGTCAGTGGCGCGCAAATTTCAAAACAAAACTCGGAAATCGTCGCCTCGGCCGAGATTTCGTTTTTCGCATCTCGATCATTTTGTTGTTACTCGGGCGAAAAAAACCCTGAAATCTTTTATCGTACGTCGAACTTTTCGTACGTAGAGCGTTTCATAAGTCGGGGTTCTTCTGTAGAATATTTCACTCATTGAGATCCAATGTGTGATTTAATATTCCCTCTTTCACCTTCAGAACTGCCTTAATTCTACATGGCATTGATTCAACAAGGTGCAGAAAGTATTCTTTAGAAATGTTGGCCATATTGACAGGAGCATCTTGCAGTTGATGGAGATTTGTGGGATGCACATTCAGGACACGAAGCTCCAGTTCCACCACATCCCAAAGATGCTCTATTCAGTTGAGATCTGGTGACTGTGTGGCCATTTTAGTGCCGTGAACTCATTGTCATGTTCAAGAAACCAATTTGAAATGATCCCAGCTTTGTGACATGGTGCATTATCCTGCTGGAGGATCCGAGGATGGGTAAATGGTGGTCATGAAGGGATGGTCAGAAACAATGCTCAGGTAGGCCGTGGCATTTAAACGATGCCCAATTGGCACTAAAGGGCCTAAAGTGAGCCAAGAAAACATCCCCCACACCATTACACCACCATCACCAGTCTGCACAGTGGTAACAAGGCATGATGGATCCATGTTCTCATTCTGTTTACGCCAAATTCTGACTCTACCATCTGAATGTCTCAACAGAAATCGAGACTCATCAGACCAGCAACATTTTTCCAGTCTTCAACTGTCCAATTTTGGTGAGCTTGTGCAAATTGTAGCCTCTTTTTCCTGTTTGTAGTGGAGATGAGTGGCACCGGTGGGGTCTTCTACTGTTGTAGCCCATCCGCCTCAAGGTTGTGTGTGTTGTGGTTTCACAAATGCTTTGCTGCAAGCTTCAGTTGTAACAAGTGGTTATTTCAGTCAAAGTTGCTCTTCTATCAGCTTGAATCAGTCGCCCATGACCTCTGACCTCTAGCATCAACAAGGCATTTTCACCCACAGGACTGCTGCATACTGGACGCTTTTCCCTTTTCAGACCATTCTTTGTAAACCCTAGAAATGGTTTGTGCAGATTGTGAAACACTCAGACCGGCCCGTCTGGCAGCAACAACCATGCCACGCTCAAAACTGCTTAAATCACCTTTCTTTCCCATTCTGACATTCAGTTTGGAGTTCAGGAGATTGTCTTGACCAGGACCAACCCCTAAATGTATTGAAGCAACTGTCATATGATTGGATGATTAGATAATTAATGAGAAATTGAACAGGTGTTCCTAATAATCCTTTTAGGTGAATGTACGTAAAGCTATACAGTGGAGTTGGGTTATGTCGACGGCCTCGGGGGTTGCAAAAAAGCGTTGAGATAACTGTTTAGCGAGATAACCAACACCCAATATGATGATTTGTTTGATGAAGCGATCGGCATGCTATAAAAATGTACATACACGGTATATGTTTGCTAACAACAAAAGGCATATGTGCAGCAACTAACAGCAGAGATTTACCAGAATACAATAAAAAACACCTTCCATTCTCCATACAATTATATTTTCCAACATTGCAAACACAATGATCGCTCACAGTGTAAACACAGTCACACACACATAAACACATTCGCTCATTACAGTCATTTTGCTCAGACACAGTTCTGATAGTATTGCACACGCGGTTACTATGGTTTATTTACAAACTTTAAAATACTTTGTTGCTTTTTGCCTTTAAAGGTCTGCTTGAAAACAAATGCTTCTATCAGTAACAACGTCTTTGTCGATGTCAACGTAATCTGGGAATTCCTGGACAATGATGCTTCACTGAACACACACTCTCACAGCAGACGCGCTCAACTCACTGAACACAAACTCGACTGACTGAAAACACTCACGCACGCACGCGCTCGACTCAGCTCAACTCCTGCGATAGATAGATAAGATAGCATCTAGAAAGCTTTAGACTTCCGCGAGTCTTAGACACCCGGCACTTCCGCGAGTTCTTCTGCAGCTGCGCGGGACTGTATGTGCAACGCAAACTCAGCGCATGCGCAGTGAACTAGATACGCTCGTGACTCAAGAGATAACCATGTGAAGTGACGACTTTGTCCGAGATATTTGATCGATATATTAGTGTTCAGCGACATTAACGAATCGACATTAAATAACCGAAAATGCTAAGACAAATAGGGAGTTTGGCGGTTCCACTATAAAAACGTCGACATAATAGTATTGGCGAGTTAACCGTGACTCGAGATAAGTGAACTCCACTGTGTATTATATGGGATAAATTTGTCAATGTGGAATTATGTATGGCTGTTCACTCTGTATGAGCACATTTTTCATACATGGATAATTTTATCATAAATACATTTGAAAGTGTTTTCACTTTAAATGAGCAGATATTCCATTTCTAGATGTTTCAAAAATGTAGATGTATCACATTTCTGTATGCGTAAACTAATCAGGCACAGCATTTAGCAGAGCGAGGGAACGAAGGCCAGTACGTCTGGGATCCGTTCTTCATTCCTTGCTTAATACATCGATAATGGTTTGACAGATGCCAGATCTTCTAATTGTGAAAACCGATCTCTGGCAATGATCCAATTGGCTGGCGGCCAATTACAAAATGACATCACACAGCTGACGAAATATTTGAATTTCTGGAACTTTATAAGCAAACAGCCAAACGACCAAAATGACATAAAAGTTATAATCGATCAATTAAATGTGGACTGTTTGTTACATGATTCCTATTATTTCCATCATATTATATAATCATTATGTTGTAATAATTCTCTCCAGTATTTCATTATTATTCATCTAGTATTTGTACAGCCTTTACATTTTTATTTCAATGTTGTAATGAGCAAATTCATTTAGTTTGACCTGTGAAGCAAATTTGTTAGGTGACAGCATGAATTAAAGTTTGACAGGACATAATTTTGTATAAAGTAATCTGGATCAAGCCACACCTGTAACAGCTGTCAGCCTCTCAATGAATGCACAGCTAAGAATAACTAACTGTAATTAATTACCAAACACAAATAAATCTTTCAATGAATAAAAATGGGATTGTTTATTTTATAGACAACACAACATTACAATATTTTTGCAATTACATACATTTTTTTTAAACTATCACTCTCCCTTGTTCTTTAGGGTACTCTTGGAAGAAAGAAGCAGTATCTGGGACAATCTTTCAGTATCACTTCCACTTAAAAGATGCAATCTAACCCTGTTCGCGTGAAATGAGCCGGATCCCGGGCAGGCCACTAATAGTTACTGTTACAGGTCAAGCTCCCTCTCCACTTCCTCTCCGGATCACCAGAGGGAGCCTCACCAGAACATTGACTTGCCATCTTGCCCAGCCCAAACACATGCCAGCTAAAAATGGATGCTGCCCAAGACCAGCTGTTCTCTAATGGCAGGATAATGCTCCCTGCCACACTGCAACGTTCAGGAAGTCCTTGACATCCAATTACCCCAGATCTCAATCTGATTGAGCATCGATGGGATGTGCTGGACTAACAAAGTTGCTGGACTTAAAAAAACAAAACAATTAGTTACAGCAGGGTCAACGGCAGGGCAAACTCCAAGCAATGCAAAGGATTAGACCTTAATATGAAAATTAATAAAAACTTTAATATGCATCTGTTTATAATGTTGATGAGCTGTGACTGCCTTAACAACACGTCCCTGTACTCTAGAGTCTAGACTACACTTGTAATCTATAGCGGTGATCTGGAAACACTCTTGTCATTGGCACTCCAGTTGCTCTGAATCCTTTTGAGTATCAGACTCCAGAACAGAAAGAGAAGACACAACACCACTGATAGCTCTGAAGATCAGTGTTTTATCCCCTCACAACGGGCTTAGAAGAAATACACTGAACTTTTCAACAACAGAAAAGACTTAAAAACACTATTCTGTTCTACTGATTATCAATCAGCAACAGATCATCGGCAATAAAAAGGTTTCTCTCTCTCCATAAACCAGAAACAATAATTAATACTCAATCAACTGACACACCGAACCATCGCAAACCTCTGGAAATATTGAAAACACAGGGGATGAAGAAAGCCAAGTGTGTTTTGTGTTTTGTGTACTTTCAGTGCTCAGACGCTCATCACCATCTTGTGGCCGTATCCTCATCCTGCACCCTGGATTTAATCATGCAGCTTTTCCTTCTGTAATTCACCAGTCCCAAAACACATTGGTGAAATTAGGGACATGAACTATGAAGAGATATCTTCTGGCCAGGTTACCAGACATTTCAAACATTACTCACAAAAAGGCACTTCTTTAGGTAATAACTGTGATAGGCTACTTAATCTTAATCTTTTAAGATACTCGCTGAATGTATTTGCCTCTAATTCTGTTCACGAGGAAGCAGCATTAAAGAAGCCAAATTAAATAAGATGCTCAAATTTGCACATTGGAATGCATAAACGATATATAAATACATCGATAATTTATTATATTACCATCAACTCCTTATCGAATGCAGATGTACAACGTGTTAAAAACATCCACAAAATAAACTAACATAGTTTAGATTATATATTTTAGCTATTAGGATTTTACTTCACAAAGTTATGATTAGATCACATTTCGATTGCATGATTTGTAATCCTTGTAGAAAACGATGAAATCGTTTTCACATTTTATCCAAATAACTTAAGAGTCGATCGGCTCCAATTAAAAACTAAACAGCTAGAATAAAAGTTCCCTATGTGCTTGAACTGAGGTGGATCAGTACAAGACCTGCTGTATTACAACAATGTGTTGAAGAGGAAATACGACTGGCGGTGGAAAAATTATAGGCCTAATGTTTTTGTATGGCCAAATAAATTTAAAGATGTCAGTGTTGTGACTTTAAAATGAGTTCATCAAAAGTTTTAATGTCCCATTGAAGAGCCCTGAAACCGTGTGCTGGTGTGTGATGAGGAGAACCACGACGAGGAAAACAGGATCAAACTCAAGATGACTTTAACAATAAAGTCAAAATATTATATAATAAATATATATAATAAATAAATATATATATATATAATAAATATCAAAATAAAACGGCACACTTGTGCAAAACTGAACATACCAAAACACTGGAAACTAGGGAGACAGGCAGGACATCCACACACGACTGCATCCACATAAGACAGTGTCACAAAGACTTCAACAACCGGCAAACACGAATGAACACAGGAGGGAATATAAAGGGAGACAGCAGATGAGGAACAGCTGGTGTTACGTTCCCCTCCCGTCTAGGGTTAGGAGGGAAAGTAACAAATGTATAAAAGCTAAAATAAACCGAAAAAAATAATGGGAATGCACACTTCAAACCCCCTGTCCCAGAGTCAGAACAACAAAGCAGGTCTACAAAAAACAGAACTCAAAACAGCATTTAGTATAAAAAGTTAAAGAGAACAAAGAATAGGTGTTGGGGGATAAATGAAGCCAAAACAACAAACAAAACAGGAGTGCTAGCTAAACCCGTAAGACCATTAACTTACCTACTAGCAAAAGGAAAGAAACAAAATACAGGGACTTCCCTCAACTCCCTGACTGATCCAAAAACACTGACAAAGGTGTAAAAAGAAATAGGCACTTTATATCCCCTACAGCATTTAGCTTAACTCAGATCTGGCAGGATCGAAAGTAAAAAAAAAAGCAACACCTGCTAATGGCTGGGCAGTCAGTATAATAAATTAAACAGAAATAATCACAGCTCACGCTAGCCGAGGAAAGACTATTAGCCTCTACTAACAGACACCTTCACAATGTACATCACAATTTACTTTAAACACAAGTGCTTCAATCTGGAGCAGGGAGAAGTGTCTCTCTCTCTCTGGCACACACGCATGCACCGAGAGCAGGCTCTGGCTGCTCCTTTATACTCCGTTAGGCAGTGTGTCAATGACCTACAGGTGGAGATGATTACACCTGATCAGAGAGAGAGAGAGCAGGGACACAAGAAAATACCAAAACACAGACTACACAGCGTCCATCTCTTAGCCAAATCATCATCAAGTGTCTGATGATGATAATCACAATGAAACTTACGTCCTGGGACGTAACAGCTGGTGAGATTAATGACAGTGATTACAGGACAGGTACAGGAAGTGAAACAATGACAAGACTGACAGGAAGTGACAAAGACCCAGACAGACAGGGACAAGTGTTACAGCAGCATTATTCAGTGTATCGGCGTAATATCCACTGAAACAGGAAGTCAGGGCGGGACTTATCGAATGGCTCCTCCCCCTTAGGCTGTACACATTTTGAAATGAAAATTTTGCCACTAGTATTAAGCAAAATAAGGGAGGAAAGAGCGTTGTTGATCCTCGCCACCCCGAACTGGGCGAACCCAGAAGAGAGAGTTGCTGTCGGCACCCATGAACGAGGAGATCTGGCTCCTCAGCCCTGAAGATGGCTGCTTCAGGGGTCTAAGAAGAGCTTGCACTGCCTTTTCATGTGATAGACACTCTCGCAGAGTCTCGCGCACCCTTTATGCTCTGAAATGGGAGTGTTGGTGAAGTGGTGCAACAAACACAATATCATTTGGGTGAGCTGCCCCGTATCGGATGTGTCACGGTTTTTACAGCTCAGGTTGGATAATAGGACACTAAAGGTCTATTTGGGCACTCTCACTTCGTTTCGTTCCCCAGGTGATGTGAAATCAATCAGGAGACATAAATTGATGATCAGACCATCAGTTCCACTGTGAGATTTGGCGATGGTTCTGAGAGCTCTTTCTCTGCCGCCGTTAAAGCACTTGGAGTCTATTGCAATTAAGGAGATCGCTCTAAAACCTGCGTAGCTTCTTGCACTTGTTCACATGATCCGCTCTGGTCTGTCGTGTCTCTGGATCTGCGGCGCTTCACTGACACTAACGTCAATCCAGACTTCATTCTCCAATTAAAGAAATTCCCACCGTCTGAATCGCTCTATATAGTGTCACGACCAGCTCGTTCTCAGTCGTACGTAATTTGGTAACACCACTTCGACTGGATTTACCGATAAGGTTCTTTATTTCAGAGTCAAAATAATAAATACAAAACATAACATTCAAAGTCTAAGCAACAATTCAAAGTAAATAATAATAGTCAAAATAGGAAAGAAAAGGATGATTCACATGAAATGTGATTTTTGTCATAGTTTTGGAGCGGACTAGCTTATAGATTGCAGTAAGGCTAACATATCCATGCTAAAAGCCCCAAAACTTTTTTAAGCTCCTTCAGATTTTTTGCTATATGTTCTGAACACTGGGCGGTGCTGTTTCCAGTTCTTTCAACGCATGTCACCCTCTGAGTCCTCTTTGAATATTCCTGTCCCCTCAGGTATCCTTAATGATGACATACTTTTAGCTTAGTGAGTATTTTAAATAGACCAAAGATGCTGAAAATACTAATGTGTAGATCTTTTACACAAAAACACAAAAACAAATTTTGTAGTCAAATTTTACAATTAGCCTACTGTCTAAATATCTCCAAAAACAGGTCACATGACTTCTCTTCTATTTCCTTTCTTACTGTAAATCAGAGGCCTTCATCCCTTGACGGAAGGGATTTGAACCATGGTCCCTGATGAGGGATCTGCTAGTGTCGGTCTCTATTCACCTCTTGAGGGCTGTGGAGTGAGGTTTACACAACAGCTCGTACTGGCCTGCGCTACTGTCACCCCATCCGGGTCACGGCACCAAATGTAACCAGCCCTACACGCCCCCCTCTGAGCCTCACCCGGAGTCTCCTGGCCTCAAGACTCGCTCCAGCGACTCATGTCAAAAGCATCCTTGCTAGTGCACTGCCTCCAGTGCCAGAGACCCTGGCTCAAACCGCACTCAGAGCAGGTTTAGTAGGACCGGTTGCAAATGCACAAACACCGAATCATGATGTTTCTAACCATCTCATACTTTTGGACATCACCATGACTGCGTAGGTCTCTGCATTGCAGATATTAACAAAGGTAATCAACCTGAGCCCACTCATGCTTAATTAAAAAATAAATTAAATTAAATGTATTTGTTTATTAGTGCATTTCTGGTCCCTGTTCTTTGTAACTTTAATCACAAATATTTTATATTAGTATAATATTTTATTATAATATTTATAATATTTTAGTATAACATTTTATTGTAATATTTTATATCTTGTAATAAACTCTTATAATAAACTCTTGTAATAAACGCTGCTTGACGGCATTAAACCCCACGCTCTTGTGTTACTTGTAAACCAGAAAATCCAATAACAGTTTTCTAATGGTGCATCATAAAGCATGTTTTACCATGTTTTACTCTTGTTCTGTTTAAAGCCATTCGTAAAGCATCTGTCTCTGTTCGAATCAATGCCCAGCTTTTTACAGATAATGTAAGGATCTGATAAAATTATGAGATAAGCCTACGGTACATTTTCCCCTAAATAAGCTAAAAATTCTCAGTGAGTAAATTATCAGTGACTATTTTTATATTGAGATAAAAATATTCTTATTACATCACACTTTTAATCAGGTATCTTTAACTGCTATACACAACACCATGTGTTGATGTTGTAGAGCTGCTTTTGAGGTGAGATACAGGTTAAGCACAGGTTTGATGGCATGGTTGGGTTTAAGGCTGAGTAAAGGTGTAATCATACATGTCATTGTAGAATTGAATTACAGCTGTACACACAAAAAATGCTGGGCTGTTTCAATCCAATTTTTTGTCCATTGGGTTAAATATTTAATTTTTAAAAAGGGACCCAGTGTCTGGGATTGTCCAAAATTTACTCAAATCTGAGTTGAAACAAGTCAGCATTTTAAATGTAAAGTACAATGTAAAAATAAGTACACAACCTAAACCTATTATCATATTAGCCTATTGTTATTATCATCGTTTTGTGATCATCATCATGTTATTGTCACCACATAAAAAGCTGCACTGTTGTTTACTTGAACTAAGTTAAATATACAGACTTTGTAATGAGATTTTCATGGACGTTTACAGACTCTGAAGTGAGTTTTAAAGAATAGAGGATCATGTCTAAACCAAAGGAAAACTAGAAAACTCAAATAATCATAGATAATACAGAGACTGGATGATCAGTGTTAACTCTTGAACTCTCAAACACCAGTCTATTTCAAACTCTGCATTTGAAAATGAGTAAAATAGTAATTATTTTTTCGATTTGCTATGACCCCAGAGTTTGCGATGTGCACTTACTCATGCTACATTTCTAATTTGAACTTGTGGTTTTGCAAACGCTACTATTTCACTTGTACTGCGTTTGCCACGGCGATGAAAATTTGGTCATAAATCTTCCTAGTAGTGCTGTGAAAAATTATGCTCAGGATGACAGTTGAAATCATACTGCTGTTTTATTGATGCTAAAGTTTACTGAGCTTTCTGTGCGGGTTAATCATTCACGCTTCTCATCTCAGGAACTGAGGTTTGCGTCTTACACGTCTATCTTGGATTGCCAAACATGAACTTGTTTTGACACGGATACATTGTCGTGTTGAAATGCTCTGAATGATCAACAAAGGCAAAGGTTGATTATGAAGGTGAATGATGAGTCTTTCAAAGCGACCCAAGTCAATTCAATCACACTACTATCAAAAACCTGAGGTTTGATATCAAGGCATGTCACGATGATGCAATTTAATACATTATTTCATGCTCCCTCTTGCCTGTTCATCATTTTCAACAGCTTTGGTGCAAAAACAATGAAGAACAATGTATTTATTACATTAATAAGGCACCTTCCACAAAAAACAGATGCATTACGGGGCTTTGCATTGTAGCTTTTTGCATAATAATACTCTATAGCATTAATTTTTGCATAGGTTTTTGTTTGATAATAATATTCTATAGCATTAGTAAAAATGCGAGTAATTTTTATGATGGCACAGGTATTCCTGTGGGCATGCGAGTAAATTCCGCTGGGTTCAATGAAAAGGTGTCATAGGCACTTAACCATATCTGCTATTTATAGAGAGTCACTAGAATCATTGCTTTACAGCTCCAGTGTTTATGTAGAATTATTCTCGCCATTATAGAGATTATTAGTGGCTACAACTATTGTAATTGAAAGTTTATGATACAATAGCCTCGTAAACAAGCAGCTATATAAGTAATACTAGACAGGTAATGAGTTTGTTCAGCCTTTCAAGTAAAGATAGACATGATCATCTCTTTTTTATGCTATTTGCTGTAATTAACTATTTATAAATAGTCAGGTTCAGTCCCGTTTTAAGAAGAGAAAATACACATATCTTCAACCTCAAATTAGGACTTTTTTCTTTCTTCCATGATGTGAGTGTGAGATGGCATTGCCTTTAAAAAAATATTCACATGATCACATGATCTGATTAATTTAGACACATGTTCAGTTTCTATTATTAAATGCATAAAAAAATGATTTGGACTTCCTGATAAAAGTTCAGTAACACTTTATTTCACAGTGTCATTGTTGCACAAGTTGCATGTAATATTACTGTAATAATCACTATAAATTATGCAAAATTACATGCAACCAACCCCTAATCATAAAGCTAAACCTGCACTAAGCACATGTAGTAACTCAATATTACTGTATTTACACGATAGCACTGACGGCTTACAATGAAGGCCTACACATTACTATAAGCCGTCCGTGTAACAGTGTAATTAAACGTTTAAGTACTGAGTGTTATTAAGAAACTATACATGTACTTACCGTTGGCTTTGGTTTGGTTTTGGGTAAACTGTATGTAATTATGCATCATTTATAGTTGTGCTACAGTCACATTAACATGTAACTTGTGTAACAATGACACCGGGAAATAAAGTGCAAGCAAAATTAGGGGTTCAAACGCGAAGCGTTGAAAACCTATTGTAATTGTTAGGATTTTTATTATTATTATTATTATTATTATTATTATTATTCTGCCGTACTTCTTATCGTGCAGACCAAACCGTAAGGTTTAGAGACTTGAAAGTTGGTCAGATGGTAGGTCTCAATTTGGGGAGAACGTATCAAAATATGACGCAAATCGGGCAATAGGTGGCGCTACAGCGACTACAAACGCGTACACGCTCATAACTCGTAAACCGTTTGTCGTAGACTCAAGTGTCTTATATCCCTGGAATCCTTGGCTCAAGACTTAAAAAATGTATATCTCCGATTTCATTTCCGCCTATAAAAATTTTCCGCCATTTTGAATTTTCTGAAAAAAAAATTTTTCGAACTCCTCATAGGCCGTTTGTCCAAATCACGCAAAATTTCCCACGCATCATCTAGAGACTCTCATGACCAAAAGTTGTCAAAGGAATTTTGATCGGTGATTCACGCTTGCAACAAGACAATAAAACGTTCGCATAAGGCGGAGACACTTTTGCTAAAATCGTAATACCTCTGGAACGCAAAGAGATAATCTCACCAAACTTCACATAGTCATGTATAAGATCAATATGTGGTCACACCAAAAAAACTGCGATGATTGACCACTTGGTGGCGCTATATTGCGAAAAAAACACTCAATCAACTGTACAGGGTCACATGGTAGTCCGATTGACCTGAGACTTGTCATGCACGGTCTTTGTCCAAGGGTCCATGATGGTCTATGAGGACATTGGTGTATCTCAAAAAACATGACCGTCATCGGCCAATGAACTTTGAGCATCAATTAGACTAGCTTAACGAAGGTCGATCGGAACGAAACTCGATGGGCGTGTTTGACTCATGGCCCTAGTGGTCTGTCAGAATTTTGAAGAAAATCGGACACTAGTTGGCGCTAACGAGTTTTTTGCGTCTCTACTCACGTGGTGTTTCACGCATCCACAGAATATTGATATCATCTGATAGATCTCCTCATACTGAACAACTTTGCCTCAAGAACCACTGCTGTCAATCAAATTGTTTGCAAAATATTGGAGATTTTTGAAATTTCAAATTTTTCGAACTCGTCATAGGCCGTCAATCTCACTGGCTTGAAAATTCACACGCATCATCTAGGGACACTCAAGGCAAAAAGTTGTCAAAGGATTTTCGATTAGTTAAACCGTTCAGCAGATACAATTTTTCATATATTTCTGATTTGGCCTATTGTGATTAAAATGTCTATATATCTTGTCCAAAAACAAGAAACTTCACAAAACTGTGTAAATGTTAAGAACAAGACATTATGAAGAAACTTGTGAGGTTTCATGTATTTCTGATGCTCGTACGGCTCACAATAAATTATAAACACTCTATATTTTAAAATCTTAGAAAAGCTGTAATACTACTTTTGTCCACAAGAGAAACGTCACAGAACTGTGAACATGTTAAGAACAAGTCATTTTGAAGAAATGTGTCAGGTCTCATGTATTTCTGATGCTCATAGGGCTCACAATAAATAATAAACTATCTATATTTTAAAATCTTAGAAAAGCTGTAATACTACTTTTGTCCACAAGAGGCGCCGTCAGGCTAGAAAATCTTTTCATGTGGAGAACAAGTCAGATTGACATACACTGACATAAAAGATCAGATGATATGATGTGTGGTGTTAAACATATCCACACGATATTAATATAATTTGATCGATCTTCCTATAGTTAAAAAATGTGTAATATGATATGTCTATACATCGTTTACACAAACTAGAAACTTCATAAAGATGTGTTTATGTGGAGAACAAGTCAGATTGACATAGATCTACAGTACAGTTCAGATGTTCAGTTCACAATATTAATATCATTTGATCTTCTCATTCTGAACATCTTTGAAAGATGTCTATACATTGTTTGCACAAAGTAGAAACTTCACAGAACTGTGCACATTAGGATAACTAGTCAGATTGACCACAAACAGTCATGACAGCTCAGATGGTCCTGCTACGTTTGAACCCCGGTCATTGCTGCTTGCAGCTATATTTCTCTTTGTACTTGCGTATGTGGAGCACATATCAACAAGGTTGTGTTGCTGTGCTGAGAATATTTTTACAACATGCCCCCAATAAAGTTTATGGCGTATGAGGGAGCTATCAGCTCGCTTGTTTATGCACTTCTCCCCTCACCAGAAATAGAGCAATGATAAAGAAAATGGACCAATGTAAGGAAACAAGACAGATTCACCGAATCCTTAAAACATCTTTATTAGCAGCAGTTATTAGTTATGTTGCTATATTTGTCAGGGTAACTATGAGAACTCAAGCATGTCATGTGGCTTTGTTACCAGTTCATGTTGATATGGGATCAGACACAGTTTAGCTTTAAAAAGTTCAGTTGTATAAATGATTCAGAGATGATTTCTGAAAAAATAAAGTCTTGTTTCATTGTAAAATCCTCCGATCAGGAGGTTGCGTGTGGACATACGGATGCTCTGTGTGAGTGGTGGGGAGCGCGGGCAGATGCACAATGTTTGCTCAACAGTCCTGCGCCGCGGCCTTTGGACGCCACACCCTGGCTTTGTAATCACGGCCATAAAACAGGTCCTGTTGCAGCCGCGCTGGAGACCAGATATGCCATGCCGTCAAGCTGAGCTTCTCTGTCACACCATTGATAAGAGAGTCCAGAGTGTGCGTGATAATGAAATAGCTCACAGTTTCTCGTGTGCACTCGTGTATTATCCAGCGATGCCGTTACACTGTGCAAACAGCATGAGCTCCTGCTTGAGTGCGTCTGGTCCCTCACGCCAGCTCTTCTCCTCAGGCCTGCTCACACCTGCTGTAAGATGAGTTTCTGTCTGCATGCAGAAACGTCTTGAGCGTCTCCACGTCCACAGGTGGAGGAAACGCATTGGTCCGACTGCTTTCACAGAGCAAACACTCATGCGGTCGATCCAACAGCCACTAAAAGAGCCTCTGCTCTCCGTCTGCTGACCTCATGAAGAAACATTATGGGATGAGCTCCAGCCAGACGGGATTTACACTATCAGCTGAAGATCCAAGTTTGGTTTGAAGAGGATCATCAAGATCAATGTTTCTCATCATTGCTGGTTTCTAACACACACACACACACACACACACACACACACACTCGGCTGCTTTTGCTGCTGTCAGAGGAACTAAAGTAACGCATGTTTCCCGTCGTCTTCATATGAGAATTAGCTGACTATTTCATCCGTTAGATTGAAAGATCTGAAAATCACTCAAAGAAATCAGGACAAAGTGACTGAAGGTGCAGGAAAGAGCCGGAGTGAAACAGCAGGAGTGAACAGGGATGTGTTTTCCTCGTCCACCCAAACTCCTCCACAGCAGCAGTGAACACGGCCTGAGACGCTGATCCAGCGGCGGTTTCTCTCTAAAACACATTTTCTCAGTGGTCCTTGCTAAAGCAAGATTAGTTTAAAAGAATACTGAAACAGCTTCAATGCAACAGAGAAGTGGATGTTTGACAGGAGCGGCACAACAGAGCTGATGGTGTGAGATCTATGTGTACCAGTGTCAGATCCAGAACAACGCTGCTCTGCTCCGCAAGTCTGGAATGAATCAATTTGCCACAATAAAACATTTATTTTATTAATACAATTTACTTTAGAAATACAAGTTTTTTTAAAGAATCTCAAAACAGCTTAAAGTTTACAGTGATGAACAAAACAACAGCAGTAATGAAGTACTAAAATAAAGAAACCAACACGACCAGAGATATTACACAACCTTTCAGATTCATGTCGCTTCATTACTTTGGAATGGTTCTTGACTACGTTTTATTTGTCTTTCCCCATAACCCCCATGCAGCAGACAGTCTTCGGCACGTTTTTCACAGTTTCTTTGTGTTGATTTTGAAGTACCGTGTGTGTGTGTGTGTGTGTGTGTGTGAGTGTGAGAGGGCAGTATAAAAATATGAACAGTCCCGGTCACACGTCCTTCTCTCGTCAGTACTCTTCTTTGATATTCATTGGCATGGGCGGAGACACCAGGCCGCCGCTGCTACTCGTCACCATGGGAACGTTGCCGGGCAGGGCGGAGCCGGGTGGGGTGGGCGTGGTTGTGGACGCCGGCTGCGGCTGCTGCATCTTCTTCTTGTTGACCTTCCTCTCTTTAGCCCGCCGGTTCTGGAACCAGATCTTCACCTGCCGAACAACATGCCATGAGACACACTGAACACATCATTCCCTGCAGAGCTATTGAGGCTAAAGCTGCGCTGCGAGAAAGAACATGTCTTCTGTTTCTTACATATTAGCAGTGTTGGGGAAAATGACTTTTTAAAGGAGACCTATGAAGATATTGAATTTTATAAACATATTTATGTGTGCACAGTGTGTGTCTGTTTGTTCAGTTCCCCATAAATATGAGACAGTCAAAAAATGAGCTATTCAGGAATGTGTTCCAATATGATGTCACATTGCACAGGTCCCGCCCACCTGCTGACAGACTCCGCCCCATTATCTTAGCCCCTCCCCTCCGTGAGCGGAACACCATGTTAATCTCCAAACCAGAGAATTAACATCAACATTCAAGAAGGAATCTATTCCTATTAAAGCTGCTAAAGTTATTCAGTCGATTGCAGTGAGTGTATATTACACTGCTTTCACTTTAATACACTGATCTGATACACACATGCCATTTCTTTCCCTGCTGTTTACATTCACACACATAACTGACTGTGTTTGTGTGAACTTTGTGTGTGTTTGATAGTTCGTGGGATGAGGCGTCTCGCTGCCGGCTTGCTTATTTGCTTTTTAAATACAAAGAATTAGCAACAAAAGTTATATTTGTGCAAATGTAAAGGTATTTTCTCAAAAGCGCAGTGAATAATAGAGGCACAGCTCAAACAAGCGTTTCAATCCCGTCTCATGGGAAAACTGAACTATTGTAACCGGTGATTCATTTAAAGTCTTGTGATCTACAAACAGATCGTACGGAAATGCACAAATGAGATTGTAATGAATTCATACGAATTAGCCACTGATTCACCCAACGCACAATAGCTCTGAATTCCTGTGAGATTGTGTTTCTGGATCACAGCAGAGAAAAGTTCAGCACTCTTTCTTCAGCGACAAAAACAAACAAATATTAAACACAAATGATCATCTAAAGTCATTTTTGCTCATTTGAATAATCAGCAAAGGTCAACAGTAAAGACACTGGTTAATAAATGATTAAATACATGAAGTATATTTGTATTATTTAACACTGAATTATTTCAGATTTGCATAATATTCAGCATTTGCATTTCAGTGTTTTATTTATCGTGAGGAATACTGAATCTTTGTGCAAGTGAGATTACTAAATGCATGTTCAATAAAGTGAGATTAAATACATGATGTTTTATTAACAAAGTTCGGGAGGAGCACGTTCAAATGATTAATACAATCAACACGTCATCAGCAATTACACCTCATCCTATCAGCAGGAGAGGAAGCATGTATATATAGACATGTTTGACTCACCTACAGCTCTTTGACATTTTTCGGCATCCCTCCACCACCCCAACTCCTCACACTTAATTGTTCCTATCAAAGTCAGGATACGGGGGGAGTGCTCCAGGTTCGGGCTAATACCGAGCTCGGAGCCCTCTCCTCGGACAGCTCGCCAAATACGCTTACCTTTACTGCTCCTGAATCATTGGTAAGTGTGAACTCGTGAAATAAGGTATATTTGAATTGGTTCCTATTTTATTATTTCAGATTTGTGTAATATTCATTGATCGTATTTCACTGTTTTATTCATTTTGGGCAACAATGAATCTGTATTTGTGCCTGTGAAGTTAGTAAATGCTCAGATACACACACACACACACACTCACACACACTCTCTTTCACACGCCCACATGCTCACACAAACACACACACACACTCACACGCACAGACACACACACTCTCTCACATACACACACACACACACACATGCTCACACACGCACACACACTCTCACACACATGCACGCACACACACACACACACACACTCACACACACTCTCTTTCACAAGCCCAGATGCTCACACAAACACACACACACACTCACACACACACACACACACACCACACATGCTCACACACACACACACACACACCACACATGCTCACACACACACACACACACACACACACCACACATGCTCACACACACACACACCACACACACACACACACACACACACACACACACACCACACATGCTCACACACACACACACCACACACACACACACACACACACACACACACCACACATGCTCACACACACACACACACACCACACATGCTCACACACACACACAAGGCCTCTTCACTTACTCTGATTTATCTCAATGTGGACAGGAAGCTGTCAGGCAATACATTGGAAAAATTACTTTTTTTTTTACTTATTTGAAAAAGTAGCTCAGATATTTTGTTGTAAATTAAAAAGTAATGCATGACTTCACTAGATACTTGAACAAGTAACTTGTGCACATAATTCACGTCACTGCTAATGTGTGTGTGTGTGTGTCACAGCAGCTGACCTGTCGCTCTGACAGACTGAGTGCGGTCGCCAGCTCTGCTTTTCTCCGTATTGTGATGTAACGGCTGTAGTGAAACTCCTTCTCCAGCTCCAGCCGCTGATGGTCGGTGTAAACCACCCGGTATTTGTCTTTTGTTCTGGTCTTTCCTCCTAAAAAAAACACCACAACATATTCATCAGCAACTCATAAAGCGTGAACAAATAATTATAATTCAGTCCCGTAAAGAATTCATCCCTTTTCTTTTCAAATAATATCTGCTAAGTCTTTTTTTTCTTCCCATAATAGAAAAATAATTTTCATACATCAGAGGGTTCAATGTAAATCTGTTTTTTTCCACGGCTTTTCTCTCTTTTATCCTCAACATCTGCTGGACTTCTGAAGCCATGCTTTGAAACAATGTGTTTTCTGAGAAATCAAACGGACTATAATTGATGAAAATGTGATGAAAATGAGTTAATGCAGTTATGTGTTTATCTTTTCTATTAAAAAGTAACTATGGGAACACAGTGTTTGCTCCCTTAATCAAGAGCACACATATATAAAACACCAAGACATCCACGTTATAAAGGTCTTTCTATATTTCAGCCTTCGTTTACCCTGTCAGTGGCGAGAGGGGGCTTAAGTGGCACAGGTTAAACATTAAAGGCCGGGGGGCAGAGGGGAGGACAGCGCCTGTCCGGCAACACACTCACTCAGAGGAACTCCAGGTGATTAGGCTTCTCAACCCGAGCATCTTCATCAGAAACCATCATCTCCAGTTATCATTAACTCAGCCAATCCTCCATTAAAAACACTTGATTATTTGTAAGCATTGAGAGCTCAGGAGACTTCACCTGGGTTTTCTAATGTTAATGATCATTTAACCTACTGTCTTGATTCAACACTAAAAAATGACATGATCAATAATCAGATGTATTTACATTGCTAAAATAATAATAATAATAATAATAATTATAGAATAATAATTTATCAATGCTCAACTAATGTCGGTTTAATGTAATAAAGCTGAAATGATTCAACGCCAAATGTACGGCAGCAACTTCTCTCTTTTTTACAATAAATGTTCTAATTTGATGGCATTTCCATTTGCCATTTTTAATAAGTATTATGAATGAATAAGAGTGAATTAATGTTCGCACACACATTACCATCTGAGGAAGATCAGCGAAAAACACCAAACATTTTACTGCTTTTGCAGGATTTTATTGTTGGTTCCTGAACTGACGGACATTTCCTTTAACAATATGCTGTTATTTTTCTTCGTTTTTTATGGATCAATTTCAATACAGATATAATTCTAAATCTCATTGTTTCTCATATGATGGAAACCCGTAAACACATGAAATCATCCGCTGACTTTAAGTTTAAGCGTCTGAATAATTGCTTTATAGAACCGATTTAATAATGTCTATCTTTTATTTTAATTTTTTGGGTCGATTTTTCTTTATTTAACACACAAATCCTTGCTTCTCTATCGGGAAACACTTTATTTCAGCGACACGTTACATGTAAACGATGCAAAATGACACGCAACCCTACACTTATAATAAGTGCATGTAGTAACTTCGTATTACATACAATTACACGGTAACTAAAGGCTGACGCGTTCCGGTGTAATTATATTATTAAGTAATATTACTCATATTAATTTAGGGCTGGAATTCGGAGTTCATAAACTCATGTAAGTTGCAGTGATTCCTGAAGTGTCCGCGCACGCAGCGCGAGCCGCTGGTTTACTGTGCTGTTAATTGCACGGTTGTTAACAGACTTCTCGGCATCCAGTCATAAAAGAACAAAGCGCGAGATGAAAGCGCGCACACACTGCGCATTAGCATGACAAACGCGTGAATGCAGAGGGGTTTGTTTCTGGCACCGACACCCGCGCTTTGTGCGATGGCACCGGGCTCGTCTGCAGTGGCATGGGTCGGTGTTGTGAGGATGCCCGGCCGGACACGCACCTGAGGCGGACGGCGGCGCGCTCCGGCGCATCCAGTCGTACGGGTTCCGTCTCTGCGAGTTGGGCGACAGCTGACCCACCGACGCGCTCATGGAGGACGGAAGGAGGCCCGGCGCCTGCACGGAGGAGAACTCTGGAGGGCTGAAGCCCAGCTGAGCGGCGCCCGCGGCCGAAGGTCCCGCTCCGGGCCCGTAAGGGCTCCATTCCTCCCTCGGAGGAGGGTACGCGGGGTTCCAGCCTCCGGGCTGGCTGTGGTGAGGCTCGTTGCTTATTCCCGGCACGTGATGGTATCCCGTGAAGTCTGGATACTGTGGAGGCGCGGACACAAAATTCGGAGGGTTCAGGTTGAGGCTCGGGTGTCTCACGGAATTTGGGTACATGCTGGTGTCCTTCTCCAACAGGTAACTCACATACATGTTTCCGCCCGATGATCCGCGCCCGAAACACTGCTGTCGGCTCCTCGGACCCAGGTGTCCCTCTGACCTGACGCCTCGTCCACCTGGCCAGATCCTCTGAAGCCTCCACACTCCTGCTGCTAAAGGTTGCGAGGCTGACGTCACGTTTATGGCCGGGATCGTCACCCTCCCACGGCCTCTCTCATGGCGGTATGATCCAGAGGAGATTAGGAGAAGATGCCAAAACGCTACTGTACTGCAAACGAGCCGAGTGGGCCCGCATGCGCTCCTTTACCAAAGCCTGAGACAGAGTCAGACTTGATGCATCAAAATTATATCACATTTAACAAGAAACTATCGCTTTTTTTCTGAGGTGAATGATAGGTACAATTACATAAATATAAGAAGTACGAAGTAAAAGGATCACCTTTTGGGGAAAGAAGCATTTCCAAAAAGTCCATATTTCTTTTAAATAAGTTATTCTTGTGTTTTTCTTAATATCTTGTTTGTGGTTCGTCTATGTTTTAAAGTTTTGTGTTTCCTGTCTTAGAAAATATTCATCATAAACTTGAAATCATAATGTGGCCTTCCAGTATCATTTTACATTAAAAACGATAAACTCGATGAAGCATAAATCAACATTTTTATGATTTAATGATATCCGGTAATACAACTTTACCACTGTTTTAACAAAAGGATTTTGACAAACAAATCTACCAGTTTATACCATATTTCTTTCAAAACATTGCAGTGAATACATGTGTGTGTGTGTGTGTGTGTGTGTATGACATTGGATAATAATTTGATTTTAAACAAGGAACAGGCTACAGTGCGCGCGAGGCAAAGATCATGGCCATAATATAATCATTTACATTTATGGGATGTGCATTAAAATGTGCGCCGCATGTTTATCCAGCGTTGACTGTAAGCAGTCATACTTACTATATTCTCAGTCCATCGGATGTTATGAAGGGGGATTTCAGCGCGTTCCCGACGCATGGAGCGCAGTGGGAGCAGCAGGAGTTCTCGAGCTCAGGGGTTCGAGTCCCAGCCGCTCCTGCGTCCCGAAATCAGAGACGATGAGAGGAAAGCGCGTACTCGCGTCTGCTTAAACCAGGGTTGAACTGAAAATAAAATGGATTTTCCTTTCGATAAAGAGATCATAATAAACAGATCATATTAAAAGTGCACGTGAGAATCTCCTGCATGATCCATCCGTGCCAGAAAAGAGCCTTTATCTTTAAAAATGATGCCTACATGTGATATTTTCACCGGAATAAATAATACTATCGAAATGTGTGTTTAATTGAGGTCTGCGACTCAATCCTGTATTTTCAGCCATGCGACATGAATGTTTCGATTAATTAATATAGCGAATTAGATTTCAGGATGTCTTCTATCATCTAAAACATAAGGCCATAAAAAATATGAGCTGTTAAAAACACACGGGATGGAGGGAAACCGTCATAAAGATAGAAAACCTGCTTCTTTTATTTGATAGACAAAGGATTTATAACGATATTGAATAATGAGTGAGAGCTTTATGATAATGTGCAAACGTTTATGAAGAAGTCATGTTGATGGAAACATCTGCAAATATGTGTGTGACGGATAAAATACAGGGGTTGAAGGAGAAAATACGGGCTGTTTCTACTTCAACATGTGTGTGTTATTCAAGCGCGTGATTGTGAAACTGTCTCGTGTTTTTATTGCGCTTGTTTTGATGTGATCCTTTCTCGAGCTGGTTTGATCATATTAATCGATATAATATGATCATTTAATAATGGTGGCTTCATTTAACTTCAGTGATCGATTAGAAAAATGGCAGCTATTGATAAGATAACAAACAATGCTTTATTATTGCTTTATTATTGCCTGCATGATATTCGATTATTTTGAGTAGTTATTGGCCTATATCGTAAAATGAATGAGTTATTAGACCTGCGAAAATGAGCAGGATATCATTCATCTCATATAACAGCTCATTTCTTCAGTTCAGTCACTCCTCATTCAATACAGCAGAAATGATATTTCATATTTTCCCTCTTCACGTTTAACATTGTCACTCATTAAAACTTACAGAAACAGAAACCATCATATTTACAATCCATAATAAAGCAAACCAGGAAATAAACATGTTTTCTCTCATTTCCTTCATCGACTGGCTGACTCTGAGAAAACGAAATGGTTTTCAATGGTTGATATGAATTACAAATCTAAATGTGTGTGTGTGTGTGTGTGTGTGTGTGTGTGTCATGTGAATCCAGCGGAGAATAAATATTAACAAACATGTATTTCAGTGCTGATGAAAATATTGAAATATATTAAAATAGTCTTTTTTGGCTGTTTCGATCCAAAACTCTTTTTGATTTATTCCTGCATTTACAAGGAATACTTTCAATTTGTACAATTTTACTTTCCCCCCTCGATCATTCGAGCACATTTTGGCAATAACCTACTAATTAAAATAAATGTTTAAATGGGTATGAGAACAGCATGTATTTTGATTCCCCATTAAGAAGATAAATATATTTGACAAATACTGAATTAAAAGCTTTAAATAAACGTCTAGCTTTTGTGTGTCACATATCATAATTCTACATTAATATGTATATTTAGTAACCTAGCTAATTTGGCAGATAACAAATACAGTAGATTAAATATTATTGTTATTAAATTATCAAATTAAATAAATACAGTTATTATTTGTTTTAATAACTAAACAAATATCTTCAATAAAGCATGTGTTTCAAGGGATTTTTTACATGAAGTCGTTTAAATGACACACACATTGGCAGTTGACGTGTGTTTAAGAGTCAGGCTATAATTCATAACAATAGTTTTATGTGATTTTCGGCTAAGTAAAGGCTCGAGTGTTCCGCTTCAGAAGCGGAGCTGAAGCAGCAGGAATGGTCTCCGGTCTCTGGATTAGCGTGTGATTGAGTGTGTGAGTCTCATGCATCACCTGCCGAACACGCGCACACTCACACCTGACCCTCACACACACGCACACGCACACGCACACGCGCACACACGCACACACGCACACACACACACACTGACTCACAGTTCATGATCTCCCTCTGCTGTCTTTTATAAACAGCAGCTGTCTGAAACTGCAGAACAGTAAAATCATTATTTTAGGCAGGCTTATTTTGTAAAAACATGGAATTGGTTTCCACTCTTATGCAGTTTTATTTCATCACAACCAGATTAAACCTCTAAATTATCCATTTAAAAAATGATATGAGCAATAAGTTATGACAAAAATATGTTTTTTTTATTATTATTTCAACTCAGATGTTAAAGTAATATTTAAGCAATTTTAAACGTTTTATAAGTTTGACAAGATTCAACAAATTAAGGAAATTTAATGTAATTTAAGTTGATTATAACAACAACAACAGAAATTCACAGGATGTGTTAATGATAAAAAATAATATATATTGAGTGACCTGTAAATTTCTTCTCTTAAATTCAGACATGACTAGGGTATTGTTAGTGTGTGATGCGGGAGGAAGAACGAAACAAACTGAAATCTTCACTTTATTTAGCAAACTCATATCAAAACATTTTAAATGTGAAACAAAAAAAGCACACTTGTGCCTGAACATGATCAACAGCTGACACAGACAGAGGAACACATGAGGCTGTTCTGCAAGAGATGATGGGGAACACCTGATGAGACTAATGAGGAGAGTGATGATGACACACACACAAAAAAAAATGAAATTGGGGTGTTAAACAAATCAAAATAATCAGTTTAAGAGATGGACAGCAGTTATTTTAAATCAGTCTGAACTAAATCCATACGAGCTTTGCCAGATTGGGCTCCTTTTGGTCGTGTCCGACCGGGAAAAATTGCTTTGGGCTGGTTGATTAAATTTGGGCGGGTTTTTGATGCATAAAAAGCTATTTTTCCCGGTCGGGGCAAAGCTCGTATGGATTTAGTTCAGACTAATTTCAGATAAATGCATATAAATTTCTACATTAAAACAAACTTTATGATGTCAATGTAAAAACAAGTACTGTATATACTTTATGTAGCATTAGTGCGTAACGTGGCGTTCATATTTTAAACTCATCAGTGTTTTCCGTTCTATTTACTACTGTAAATTAGTATACACAACTGCATTATCATTATTAAATGAATATAAATCATATTCAAAACATGATTTAAACACAGATGAATCTTTGTTTGCATGAAATATAAGAATGGAAACTTGTCTTGTACTCACATTCACTTTTAAATGGATTTCAATTATAATACACAGGACAATGCAGATTAGGTAGCAACACTAAACTTAGAATTTAATAAAGCAGTTATAGTTCAATTGAATGCCTTACATCTATTTTATTTTACAGGTTTTACAAGAGCTTAGTACACGGCATCCCATGTTTGGCATTAAGGCTACTTTTTCATGTGGTGAGTTGAATGAAGTCATGTTCTTAAAGGAATAGTTCACCCAAACATGAAAACTGCATTAATTACTCGTCCTTATGTAGTTCAATCGTGCTGCGTAACACGAGAATGTCGAATGTCGAACATGCTTGAGCTTCCCTTTCCTTGATTTTATTACACATATATATTCTACATACACATGCTAATTTACTTGATATTATGTTAAACCTGGAAATTTGAGAACCATATTTCATTTAGTTTTTTGTTTGCCTATTTTCCTTTTAACAGATCAACAGTGGAGTTTCTTGCTAAGCTTAAGACAAAGACATCATTCAACCCATTTCACAGGTTGGTCAGTCAGTCAATTACTTCATACAGATTTTATGTATTGTTATACTTGGCTGTTAATTTGTTACGGTCAAATAATCAATGTTTTATGCCTTTTTTAACAGAATAACAGCATAGACATGCGAAAAGAATGATCCTCAAAACATTGTGTGAACTTTAATTAATGAGGACCATGTACAGCTATTCAAGGAGTACATTGTAAGTATTTGCTTATCTCTCCTTCACTTTCATGTTCACATTGTTTTGTATGGTTATATTACACATTTCATATGTTTACTGTCATTTTAAAAAATGACTTGTCTTACAAATTAAACACATTTTATTTGTTTTGCACAGGATTGCTACTGGTTGAATATTAAAGAAGCCATGGAGCAGATAGTAATGGTGATCTATATTGTTCGACTCGAAAGATATGACCCAGAAGATAAGCCTGTGGACACTGGTTTCGAGATTGAAGGGACTGGTTCTCTTGTCTCCTCTTTAAGGACTGTAGCTGTAGCAGTGGCCATATTATTCAGACTTATGCCTTGAACCTCAGCTACTTACATTTGAGATCATCCAAAAAGTGTTTTTCAACCTGGATGGACACAAAGTTTCACCAAAGGTGCATGTCCTAACTGTGTGTGAGTAACCGTGTGTGTTTGGACTCAAACGACTGAATCTTGATGAAAGAAGGAGCTGTAGCTCATTGTTGTGATGCAGCCTGTTCAGTGTTTTACACATTAATATAAAAATGCTTCAAGTGCTGGGAACTTTAAAACTACTGCTGTCAGATCCGGATTGTTAAACAAATTAGTCAAATTGGTGTGTTATTTATTTATTTTTAAATTGATCAGTGATTAACTGATATTTCTTGCAAATACATTGAAAAATGATAGTTTATTAATCTTTCTTGAATTATGTTTTTGTTTCTTTTGTGTGTGATTTAGTTTATTTTGCCTTGAAATTAGAATAAAGACATACTTTCTATTCATAAAATGTTATTCTTGTTTAACGTAGATAAAGTTGTTCAATTAACTTTAACGGTAATAGTTGACAATAGTTCAAATTCATCGGCTCAATAAGATTAAATAGTTCACAGGTAAATTCCACAAGATAATTCAAATCAAAATGATTTGGTCATTGATTCAACATAAATTTTGCTCTTCTGTTCCAGTTGAGACAACACAATTCAAATGTGTGGAAATAAGTGTCATAATATAATTAAGTTATACCAACAATTCATTTTTTGAGTGCAGGTGAAGGAAATGACACAGAGAAGCACGTGGAAGGAAAAAGGAAGTGAGAAGAGACATGAGACTGTATTACTTATTGTACACAGAATCTATTAGAATACAATATGTATCATATCTAGATCAGGGCTGCCACACTTTTGTGAGCTGCTTATAAAATGAGCAAGTCAAAACGCCGCTCCACATTTCCCTTCTTCGGTATAGCGATGACAGACGGCAGATTGAGGTAAACGCTCTTCCAAAATCACATAGTGTTCAAAGATATGTATGGAAGTGTTGAGTTTTTGCCTTCTTTCTTTCTCCAGCTCCTCCTCTCATTTTATACCCTTTCTTAAGTTTAAAATAAATAAATCTAAGGTAAATAGATCTGAGGAAATAAATCTTCTCGCTCGCTTGCTAGCGTTTTGCAGCACTTGGCGTCGTTGTGCGCATGTGTCAGAAAAGGTCAGAGGTCAGACTGGCTGCCCTGTACGTCAATAAAATGACACAGGATGAGGATGGATGATGGGCAGACGTCTACTTTGTTAATTCCATGCGATCGACCCACAATACCTTTGCCATCCACCAGTAGATCGTGATCGACGTATTGGTCAGCTCTGGTCCAGAAGGATGTACTGTTACTGTCACGGTTGTGGGGGAGATGAGGAGGCACAGGAATCCTGGAAAACACTTTTAATAAAAACGGAAACAAAACCACTCACTCTCAATACAAAACATTAATTCATATGCAAAACTTACACAGAAACATTTCTTGAACTATTAAACAAAAAGGCAAAAAAAAAACGTTGGAGAACAGATGGAGAACGCTGACAACGAATCCCAACCATACACAGACAACACTCGACAGGGACTGAAGGAAAACACGAGGTTTAAATACAAAAGGAAGGAATGAGGGAATAAGACACAGCTGACAAGACTAATGGTGTGATTGCTGACGCAACAGGTGAGTGGAAATACATTGGAGAACACGGGAGGAAACAGGAAGTACACAAAGAAACGATTGACATGTAACAGTTACTTCATCCTGTACAGGTAAAAATCTGGGTGTTATATGAGACAGCAACTTGTTTTTTATAATAATGTTTCTTAAGTTACAAAAACAGCCTTCTTCCTCATCAGAAGAATCGCTAAGCTGCGGAACATGCTGTCTTTTTCTGAAGCAGAAAAGTTAGTTCATGCATTCATGGATTACATGCATGGCCTGGATTACTGAAATGCTTTACGACCTGCATCCTCAATAAACAAGCTAAAATTAGTTCAGAAAAGCAGCTGCTACAGTTCTGACTAGGTCACGAAAATTTGATCATATAACACCAGCTACATCATCTTCAATGGATTCCTATTAAGTTCTGTATCAGTTGCAAAGTAACGCTGCTGATCTACCTTAAGTCCACTAAAGCAGGGAGAGCAGTTTCGCATTTAGCTTCTAAACTCTAGCAGAGCCTTGATCGACATGCAGACTCACTCTCCCAGTTTAAACATATCTCTTTAGCCAAGCATTCCCATTACACATCTAAAAACGTTTTACTCCAGTTATATCAGATGCACATGATTATATTTTGCTAGAAATTATATAAAGAGCAGGTATGAGGTAACAGTCCCTCAGCTTCGGTTTGGACTCTTACGAAGACTTGAGATGACAAACTCTGAATCAACATGCACCACTACCATATTTTCTATATATTGTAAAAATTATTTTCACAACTTGTAATAATTGCTTTAATGAGATCATGATTTCTGCTTAAATGAATAAATGAATACATGATGCAGTCTGTAACTGGATGATTTGTATTATGTTAGAAATATAGATTTCTGAAATATGGGCATAACTTTCACACTGCCACCTCTGATAACAGATCACTCATCATCATTTCATCGTGCTAGTGGTTGAAGACTGTGATGGACCGGCCACCTGTCCAGGATGGTTTCGGAGTACTTACTGGGATAGGCTCTTGCCCTATGACCCTTCAGAGGTCGTGTAAGGAAGCAGAAAGTAAGAGAGAGCATTTAAAGGAGTCTTGCTGTGCCAGGAGGCACACGCGGCACATCGCACACACTGCAGGTTTTCACTGCAGTGTTCTTCTGAAAGCGCAAGTGGATTGTGTGTTTGTTGCATGTCAAGAGAAATATGGAGCCATCCAATCAACAAGCTTCAAAACTACAGCTCTCTCTGCAACTGTCATGTGTACAGACAATAAATGTGTACAGACAATTTCCCTGTACAATGAAATTCTTACTTTGCCGTCCGCAGTAAATGTCACACAAGTAAAATAAAAATAAGATAAATATTTAAATAATAAAAAGAGCAAATATATAAAAAAATGTAAAAGGGCAAAAGAGTAAAGTAGTAAAGTGAGGTAGTGCAGTTCTGATAGTGTAAAGCTGTTTAGGTGGAGGAGGATGAACGCATTCACCACCACAACATCCACAAAGTGATAAAAAGTGAGAGGATCTTGGGAAGAAGTTTGCTTAACTATTGCAGACATACTTGAAGATATAATATAATGAAAACATACCTCTTAAGTGTACTTAAAGACTACATGTTCATGACTACTACTTCACACCATGTCAGGAATGAGACGCTAGCAGACTTCAAGTGCTATTAGAATGCTTTGCGTGACTCCAATCGAACCAATCAAGTGAAGAGACGTCAGAGGCGGGTGAACGAAGCAGGATCTATAAAGGCATGCCAAACCAAACAGCGTTAGCTTCTAAGTGTCTTAGAAGCTAACGCTAGAAGCTAACGTGGCAGGAGATATGGAGTGTCATTCCCTCTTTAGGGCACAAAGGTTATAAATGCAACCGAGACATTCTCTTTCAAGGGACTCACACTGCGTTGAAGACACTATGGGAATGCCCATGCCCACAATGCCATAGAGTCAAGTCAATATCTGGTGGGCTCGTACAAGATAACAACACCTGGCTCCTGGTGTGGAGTCTAAATCAAGGCCATAAAACCACACAAATGTGTGCGGAGAGGACCACAAACTTCTTGCACGGAGACTCCAGCTCTTTGTTGAGTGAACAGAGATGTGGGCAACACAGCCGACTCATCAGCTAGTGAAACAGCCTTGGACAAGGGGGACTCTTTATTTAGGGGGTTCAAAATAAAAAAAAAGCTGTTCAGTCTTTCGCCACAGAGCTGTTCTGTGTACGTGTCCAATGCTATGCGGAGCAACCTAGTACGCACTGCACTAAGTGTGTTAAGGAGGACCCTAGTGCGCACTTCACTAAGTTGTTTAGGATTTTTTTAGGATTTACAGTTAAGACCCGAGGACCAGATATGTTGAATGAAGACCAGGAGTCAGAAGTGCAGTCAATAGAAGAAATTTTAGTGAAGTTTAGTTTGCAGTTTCATCAGCAGAAGCTTCAGGTCTCACAAGGAGTTCGTAGGCCGCCCCACTTACAATAACATTGTTACAGCAATTATACTCTAACAGAGGGTACTAACTACATCAATGATGACGTTTAAATGATTCTGATTGGCTAAGAAAGAAAGAAAGATAAACAAAACTAGTAATTTTCCACATCATGTCTTTGTTGATCACGTGGTTTACGGGTTCGTGACGTGGCTTGTTGAGAACAGCAAGTCATTCCGTCTCCTGATGGTGCCAGTTAATCACCTCACCAACACAGACCATATTAACACACACACACACAAATGCACAGCTTCTCCAAGGCTGAACTCGGCTCAGGCTCCAACAATCAACAGAAACTTCCCAAAACATTCTGATAACATTCTCTATCTGTTGAGAAGTGCTGACAATATTCATCCTTACTCGATGGAAAAATACAGAAGAGTAAAGAAAGGTTTTAATTAATAAAAATCCCTAACTTGATTATAAATCACTCTTTACAAATCATTCAAATAAGAAAGGGAAAAGAACATATGAAAAATAAGACAAAGAAACATATGAAAATTAAGACAAAGAAAAGAATATAGGTACAAATAAGAAAAATGAAAGAATATATATATACAAGCGGCAATGGATTTCCGAATAGTATCTTTCAGTCCCCCCTATAAGGCCAAATGTGTAGTGAAACAACACATCTGGGCTATCAATTAATGCCGCTATAAATTGATATATTCACCCTTGCTCTAATTCCGGTTAAAATTGTATAAAACAAAATGTTTTCCCTTCACAGACTTAACTGGAACAGAATATCTTACCGAGCCGTCCCGTGTGCTCCCAATAATCCAGTAACATTACATTATGTAAACTGCAATGCATTTATGACAAAGAACTGCACCGATGCAGGTGTAATATCATAGCATTAGCAATCAATAAATGCACGCACACACGACACACACCTTGATGTTCACTCTGCTCGGCGCCCCTGCAGATTGAAAAAATGCGCTAAAACCAAGCAGACTCAGATAAGGGGAGGAGCCGAAACTTGACGCAGCTTGCCGCCGTTTCAAATGAGTTTTTTTTAAAGGGGACTGAAGCGATCAAAAATGTATTAATCAAATATATTTTTTAGGGGGGCTGGGCAGAAGTTACTGGGCTGAAGCCCCCCTAAAAAGGGCCTAGTGACGCCCCTGGTCAGGTTTATTGAGGCGAGGACTCAATTTGCAGGAAGGACAGGGTTTTATTCAAAAAAATAAACCAAAACTCAAACATAAACCTCCCAGAGTGGGGGAAAACATGACATGACATGACATGACATGACATGACATGACATGACATGACATGACATGACATGACATGACATGACATGACATGACATGACATGACATGACCGACGAGACTAGACTGACAGGTAGTGATGACAAAATAATGACAACGAAGCGACCCAGGACGGCAAACACAAGGAGACTAAATACACAGGAGGAAGGCAATAAATGGAGAAACACAGCTGGAATAAAATCAAACTAATGACTAAGAAACAAGACGGGCGGGGTAACAGACGAGATATGAACATGCAGCCAATTAAACAAAGACGACGCGCAGCTGGTGACAAACCAAAACTGCGCGTGACAAAACACAAGCACGCGGCCGATGGAATGCGAACCGCGTGCCAAACATAAACACACGGACGAGAGGAGGCGCGGCTCGCGCAAGGCTTGAAACCGCGCCCACTCACATAACGTAGAGCTCGCAAGAACGAGTTCTCACGAGCTCACGACAAGGACGAAGACACACGAGTTATGAATGCCCGAATCCCGATCCAAAACCGAAACTGAACCAGACCCAAGTATCGGGACCGGACATCATAACTCGTACGAAAGACGTCACAGACAAGCGCGCGCACGGCTCGAATCCTCGACGCCGTGCGCACACACACCAAACACGAGACATAACGGTAGTGTCAGAGCTCTGCCACAAAACCAAGAAATGACTACTAGACCGAAAGTGGCAGAACCCTGACAGTTACATCCCCAACAAAATCCCCACACCAGGTATTAGGTTAAAAGTGTCACATCTACTGGTATAATCACCCATCATTGCATGAAAATATCCAGATATACACTTTGTTGTTGTTGTTGTTGTTGTAAATAAACCAAAAACAATTTCCAATTCATTGTAGAATACATGAAATAAGAGGGTAAATCTATTTCACTACACCAATTAAAATCAAAGGTGGTCTAAATAAAAATAAACAATGAAAGAATAAATAAATCCCATAAAAATCCGTCCTAATCTTTGAGTTTCTACTGAAAGTGTCATTCATTTATCAGGCATGTACCAGCATTTAATAGCATGTACCATCTTAACTGCAGAACATCTTAATTTTCTTTTTCAAAAACAGAAATAAAAAAATGAAACAAATTCAAATAATCATTTCAATAATTATTTCCACTGAAACAAGAATTTCACAGTATTCAAACCATGTTAACATTCCAAAATTCAAAATCAAATAATAATGATTTGCTTTAAAGTCAATTTTGTTCTCAGTATCTCAGTTTGTTAAACCTGCTTATGTGTTATGACCAAAATCTAAACCCTTTCATTGTCATTTGGCTCATCAGATAACCATTAGGTTTGCTATCTTTCAAATTTGTTATAAGTTGAACAAGAACTGTCAGATTTTCATAATATATTAATTTAAAAGTGTTCTTAAATTGATCCAAATTCATATCTGAATTTTTCTGTTCACAACGTTAATTTTATTTCTTGTCAAGGTATTTCTCTATCAAATGTTTAGTCTTTCTGATCCCAAAAATATTATCAGCATTGCCTCAGTTCCACTTATCTCTACTGTTTTGCAAAAACAAAAATATGATATTAACTCAACATTTTTTAATAAAGCACTTTCAACACTTATAATGAATTCTGAAACGTATAGGAAGCCATTGTTGTTAGATAAGCACTGGAATGTGTACTCTCTCTTCTTAGTTAGAAGCCTAGCAGCTGAATTCTGAACGAGCTGCAGGAGAGAGAGACCTGACTCACACCCAGATACATTATAATTCAAACGGCATAAAAGCATGCACAACTTTCTCCATGTCATAAAAACAGAGGATAGACTTCAACTTAGATACAGAGCTAAGATGATTAAAACTGTTTTTAACAAATGCATTAATTTGACGATCAAATTTGAGCTCCGAGTCAAAAATTACTCCTAGGTTTTTCAAACTATAAAGATTTTTCCCTGAAAGGAATCCCAGGCAGTCAATGACATCATAAAGACATCCCTTATTACCAAATAAAATAAACTCAGACTCATTCAGCTGGAGAAAATTGTGAGCCAGTACTTAACTTTATCTACACTGTAAAAAATAATCTCGTAAAAAAACGGTAATTGACTGGCAGCTACGGCTGCCAAACAAAAACCATAAAATTAAAGTAAAATATCTTAATTCAAATAAAGTGCAAAAACAATAATTTTACAGAAATTTTCATTAAAAATTGTAGTGAAAAAACATGTTATTTTACAGATTTTTCCCGTGTTTAAAGTAAGATATTTTACCTTTTTTTTTACGGTTTTTGTTTGGCAGCCGTAGCTGCCAGTCATTTACCGTTTTTTATGATTTTTTTTTTTACAGTGTAAAACTGTTATTTTATGGATCTTTCCTAGATTATTATGATCAAAAACCTTCAGTTAAATGACAGTGTTAACAGTTCTACGGATAAACACTGTTATTTTACAGGTATTTACTAAATTATTACAGTCAAACACCTTTAATTAAATGATATTGCTAAGAGTTCTATGGTTAAACACTGTTATTTTACAGGTATTTACTAAATTATTACAGTCAAACACCTTTAATTAAATGATATTGCTAAGAGTTCTACGGATAAAGACTGTTATTTTACAGGTATTTACTAAATTATTACAGTCAAAAACTTTCAATTAACTGATATTGCTTAGAGTTCTATGGATAAACACTGTTATTTTACAGGTATTTACTAAATTATTACAGTCAAACACCTTTAATTAAATGACATTGCTTAGAGTTCTATGGATAAACACTGTTATTTTACAGGTATTTACTAAATGATTACAGTCAAACACCTTCAATAAAACGACAGTGTTAAGAGTTCTACAGATACACACTTATTTTACAGATTTCCTAAATGATTACAGTCAAACAATAAATAGTCAAGACGTGCTCAAGATTTAAAATTAAGTTTTATTTTGGCAGATAAAATAAGTATAAACAGTATAAAAAATAATTAAAATCATCTCAAACTTCCATTTGCAGCATTTGTTTACATATAATTTAATAGTGTTTAAATTATGTAAAACATGTAATCTAAAATCACAATTATTGAATAAATAAAATACAAAATTTAAATTACTTCAGTAATTAACAATAGTTTATCAAATTCTCAAACTAGGATTATGGTGACAATCTAAACATACTGAATACAAAACTGTAACACTTTACAAAATGAACAGCACTTATACAGCGTTTATTAAAATTATACAGCATTTATTTATTAAATTTATGACTGGAGTAATGATGCTGAAAATTCACCTTTGCTAACAAGAATGAATTACATTTTTAAATATTTTCAAATAGAAAAGTTATTTTAAATTGTAATATTGTAATTGTAAAAATTGTAATTTTAACAGTAATAATGTGAAATATCACATTATTACTGTTAGTATGAGTAATTAAATAAATGCAGCCTTGCAGGTGAGCAGACAAAACTTATTTTAAAAACATAAAAAATCTTACGATCCCAAACTTTTGAACAGTGTGTGTGTGTGTACACTACCGGTCAAATGTTTTAGAACAGTAATATTTTTGTATGTTTTTAAAGATGTCACTTCTGCTCACCAGGGCTGCATTTATGCTATTAAATTATAAAAAAATAAAAAATAAAAAAAAAAATAAGCTGTAATATTGTGAAATATAATTAAAATGCATATTAACTGTTTTCTATTTGAATATATTTTAAAATGTAATTTATTCCTGTGATGCAAAGCTGAATTTCCAGCATTACTCCAGCCTTCAGTGTCACATGATCCTTCAGAAATCATTCTGATATGAGGATTTGCTGCTCAAGAAACATTTATGATTATCTATTATCAATGTTGAAAACAGTTCTTTTTATGATTCTTTGATAAATAGAAAGTTCAAAAGAACAGTATTTATCTGAAATAGAAAGCTTTTGTGATAATGTATACCATTCAAAAGTTTTGGGTTGGTAAGATTTTGTTTTTTTGGGAAAGAAATTCATAAACTTTTTCAGCAAGGATGCATTAAAGTGACACTATAGATATTTATAATGTTGCAAAAGCTTTATTTTTCAGATAAATGCTGTTCTTTTGAACTTTTTATTCATTAAATAATCCTGGAAAAAAATGTACACAGCTTGTAACGAGTTATAGTGGGTACTGCTCCTTTAATGTGGAGCGCTTTTTCACTCTCTCAAGAGCAGTAATGAGGTCGTTCGAACAGAGCGCGAGCAGGGAAGCATCGCATGTATGTGGAGTGAGGTTTTTCACACAGTTTTCATTTATGTTGCTCTTACTATTGTTTTGTTGTTGTTTATTAACGCGATTGCCAACTGCCCCGGTGTGTGTAGAATGGACAGTTCCTGTTAATAAAGGACCCCTCATGTGGAATATCAGAACTGATATTTGTGTCTTAGTGCTTCACTCTACGTTTAGGCGAGCTATCCGGCCTCTCCTAGAGAATAAACGCGTTACAAGCTGTTTTCAACATTAATAATAATAGTAAATGTTTCTTAAGCAGCATATCAGAATGATTTCTGAAGGATCATGTGACACTAAAGACTGGAGTAATGATGCTGGAAATTCAGCTTTCCTAATGTTAGTATAGTTCACTCATTTACAAAGCTCTTATATAGATTTTTTTTTTTGGTCTTAATCCTAGTTTACAATATTAACACATGCTAACAACACACAGTAACGTTAATGTTAGCTAATACATTGAACTATGTAATGTCGTTATCGGGATTAGATTATTACTTAAACACATTACATCACAATGTAGCAGACTATATTTTTTTAATAAAAGCTAAATTATTTAACTTACCTTCTGTAGTTGTCCGGTAACGTTACGCGTTGGTAAAAGTCGTTGGCCATATTGCATTTTTTCTTGTTTGTTCACCATTAACAATCCGCAACTTAAATTTGCCTAAAATATAAAATTTTGCAGTCCGACGTAAAATAATCAATGTAATAATCCATGCAAAACCGAGCTGAAGTAGTGCTGTGCACTGCAGATGGCGAGCTGCAACGCACACAGACAGATAGGCGCGCGCGCGCACACTCGCTTTCCAACAAACGGATTCAAATTTGAAAAAAGGCGCGCACGCTGTAGAAGGCGCGCACATTTGTCATTGGCCAGATTCCTGGATGAAACTCAGCATAACCAATCATGCTCAAAGCAACACAGACATACAATAGCCTAATGTGGCATTTGTAGGCTGTTGTATTAAATAATTGTTTAAATTGGGTTTTTATTGCACATATATATGTGTATATATTGAGTATATATTATATATTGTTTTTTTTTATTGCAGTGCATGATATATATGGTAATACAATGGTAATATATATGGCAATCATGCACTGCAATAAAACTTTATTGTATTATACAATTATAAATTGTATTATTGTATTTTATTTATTATAAATTATACAATTTATTTACCTGACATTTCCTTTAGAAATACTCTGCCTAATAATGTCAACTCTCATTTTCACTTTTACTGTGTGCCACTGTTACACAACCTGTTGGTTTAGGTTTAATCTTCTGTCCAAAGCAACACTTGTTTGCTAACATTGCATAATCAGGCATAATATTATGACCTTCCTAATATTGTGTTGGTCCCCCTTTTGCTGGTAAAAAAAATCCCTGACCCCCAATATGTTAGCAACAGATCCTTTAAGTCTTGTAAGCAATGCACACGCACCTGGCCACCATGATGCAAAAGAAAATATGATTCATCGGAATCTGTGCTCCGTGGTCCAGTTCTGATGCTCACGTGCCCACTGTTGGCACTTTTGGAGGTGAACAGGAGTCCGCATGGACACCCTGACTGGTCAGTGGCTATGCCGCCCCATATGCAACAAACTGAGAAGCTCTGTGTATTCTGACCCCTTTCTATCAGAACCAGCATTAACTTCTTGAGCAGTTTGAGCTCCAGTAGCTCATCTGTTAATCCTTACGCTTGCCCATTTTTCCTGCTTCTAACACATCAACTTTGAGCATAAAAACAGCTTGGGCTTTTGCATGGCTTTTTGTTTGTGGACTTCTCGTCTGCATTTGATCTTTTGCAGCCTTGTTATTTTAGGACAAAAACTTTTAACTTTTTAGACAGACTTTTAAACTTTTAACTTTTTAGACAGACTTTGAGTGGTTGCCCCTGTGGCAGCGTTTTAGGACAATTTGATGTTCAACAAATCATTATAAACTTACTTTTGTGGCTGAGGCAAATCATTTATGTAACAAATGTGTCTTATTATTATTATTATTTTATTTTAGCATGTGTAAATAATTGAGTTTGATTTATTTGTATGTGATTGTTTTTTGTTGTTTGTTCGTTGTTCTTTGATATGAATATTGGTTGTAAATATATTGTGTTCTAGAATAGGTTATTAATTTCAAGTTCATAATTTTGTGATTGGTTGTACGTGTGACGTGCACGTCGCTGCGTGGCGGGATGAAGGGAGTTCTCGCGAGAGACTTCATTCACGTTATAAAGTTAAGTGAATGAACATCGCTGGTGACTGAGTGTGATTTATAATCAACATATATCACTCCCTTACAGGTATGCACGGTTGGAAAGACAGGTTTGAGTGTCATGAGTGTTTTGTCTAGCATATTCGAGTGTTGTGCGGGTTAAGTGTTTTCAGTATCAACGTGTTCAGTTAACTCAAATGTACCGCGATAGCGCGCGCGCGCGCTGACGATACCGCACCACACAGGAAGTGTTTGTTATATGTGCTTTAATGCTTTCGTTACTCGTTGTTTCTGTTAAGTGTAAAGCTATGTACTAGTTGTATATAATTTGTGTATGTTTCTGTTGTATTCACGTTATAAGGTTAAATGAATGAACATCGCGGGTGACTGAGTGTGATTATAATCAACATATATCACTCCCTTACTCCCTTACAGGAGAATTACATATATAAACAATAAAGTTTACTGTGGCTTCTTAAGAACACATCTAATGCACATTCTTGGATCTTCATTTTCTAGAAGTAGGCTAGAATTATTCATTTACAGAAAAATATGGTATAAATAAAACAATGTATTAATTTACATATATTGTTCGTAATTTTACATGGATTTGTATGTATTGAATGAAAACAGAAAAGATAATAATAAGGTAATTTTCCTGTATTAAAACTACTGTAAATTAATTTACTGGAAATTACTGTAATTCGTCATTAATGATATAATCCTTAAAATAATGGTCAAATTGTTAATTATTACATATATTGGTTGTAATTTTACATGAATTTGTACGTAATGTATAAAAATAGAAAAATACTGTATAAATAATACAGTAATTTTCTGTATAAAAAAATAGAATTACTGTAATTTTTCATTTAATGATATAATCCTTAAAATAACAGTCAAGTTGTTAATTTACTGATATTTATTGTAATTTTACATGAATTTGTACGTAATGTATAAAAATAGAAAAATACTGTAGAAATAATACAGTAATTTTCTGTATAAAAAAAAATAAGAATACCTGTAATTTTTCATTTAATGATATAATCCTTAAAATAACAGTCAAGTTGTTAATTTACTGATATTTATTGTAATTTTACATGAATTTGTACGTAATGTATAAAAATAGAAAAAATACTGTATAAATAATACAGTAATTTTCTGTATAAAAAAAATAAGAATTACTGTAATTTGTCATTAATGATATAATCCTTAAAATAACAGTCAATTTGTTAATTTACTGATATTTATTGTAATTTTACATGAATTTGTACGTAATGTATAAAAATAGAAAAATACTGTATAAATAATACAGTAATTTTCTGTATAAAAAATAAGAATTACTGTAATTTGTCATTAATGATATAATCCTTAAAATAACAGTCAAGTTGTTAATTTACTGATATTTATTGTAATTTTACATAGTTTTAAACATAATTTAGATTTACAAAAAAAATACTGTAAAAAATTAGAGTTATTTTCTGTAAAATTAGGATTTTTTTTAACAGTGTAAACATTCAAAAGAGATTGAATGGATACTTGATAATAAATGTGAGAGTCAGCAGCATACAAATTAGGTATGTTGAAGTCTCTCAAAATTAAAAATATTGTCAAAAGAAGGGACCATAACAGATAAAAGTTCAGAAGACTAATTTATAAAATCCCCATTCCTGTTTGGAGGTCTATATATTAGGGCAGATAACAGATTTAGACGAATTCAATATTATTAACTGAGTTTCAAACCTTCTAATTACTCAGTAAGTAAATGTTCTGCCCTTGAATTTATCTTTAAAAATATTACTTGTGCTTTAATCCCTAAGTCACACAGACAGTCTCATAGCTGCTGTTTCATTAACCCTTTTGTATGAATGGCTGATCTAATGTCATGTATCCACTTAATGGATGAAAATCAATAAAAACTTTTTATAAGTTATATTCACTCCTTTGATCGCCCAACGGCCTTTCCTAAATCTGAGGGTGCTCTCTGGATAATTTGGAGGGTGACTTTAGCCAATGTGTCACACTATCTCTGCCGTCAAGTCTTATAACGTCAAGTCTATAACACTCGGATCACTCATAGTTGATAGTATTTAAATTTAGACCCTCAGTTGAATTTAGACAAGGGTTTTAAACCCATAATGGACGGCAATCTTCAGCTTCACAATTTCAACTTACACAATTATTTAAACTAATTCAGAGAATAACTTGAAATTAACATCATAAATGACCAAAAGCAGTCATATTTACCACTAGCAGACCGAGCTGGATATTCAGTCCAATTAAAGCTCGTCCCATGTTTTGTATCGTCGTCTCTTCCAGATTCAATCAGAATTATCGGCTTCTGTAAATATGTTATTTCACTTAACCCATCTGTAATGATAAAACTCATTCCAGAGGTTAATGACAACATGTGCACACTATGTGGACATACAAAACTCACACACACTCAGGCATGAATACAAATCGCTCATATTCAAGGTTTACTTCTGGTATTTATTCTACAAAGATTTAAGGTTTAAAATCTTCTCTAGGTTTAACTTATTCAGTTTAAAAGTGTGTTTAAAAATGTCTGTTTATACTTAATTTGTTTTTATAAAAGTTTGCTAGGTTGTTTTAGTTCCTTTATCAGTTTGATAACAGAGTGCCATACCCAGCCTCCACTCACAATCTCTCTCTCAGCCAACAGTTTTCCTCAGCAGTCTAAGACTGTAACTTTTTGGCAGAATGCAATAGTAAATTATTTGCCATATAGAAACCTTAATCATCCACAAATTTATAAAATATAATAATTTAACTCTCAATTAGACCCATTTTGATTATCTAAAATAAAGTACGCTACTAAGTTTACTTTGTTAAAAATTCACTTAACCTTTGTTATCCAGACCATCTTTAATTTGTAAAAACGCTCTTCATCTTTAGTCACCACCATGTCTAACGACCTGCAGGAGTGAAAACTATGATAGAGACATATTAGTTCAGTTTCACTATTAATTTTCAGTTCTTTCCCATAAGCCAACAAAAAAAAACTTGCCCGTCTTTGAGTGGACGCCCTCGTGCTCACTGTTTAACTCTTTCATTCCCTTTGCGGATCTTCGAGTTTTATTCAGGTTCAGGTATTCTCTGGAACTTAGGGAAGGTGCATTCAAGAACCACCAGAGTTATTTCGACTGCCTGATAGTGTTCAAAACAGGGAGACCGGTTAATAACAGCAGTATGTTATCAGTAAAAGCCATTAACATATTCAAAACAGCAGCATAGCTTATTATCTGTGTTTAATCTCAGCATCGCTATCACCATTGTCTGCTCCATCAGCCTTGTACCATGGTGGAGACTAAGATGAGACAAAACAAAAAATTACTGGTCATAACAATTTAATCAAACAATTTAATCTCCCTTTATAATCAGGTCTTCATTATTATTTAAACTTATGTAAATTTATTTTAAAACTCCTCTTTAAAGGCATTTAGTTGTTGAAACACAATCATAAATGTGGAACTTTTAAAAGTTTTGAACTGCCTGTAACATGATTTCCTTTAACTTCTCTGTGTCTATGATTTTCACTGGAACACTTCCTGTAAATTGTTTATCACTGATGACACAGACTCATATAACAGCATTTCACTGACTTTGAATGAGAGAGAGAAACTCTGGACTGGATTCAAGGACTGGAACACTGCATTTTTGTAAACATTTAACATTTATCTACTTTATTTTGACTCTGGCCTGCTTCAGAAATCTTTGCCCAAAAATACGTTTTCAAAGAATTATAATTTTTATAGTTGTCTTTTTGCGAATTACATATTACTGAAACTCCCATCTTTTGAAGTCATTGTCGGTAATTTGATGCAATTTATCCTTATCCATTCACTATAAAACTTCTCATCACAAATCTTCCTTTCAAAAGAATTCCTCAAGACTTTAATCTTATTTTTGTTCTTTTTCAGACGAAAACGTAAATGTTGGTATATCAGACACTGATCTTCTTTTCAAATCTAAACACCAGAAATATGTCACTTTATCACATCTAGCAGACATTTCTATCGTTCAGGCTCTTTCTTTGCTCACACTTTCCAATCAAATTAAAATTAGGAGCATTTTCTGAGCTCTGAAATTTTGCTTTTGATGAGCAGAGCTGTGTACAGCCTTTAATATCTTCTCTTCTCCGTTTCGTTATTTTATCATGTCTTCCAACCTTATTTTTACACTCAGAATTAAAAACACAGACTGACCATTTTCCTACTGAGCTCTGAAAATTCACTTTGAGAACCAGAGCTGTATAAAGCATTTTTTTCTGCTTACTTAACTAATCAGTAATAATCAGACTACTCAGTTATTATTAGCCATATTTTAGTCAAAGTTAATACTCCCCTGAAGTCATGGTAGGAAGAGATGGAGGCGGCGATCTTTGAATAACACAGCTGTGGCTTCTGCGTGATGAAACCACAAAGTATACTACAAAACACCAAGTCACATATCCTGATCCAAATCAATTCGGGTCACAAAAGTTTCTCGTAAAATTTACTTTTGCAGGAATCGTTCCAGATGCATCCCTGACAAACAAGTTAGCCCTATATTTATTTCATATTATTTATAACTAACTAATGCTTTAGTCCCTAACTGCCTGATTCACTAAATTCGGGGATCCCCTGTCTGAAGTGGAAGAGATCAAGTCAGGTTAGAACCGGGAATCTAACCTGGGTTCTTCTCCAGTGTCCTACACTTCTGTCAGTGACTTCTCCTGTCACCTTGAAGTACGTAACGGCGATGCCTTCCGCTTACCTGGAATCTAACCAGTGTTACGGATACCAGCGACTATTACACCATCAAAAACCATATGATCTTTAAAATCATAAGGCTGGCATAATTATTTGTACCCCCTGGAATCTAACCAGCGTCAGTACTCCCCACTCACGTCTGAGTGAAGCTTTCCCGATCCCCTGCCCAGTCTCTTCCACTCAGACAGACTAACACTTTCTACCTTGTTTGTTGTTCGACCAGGGATGTCATCGAAGAATGAATTGCCCGCGCACTCTCCACCATTAACTGTAGGGGATTTACAGTTAAGACCCGAGGACCAGATATATTAAATGAAGAGCAGGAGTCAGAAGTGCAGTCAATAGAAGAAATTTTAGTGAAGTTTAGTTTGCAGTTTCATCAGCAGAAGCTTCAGGTCTCACAAGGAGTTCGTAGGCCACCCCACTTACAATAACATTGTTACAGCACTTATACTCTAACAGAGGATACTAACTATGTCAATGATGACGTTTAAATGATTCTGATTGGCTAAAAGAAAGAAAGAAAGAAAGAAAGAAAGAAAGAAAGAAAGAAAGATAAACAAAACTAGTAATTTTCCACACAAGAGCACACAGTCTGAAGCATATCTTCGTTGATCACATGGTTTACGGGTTCGTGACGTGGCTTGTTGAGAACAGCAAGTCATTCCGTCTCCTGATGGTGCCAGTTAATCACCTCACCAATACAGACCATATTAACACACACACACAAATGCACAGCTTCTCCAAGGCTGAACTCGGCTCAGGCTCCAACTATAAACCAAAACATTCTGATAACATTCTCTATCTGTTGAGAAGTGCTGACAATATTCATCCTTACTCGATGGAAAAATACAGAAGAGTAAAGAAAGGTTTTAATTAATAAAAATCCCTAACTTGATTATAAATCACTCTTTACAAGTCATTCAAATAAGAAAGGGAAAAGAACATATGAAAAATAAGACAAAGAAACATATGAAAATTAAGACAAAGAAAAGAATATAGGTACAAATAAGAAAAATGAAAGAATATATATATACAAGCGGCAATGGATTTCCGAATAGTATCTTTCAGAGGACCCTAGTACGCAGTGCACTAAGTGTGTAACGGAGGACCCTAGTACGCACTGCACTAAGTGTGCAAGAGAGGACCCTAATGCACACTGCACTAAGTGGGTTACGGAAGACCCTAGTACGCACTGCACTAATTGTGATACGGAGGTCCCTAGTGCGCACTGCACTAAGTGTGATATGGAGGACCCTAGTGCGCACTCCACTAAGTGTGTTACGGAGGACCCTAGTACGCACTGCACTAATTGTGATACGGAGGACCCTAGTACGTACTGCACTAAGTGTGCAAGAGAGGACCCTAGTGCGCACTACACTAAGTGTGTTACGGAGGACCCTAGTACGCACTGCACTAAGTGTGTTACGGAGGACCCTAGTACGTACTGCACTAAGTGTGTTACGGAGCACCCTAGTACGTACTGCACTAATTGTGTTACGGAGGACCCTAGTACGCACTGCACTAAGTTTGCAAGAGAGGACCCTGGTACGCACTGCACTAAGTGTGTTATGGAGGACCCTAGTACGCACTGCACTAAGTTTGCAAGAGAGGACCCTAGTACGCACTGCACTAAGTGTGTTACGGAGGACCCTAGTACGCACTGCACTAAGTGTGTTACGGAGGAACCTAGTACGCACTGCACTAAGTTTGCAAGAGAGGACCCTAGTACGCACTGCACTAAGTGTGTTATGGAGGACCCTAGTACGCACTGCACTAAGTTTGCAAGAGAGGACCCTAGTACGCACTGCACTAAGTGTGTTACGGAGGACCCTAGTACGCACTGCACTAAGTGTGTTATGGAAGACCCTAGTACGCACTGCACTAAGTTTGCAAGAGAGGACCCTAGTACGCACTGCACTAAGTGTGTTATGGAGGACCCTAGTACGCACTGCACTAAGTTTGCAAGAGAGGACCCTAGTACGCACTGCACTAAGTGTGTTATGGAGGACCCTAGTACGCACTGCACTAAGTGTGTTATGGAGGACCCTAGTACGCACTGCACTAAGTGTGATACGGAGGACCCTAGTACGCACTGCACTAAGTGTGTTACGGAGGACCCTAGTACGCACTGCACTAAGTGTGTTACGGAGGACCCTAGTACGCACTGCACTAATTGTGATACGGAGGACCCTAGTACGTTCTGCACTAAGTGTGCAAGAGAGGACCCTAGTGCGCACTACACTAAGTGTGTTACGGAGGACCCTAGTACGCACTCCACTAATTTTGATACGGAGGACCCTAGTACGTACTGCACTAAGTGTGTTACGGAGGACCCTAGTACGTACTGCACTAAGTGTGTTACGGAGGACCCTAGTACGTACTGCACTAATTGTGTTACGGAGGACCCTAGTACGCACTGCACTAAGTGTGTTACGGAGGACCCTAGTACGTACTGCACTAAGTGTGCAAGAGAGGACCCTAGTGCGCACTACACTAAGTGTGTTATGGAGGACCCTAGTACGCACTGCACTAAGTGTGTTACGGAGGACCCTAGTACGCACTGCACTAAGTGTGATACGGAGGACCCTAGTACGTACTGCACTAAGTGTGTTACGGAGGACCCTAGTACGCACTGCACTAAGTGTGTTACGGAGGACCCTAGTACGCACTGCACTAATTGTGATACGGAGGACCCTAGTACGTACTGCACTAAGTGTGTTACGGAGGACTCTAGTACGTACTGCATTAAGTGTGTTACGGAGGACCCTAGTACGCACTGCACTAAGTGTGTTACGGAGGACCCTAGTACGTACTGCACTAAGTGTGCAAGAGAGGACCCTAGTGCGCAATACACTAAGTGTGTTACGGAGGACCCTAGTACGTACTGCACTAAGTGTGATACGGAGGACCCTAGTACGTACTGCACTAAGTGTGTTACGGAGGACCCTAGTACGCACTGCACTAAGTGTGATACGGAGGACCCTAGTACGTACTGCACTAAGTGTGTTACGGAGGACCCTAGTACGTACTGCACTAAGTGTGTTACGGAGGACCCTAGTATGCACTGCACCAAGTGTGATACGGAGGACCCTAGTACGAACTGCACTAAGTGTGTTACGGAGGACCCTAGTACGCACTGCACTAATTGTGATACGGAGGACCCTAGTACGCACTGCACTAATTGTGATACGGAGGACACTAGTACGCACTGCACTAAGTGTGTTATGGAGGACCCTAGTACGCACTGCACTAAGTTTGCAAGAGAGGACCCTAGTACGCACTGCACTAAGTGTGTTATGGAGGACCCTAGTACGCACTGCACTAAGTTTGCAAGAGAGGACCCTAGTACGCACTGCACTAAGTGTGTTATGGAGGACCCTAGTACGCACTGCACTAAGTATGTTATGGAGGACCCTAGTACGCACTGCACTAAGTGTGATACGGAGGACCCTAGTACGCACTGCACTAAGTTTGCAAGAGAGGACCCTAGTACGCACTGCACTAAGTGTGTTATGGAGGACCCTAGTACGCACTGCACTAAGTTTGCAAGAGAGGACCCTAGTACGCACTGCACTAAGTGTGTTATGGAGGACCCTAGTACGCACTGCACTAAGTATGTTATGGAGGACCCTAGTACGCACTGCACTAAGTATGTTACGGAGGACCCTAGTACGCACTGCACTAAGTGTGTTACGGAGGACCCTAGTACGCACTGCACTAATTGTGATACGGAGGACCCTAGTACGCACTGCACTAATTGTGATACGGAGGACCCTAGTACGCACTGCACTAAGTGTGTTACGGAGGACCCTAGTACGCACTGCACTAAGTGTGTTATGGAGGACCCTAGTACGCACTGCACTAAGTTTGCAAGAGAGGACCCTAGTACGCACTGCACTAAGTGTGTTATGGAGGACCCTAGTACGCACTGCACTAAGTTTGCAAGAGAGGACCCTAGTACGCACTGCACTAAGTGTGTTATGGAGGACCCTAGTACGCACTGCACTAAGTGTGTTATGGAGGACCCTAGTACGCACTGCACTAAGTGTGATACGGAGGACCCTAGTACGCACTGCACTAAGTGTGTTACGGAGGACCCTAGTACGCACTGCACTAAGTGTGTTACGGAGGACCCTAGTACGCACTGCACTAATTGTGATACGGAGGACCCTAGTACGTACTGCACTAAGTGTGTTACGGAGGACCCTAGTATGCACTGCACCAAGTGTGATACGGAGGACCCTAGTACGTACTGCACTAAGTGTGTTACGGAGGACCCTAGTACGCACTGCACTAAGTGTGATACGGAGGACCCTAGTACGCACTGCACTAATTGTGATACGGAGGACCCTAGTACGCACTGCACTAAGTGTGTTACGGAGGACCCTAGTACGCACTGCACTAAGTGTGTTATGGAGGACCCTAGTACGCACTGCACTAAGTTTGCAAGAGAGGACCCCAGTACGCACTGCACTAAGTGTGTTATGGAGGACCCTAGTACGCACTGCACTAAGTTTGCAAGAGAGGACCCTAGTACGCACTGCACTAAGTGTGTTATGGAGGACCCTAGTACGCACTGCACTAAGTGTGTTATGGAGGACCCTAGTACGCACTGCACTAAGTGTGATACGGAGGACCCTAGTACGCACTGCACTAAGTGTGTTACGGAGGACCCTAGTACGCACTGCACTAAGTGTGATACGGAGGACCCTAGTACGTACTGCACTAAGTGTGTTACGGAGGACCCTAGTACGTACTGCACTAAGTGTGTTACGGAGGATCCTAGTATGCACTGCACCAAGTGTGATACGGAGGACCCTAGTACGTACTGCACTAAGTGTGTTACGGAGGACCCTAGTACGCACTGCACTAAGTGTGATACGGAGGACCCTAGTACGCACTGCACTAATTGTGATACGGAGGACCCTAGTACGTACTGCACTAAGTGTGTTACGGAGGACCCTAGTACGTACTGCACTAAGTGTGTTACGGAGGACCCTAGTATGCACTGCACCAAGTGTGATACGGAGGACCCTAGTACGTACTGCACTAAGTGTGTTACGGAGGACCCTAGTACGCACTGCACTAAGTGTGATACGGAGGACCCTAGTACGAACTGCACTAAGTGTGTTACGGAGGACCCTAGTACGCACTGCACTAATTGTGATACGGAGGACCCTAGTACGCACTGCACTAATTGTGATACGGAGGACCCTAGTACGCACTGCACTAAGTGTGTTACGGAGGACCCTAGTACGCACTGCACTAATTGTGATACGGAGGACCCTAGTACGCACTGCACTAAGTGTGTTACGGAGGACCCTAGTACGCACTGCACTAAGTGTGATACGGAGGACCCTAGTGCGCACTCCACTAAGTGTGATACGGAGGACCCTAGTATGCACTACACTAAGTTTGTTAAGGAGGACACTAGTGTGCACTGCCCTAAGTGTTACGGAGGACCCTAGTACGCACTGCACTAATTGTGATACGGAGGACCCTAGTACGCACTGCCCTAAGTGTGTTACGGAGGACCCTAGTACGCACTGCACTAAGTGTGTTACGGAGGACCCTAGTGCGCACTCCACTAAGTGTGATACGGAGGACCCTAGTACGCACTGCACTAATTGTGATACGGAGGACCCTAGTACGCACTGCACTAATTGTGATACGGAGGACCCTAGTACGCACTGCACTAAGTGTGTTACGGAGGACCCTAGTACGCACTGCACTAATTGTGATACGGAGGACCCTAGTACGCACTGCACTAAGTGTGTTACGGAGGACCCTAGTACGCACTGCACTAAGTGTGATACGGAGGACCCTAGTGCGCACTCCACTAAGTGTGATACGGAGGACCCTAGTATGCACTACACTAAGTTTGTTAAGGAGGACACTAGTGTGCACTGCCCTAAGTGTTACGGAGGACCCTAGTACGCACTGCACTAATTGTGATACGGAGGACCCTAGTACGCACTGCCCTAAGTGTGTTACGGAGGACCCTAGTACGCACTGCACTAAGTGTGTTACGGAGGACCCTAGTGCGCACTCCACTAAGTGTGATACGGAGGACCCTAGTACGCACTGCACTAATTGTGATACGGAGGACCCTAGTACGTTCTGCACTAAGTGTGTAAGAGAGGACCCTAGTGCGCACTACACTAAGTGTGTTACGGAGGACCCTAGTACGCACTGCACTAAGTGTGTTACGGAGGACCCTAGTACGTACTGCACTAAGTGTGCAAGAGAGGACCCTAGTGCGCACTACACTAAGTGTGTTACGGAGGACCCTAGTACGCACTGCACTAAGTGTGATACGGAGGACCCTAGTACGTACTGCACTAAGTGTGTTACGGAGGACCCTAGTACGTACTGCACTAAGTGTGTTACGGAGGATCCTAGTATGCACTGCACCAAGTGTGATACGGAGGACCCTAGTACGTACTGCACTAAGTGTGTTACGGAGGACCCTAGTACGCACTGCACTAAGTGTGATACGGAGGACCCTAGTACGCACTGCACTAATTGTGATACGGAGGACCCTAGTACGCACTGCACTAAGTGTGATACGGAGGACCCTAGTACGAACTGCACTAAGTGTGTTACGGAGGACCCTAGTACGCACTGCACTAATTGTGATACGGAGGACCCTAGTACGCACTGCACTAATTGTGATACGGAGGACCCTAGTACGCACTGCACTAAGTGTGTTACGGAGGACCCTAGTACGCACTGCACTAATTGTGATACGGAGGACCCTAGTACGCACTGCACTAAGTGTGTTACGGAGGACCCTAGTACGCACTGCACTAAGTGTGATACGGAGGACCCTAGTGCGCACTCCACTAAGTGTGATACGGAGGACCCTAGTATGCACTACACTAAGTTTGTTAAGGAGGACACTAGTGTGCACTGCCCTAAGTGTTACGGAGGACCCTAGTACGCACTGCACTAATTGTGATACGGAGGACCCTAGTACGCACTGCCCTAAGTGTGTTACGGAGGACCCTAGTACGCACTGCACTAAGTGTGTTACGGAGGACCCTAGTGCGCACTCCACTAAGTGTGATACGGAGGACCCTAGTATGCACTGCACCAAGTGTGATACGGAGGACCCTAGTACGCACTGCACTAAGTGTGTTACGGAGGACCCTAGTGCGCACTCCACTAAGTGTGATACGGAGGACCCTAGTGCGCACTCCACTAAGTGTGATACGGAGGACCCTAGTATGCACTACACTAAGTTTGTTAAGGAGGACACTAGTGTGCACTGCCCTAAGTGTTACGGAGGACCCTAGTACGCACTGCACTAATTGTGATACGGAGGACCCTAGTACGCACTGCCCTAAGTGTGTTACGGAGGACCCTAGTACGCACTGCACTAAGTGTGTTACGGAGGACCCTAGTGCGCACTCCACTAAGTGTGATACGGAGGACCCTAGTACGCACTGCACTAATTGTGATACGGAGGACCCTAGTACGCACTGCACTAATTGTGATACGGAGGACCCTAGTACGCACTGCACTAAGTGTGTTACGGAGGACCCTAGTACGCACTGCACTAATTGTGATACGGAGGACCCTAGTACGCACTGCACTAAGTGTGTTACGGAGGACCCTAGTACGCACTGCACTAAGTGTGATACGGAGGACCCTAGTGCGCACTCCACTAAGTGTGATACGGAGGACCCTAGTATGCACTACACTAAGTTTGTTAAGGAGGACACTAGTGTGCACTGCCCTAAGTGTTACGGAGGACCCTAGTACGCACTGCACTAATTGTGATACGGAGGACCCTAGTACGCACTGCCCTAAGTGTGTTACGGAGGACCCTAGTACGCACTGCACTAAGTGTGTTACGGAGGACCCTAGTGCGCACTCCACTAAGTGTGATACGGAGGACCCTAGTACGCACTGCACTAATTGTGATACGGAGGACCCTAGTACGTTCTGCACTAAGTGTGCAAGAGAGGACCCTAGTGCGCACTACACTAAGTGTGTTACGGAGGACCCTAGTACGCACTGCACTAAGTGTGTTACGGAGGACCCTAGTACGTACTGCACTAAGTGTGCAAGAGAGGACCCTAGTGCGCACTACACTAAGTGTGTTACGGAGGACCCTAGTACGCACTGCACTAAGTGTGATACGGAGGACCCTAGTACGTACTGCACTAAGTGTGTTACGGAGGACCCTAGTACGTACTGCACTAAGTGTGTTACGGAGGATCCTAGTATGCACTGCACCAAGTGTGATACGGAGGACCCTAGTACGTACTGCACTAAGTGTGTTACGGAGGACCCTAGTACGCACTGCACTAAGTGTGATACGGAGGACCCTAGTACGCACTGCACTAATTGTGATACGGAGGACCCTAGTACGCACTGCACTAAGTGTGATACGGAGGACCCTAGTACGAACTGCACTAAGTGTGTTACGGAGGACCCTAGTACGCACTGCACTAATTGTGATACGGAGGACCCTAGTACGCACTGCACTAATTGTGATACGGAGGACCCTAGTACGCACTGCACTAAGTGTGTTACGGAGGACCCTAGTACGCACTGCACTAATTGTGATACGGAGGACCCTAGTACGCACTGCACTAAGTGTGTTACGGAGGACCCTAGTACGCACTGCACTAAGTGTGATACGGAGGACCCTAGTGCGCACTCCACTAAGTGTGATACGGAGGACCCTAGTATGCACTACACTAAGTTTGTTAAGGAGGACACTAGTGTGCACTGCCCTAAGTGTTACGGAGGACCCTAGTACGCACTGCACTAATTGTGATACGGAGGACCCTAGTACGCACTGCCCTAAGTGTGTTACGGAGGACCCTAGTACGCACTGCACTAAGTGTGTTACGGAGGACCCTAGTGCGCACTCCACTAAGTGTGATACGGAGGACCCTAGTATGCACTACACTAAGTTTGTTAAGGAGGACACTAGTGTGCACTGCACTAAGTGTGTTACGGAGGACCCTAGTACGCACTGCACTAATTGTGATACGGAGGACCCTAGTACGCACTGCACTAAGTGTGATACGGAGGACCCTAGTACGCACTGCCCTAAGTGTGTTACGGAGGACCCTAGTACGCACTGCCCTAAGTGTGTTACGGAGGACCCTAGTACGCACTGCACTAAGTGTGTTATGGAGGACCCTAGTACGCACTGCACTAAGTGTGTTACGGAGGACCCTAGTACGCACTGCCCTAAGTGTGTTACGGAGGACCCTAGTACGCACTCCACTAAGTGTGATACGGAGGACCCTAGTATGCACTACACTAAGTTTGTTAAGGAGGACCCTAGTACGCACTGCACTAAGTGTGTTACGGAGGACCCTAGTGTGCACTGCCCTAAGTGTGTTACGGAGGACCCTAGTACGCACTGCACTAAGTGTGTTACGGAGGACCCTAGTATGCTCTGCACTAAGTGTGTTACGGAGGACCCTAGTACGCACTGCACTAAGTGTGTTACGGAGGACCCTAGTACGTACTGCACTAAGTGTGCAAGAGAGGACCCTAGTGCGCACTACACTAAGTGTGTTATGGAGGACCCTAGTACGCACTGCACTAAGTGTGATACGGAGGACCCTAGTACGCACTGCACTAATTGTGATACGGAGGACCCTAGTACGTACTGCACTAAGTGTGTTACGGAGGACTCTAGTACGTACTGCACTAAGTGTGTTACGGAGGACCCTAGTACGCACTGCACTAAGTGTGTTACGGAGGACCCTAGTACGCACTGCACTAAGTGTGATACGGAGGACCCTAGTACGCACTGCACTAAGTGTGTTATGGAGGACCCTAGTACGTACTGCACTAAGTGTGATACGGAGGACCCTAGTACGTACTGCACTAAGTGTGTTACGGAGGACCCTAGTACGTACTGCACTAAGTGTGATACGGAGGACCCTAGTACGCACTGCACTAATTGTGATACGGAGGACCCTAGTACGTACTGCACTAAGTGTGTTACGGAGGACTCTAGTACGTACTGCACTAAGTGTGTTACGGAGGACCCTAGTACGCACTGCACTAAGTGTGTTACGGAGGACCCTAGTACGCACTGCACTAAGTGTGTTACGGAGGACCCTAGTACGCACTGCACTAAGTGTGATACGGAGGACCCTAGTACGCACTGCACTAAGTGTGTTATGGAGGACCCTAGTACGTACTGCACTAAGTGTGATACGGAGGACCCTAGTACGTACTGCACTAAGTGTGTTACGGAGGACCCTAGTACGTACTGCACTAATTGTGTTACGGAAGACCCTAGTACGCACTGCACTAAGTGTGTTACGGAGGACCCTAGTACGTACTGCACTAAGTGTGCAAGAGAGGACCCTAGTGCGCACTACACTAAGTGTGTTACGGAGGACCCTAGTACGCACTGCACTAATTGTGATACGGAGGACCCTAGTACGCACTGCACTAAGTGTGTTACGGAGGACCCTAGTACGTACTGCACTAAGTGTGTTACGGAGGACCCTAGTACGCACTGCACTAAGTGTGTTACGGAGGACCCTAGTACGCACTGCACTAAGTGTGATACGGAGGACCCTAGTACGCACTGCACTAAGTGTGTTACGGAGGACTCTAGTACGTACTGCACTAAGTGTGTTACGGAGGACCCTAGTACGCACTGCACTAAGTGTGTTACGGAGGACCCTAGTACGCACTGCACTAAGTGTGATACGGAGGACCCTAGTACGCACTGCACTAAGTGTGTTATGGAGGACCCTAGTACGTACTGCACTAAGTGTGATACGGAGGACCCTAGTACGTACTGCACTAAGTGTGTTACGGAGGACCCTAGTACGTTCTGCACTAATTGTGTTACGGAAGACCCTAGTACGTACTGCACTAAGTGTGTTACGGAGGACCCTAGTACGCACTGCACTAAGTGTGATACGGAGGACCCTAGTACGTACTGCACTAAGTGTGTTACGGAGGACCCTAGTACGTACTGCACTAAGTGTGATACGGAGGACCCTAGTACGTACTGCACTAAGTGTGTTACGGAGGACCCTAGTACGTACTGCACTAAGTGTGATACGGAGGACCCTAGTACGCACTGCACTAAGTGTGTTACGGAGGACCCTAGTACGCACTGCACTAAGTGTGTTACGGAGGACCCTATTACGCACTGCACTAAGTGTGATACGGAGGACCCTAGTACGCACTGCACTAAGTGTGATACGGAGGACCCTAGTACGTA
>JAWRVZ010000329.1:0-12500 GCA_037043235.1 Rhodeus uyekii
CCCCAACTGCTCCTTTCCTTCTACTGCTGCAGCACTAAGATCAACTCCACATGTTATACCCTCAACAGACTCAACACTGGTAGTCTGCTGTTGACTCTGACAAGACGCTGTCACTGAATTCTCACGCTGACTCTGACACAAGAACTGGTTTTGGCACAGCACTTGGCACTTTTCTTCTTCTTCAATGACATTCTGAACCAGGAAAGCATCTGCAATCAGGGTCCTTGGGTTGACAATAACATCCTTTCCAGACAGATTTAAGAGTCGAATGGGAACACAACCTTTTTTAACATTAACAAGTAGCCTGGCAACCATAAGGCCTTCTGGAACCCTTTTGGAGGACTGGCTCTCCACTAGAACTGTATAGTGTGTTCTCTTCGGTCCACCCATCACTCTGCCAACAACATCCTGCTCCTTACCAGCTGGTATTCTTATCCTGTGACCAGCATACTGTACTTGACCAACTTTACCTGCAGCCCCACCAGGTTCACTTTTACTCACAGCAACCATTGCAGAGTGCCACTCAGGATTGGTCAACTTCAATTTGGCCAGATATCTTCTGCCATATGATGCTTCAAGGTCATTTCTGGAAACCCTTATTACATTAGTTCCAATGAGCAATGGAACACTGGATCGGTACTCAGTAACCGGGACAACAAAAGCAGGAACATTTGAGTAGACCCTTCCCAAGAACTTAAGGTTGATACAAAGCACGCCAACATAAGATACGGGTTGGCCTGCGGCACCTTCAATGGGGATGTCTGATGGCTGCAATTCCTGAGTACATAAGAGAGGATGTTGTCGCCAGAACTCATCAGTAATTGTAGTTACTTGAGAGCCAGAGTCAATGAGAGCCTTACACATTTCTCCATTCACTCCAACCACCCCTTCATTACAGGGACCTACCAGCGGGGTATCAGCTGGTTTTGACCTGCCCGTTTCATGTTGCTGGGGACTCTGTTGCATGCCTGTGGTTGCCCCGTTAACCACAGGCCCTAAGCATTTAAATCCTGCCTGGACTCTGCTCCAATTTCAGCTTGGGCTGCCTCATCAGTCATCACTGTCCGACACAGACGTGCAATGTGTCCCAGTTTTCCACAACGATAGCACACTACGCCCCTTACTGCAGTGTCACTACTCTCTTGAGGTCTCTGGCTGTGATGAAACCCAGTCTGTGGTGATGCTCCAACTTTAGCCTCCAACTGTGTCAATCTGTTAAGCTGATCCTCTTGACTGCTCACCAGTTTCTTCACCAAGGCTGTGAGTTCAGTCAGGTCTGTGTTCTGCCGATTTCCTTTTTCTGTTCTCGGTTTTTCGCCACTCTGGTTACCGCTCACTGTTGTAAACTGAGCCAGTGCATACGTCTTTTTGGCCTTTGGCTGTGTCTGAAACTTCCTTGTCTCACGAGCCAGGTTACGAAGTTCTGCTTGAAGTTCACGAAAACATAGAAGTCTAGGCTTCATTGGTGCTATCCTGTGAAAAACCTCTTCGTCACTCAATCCTCTCATGAACTGACGAGTCAGTTTGCTGTCCCGGTCTGGAAAAGGCTGACCTCCATATTGAGCATCTTCCACTGAACGTAAAGTAGCCTCCAGAGCAATGGCGTATGAGCATGCTGATTCGCCAGGGCGCTGGTATCTCTCATAGAAATCAGCTAATGGATCCAGGGACGTCTGCATATCACTATACTCAGCTCGTAGTTCTTCAAAAGCTCTACCAGCCGTCAGCTCATTAGGAGGGAGATTTAGAACTAGCCTCCTGGCTTCACCACTCAAATGTCGCACTACAGTAGCAAAGGACAGATTTTCGGGCATGCCTCCAGCCTCAAGGAGGTACTGCATATCTCTTATCCAGTCTTCAATAAGTATCCTGCAATCAGGACCACCACTGAATACTTGTACATTACGAACTTGATGTGTCTGTGTAAAGCTGGGCTGTGGCATGGTCATTCTAGAAGCAGGGATGTATGCATCTTGGTGATGATCCACAATCTGTGGTCTTTGCACTGAATTGGGTTGTTGTGCATACATACGTGAACCATGAGGCACCGGCACTGTCATAGGAACATACGCAGGCGGTGAGAAGGATGGCACAACAGCACAATGCGAATGTAAGGTGCGTGGTTGGTCATTGGCATTTCTGTGTGTTTGAACGGAGTCTGTTTTCTGCAAAAAGTTGGTTCCAGACAAAACAGGAGGTGCAGGCGTGTCAGGTGGTTTTGAACACATGGCATTTGGCACACCATAACAGAAAGGAGGAGGAACCTGAGCAGCCATTGGATGACCTGGCAAGTTGACTTGGGGTGAACCAGCCATTGCAGCAGGAGAGTGCAGCCCATATGGAGAAGTGTACATATTGGGTGCCTGGATCATACCTGGATAAGTAGAAATGTAAGTTTTAGGTGGCAATGCTGGGGGCAGGTATGGGTCATTTGGAGAAGGGGACACATCAGTTGGCATTTTGTTGGCCATGTTTGGTGAAGCCTGAATGGTCGTGACATTTGCCTGTTAGTTTGAGGACAATCAGTTGGCATTTTGTTGGCCATGTTTGGTGAAGCCTGAATGGTCGTGACATTGTCATGCCTGTTAGTTTGAGAGAAAACAGTGGGCACATTAGATGCATGTGGGCTAACTGAAGACATGTGCATGGTGGTTGGAAGTTCATTGAATGGGTTATCTAGGCCTTGGGCATCAGCTGAGGACTGATGTTGCACAAAAGCACTGGGGCAGGTGCCCAACTGGTGCCAGCTCCCTGCAGAGGTGGGCAGATTCTCTGTATGTGCAGCTAGCTGCCTTGTCTTTGGCCTGACATACTGTTGGGGGTTATCATTTGGCTGGGAAGCAGTTTCAGTACTCACATCGACCGGCATGCTTATTTCATACTGTTGAATTTTGTCCTGCTTTACTGGTAACCATGGGGTGGCCTGGAAGGGCTGCCTTAGTGGTACTTGAGGATGAGGTCGATGAGGGGTGGTTTCATGGAGCCCCTGCATTTCTCTTCCACTGTTGTGTTTGAAATTTTAGAAATTATTTCAAACTCTCGTCTGTGCAATACACTGTGTGTAGACTGTTGTGTTTGAAATTTTAGAAATATGAAAAATGTAGTAAAGTGAAAATGAATGCTGTTAGTGAATGTGTTCTATATATCTTATGTTTCATGTAATCACAAAGCAAATAATCATAAACTAAGGTAAATGGGGGGAGAAGTAAAAAAAAAATAAAATTTGACCCACTTCAAGAGATTTAAATACACTCAAATGCCCAAAAAAAGGATATTGTTTCACAAAAAACACTGCAATTCACGAATTTGTTACTCAAATCAACAAATTAAGACTCCTATAGCACAATATCAAGAGTTCAGAGACAGAAAAAAAAAGACAAATCTTTCTTAAACAAAGCTCAATTCAATCCAACAATAACACTGTCACTTTAAGACAAATTAAAGTAGGTGAAATAATGTTGCTTATTTATTTTTCTTCTTCTGATTTTTTTTTCTTTTCTTTTTTTTTTTTTTCTTCACTCTACTCACAGTTCTTATTTGTCAAATTGCTTCTGTTGACGTAGAAACCCTTTTCGTCACGATCCGGGTCACGGCACCAAAGATGTAACCCTTTTCGTCTGTGTGCTCCCCCAAAGGGCTCTGCGTTGTGTTTGGGTGATGATTGAATGAGGAGGACACAACGATCGTTGACGTCACAGCAGTGAAGCTTGTTTATTGGGCACTTTATCTGCATCAGCTTTTCACAAGGAAAATAGAACTGTTAGTTACTAATATCAAAACTAAAATGCATATGAAATCATAAAACAAAACAATATAGTTTTAGCTGCAGTTATATTAAACATTAAATCAGGTGTGGGTCTCAAAGACTAGAAAAAATAACTTTCCACATATGACAATTAATGTTGAATGCCACATGCATCCCAAATACAAAGAATAAAACTCAAAATACTTAGATAAATGTTAAATAATATACAATATAAGGAAAAATATACCACACCACATGGAAGGTACAATCCATTAAATAATATCAGAAATACAAAACCATCTTTCACAAATAAGTGCACATATATGTTAGTTAACATCTGTAACAGCAATATATATCTTCACATAACATGGATGGCCAATATAATTAAAGAAATATAATGGATGTAACGGAGAACAGTGAAAACCATCCTTACCTTTTCACAAGGAAAATAGAACTGAATTAAACAACAGCTCCACCCATGTGAAGAAGGGCTCACTCACACGATGAAATACACATAAAACACAGCTCCCCCCTAAGGCTGGGAGAAACATATTACATCTTGCCTACATATATATATATATATATATATCAAAGAAATAAGAAAGTAAAAATATATACTTTTATTGTTGAAATATTAAACAGATGTATATAACAACATTTAAATAAATTAAATAAATTAAAATACAATAAAAATTGTATACTTTCAGAGCTTATATATATATATATATATATATATATTTATACTGTATATAAATTATGAAAATAAAATAAATGATCATAGCATATTTTAGTTATTTATATTAAACATTCAAAATTATATGTTTAATTTTTAATCACTGAAAATGTGTATATATATATATATATCTGATGTAACACTCTCTTGCTGTTCTGCTGAAAGCACATCGATCCGCTTAGGAAAGTTTCTCATCAGTCGTGCTCGAGTGTGTCTGACTCTCTCCGTGATTTCATCGACTTTCGGCAGTGCGACTCGTGGCTCTGATTGTTCTGCCAACCACCAGCGGAGACGAGAGACACGCGGCTTTAATGGTCACTTAAAACAATCAGACCGGATTGTTCATGCTGTTGGTGCAAAAACAACTTCATCTTGTCTCTAAAGAGCGGCAGTTTGTTGCAGGAGAGAAAGACCTGGATTTTACGTGTTCATCTGTAACTAATCAAACATGCATTAAATTGATTTTGCCACAATGATTGGGGTTTTAGATCCTCTGCTTCATATTGTTACAAACCACAGCCCTTTACCATGGTAAAATCTCTGTAATGCACAGCTAGAATAACACCCTCTGCTCTTTGAATGACTCAGATCTGTCCATCAATCTGTGCTCGGACACGACAGGAGGGATTTGATGGTCACGGATGAGTGGATCCCTAAAGCCTTTCCGTGAGACCGAGTGATGAAGTGATGAAAGACTTCGAGACGTTGACAGATATATTGATAAAGTAAATTATAACTTAGTTTGCTGAGGTGAGATTTTAGTCTTGTGTCTTTATGAAAGCCGTAGAAAACGGACAGATTGTTTTCTCCGTCTCTTCATTCAGGAAGCTTGTGTTTGCAGCGCACAGACGCTCATGATCTCCATTATTGATCGCTATCAGTTCTGATTATTATCAGTGTTGGAACACTTCATATTTCTGTGGAAACTGATACATTTCTTTCTGGATTATTTGAGGAAAGAACAGCATTTATTTGAAATAGAATATTTTGTATCATTATGAATGTCTTTACTGTCACTTTTGATCAATTTAATGTATTGTTATGGAGATGGATGGATGGGTGATGGATGGATGGATGGATTGATAGATGAATGGATGGATGTGTGATGGATTGATAGATGAATGGATGGATGGGTGATGGATTGATAGATGAATGGATGGATGGGTGATGGATTGATAGATGGATGATGGATGGATGGGTGATGGATGGATGGATGGATGGAAGGATGGATAGATAGATAAATGGATGGATGAATGGATAGATAGATAAATGGATGGGTGATGGGTGATGGATGGATGGATAGATAGATGGATGGATGGATAGACAGATGATGGATGGATAGATAGACAGATGGCGGATGGACGGATGGACGGATAGATAGACGGATGGATAGATAGACAGATGATGGATGGATGAATGGATAGACAGATGATGGACGGACGGACGGATAGATAGATAGATAGATGGATGGATGGATGGATGGGTGGGTGGATGGATAGATAGACAGATTATGGATGGACTGACGGACGAATGGATGGATGAACGGATAGATAGACGGATGGATGGATAGACAGATGATGGATGGATAGATAAACAGATGATGGATGGACGGACGGATGGATGGATGGATGGGTGGGTAGGTGGGTGGACGGATCGATAGACGGATGGATAGATAGATAGATGATGGATGAGCGGACGGACGGATAGATAGAAAGATGGATGGATGGATGGATAGAACTATCTGGTGTTTGATGGAGAGAGTGTGGGGTCAGAGGATGGAGGAGAGAAAGGCTGAAGGAACTCCAGATAGATGGAGCGATGCGAGCGGATGAGAGCGATGGAAGGAGGAAGAGAGCGAGTGAGTGGGAGACGACGGGCTGATGATGGGCTGCCTGTCGTCCTCTCTGTCATTTCACAGATTAAAAATAACCCAGCGCCTGCCTTCCTCTTTCGCTTTGTATTCCTTTCTTTCCATCCTCTTCCATTGTGATTAGTGTGTGTTAGCAGCGTTTCTCCCTGATCAAGCCTGCGTTCTGCTCACGGATCTCCCGGGAAAGAAGCATCTGATCTCTGCCAGTTTCACTGCTTCTCCTTACTTTCCATTTCATCTCATTAACGTCTCCAAGAAATCTTTCTCAACAGAAAAAGATGCTGTTAATCTCTTCGTTTCTTTTAGAGTTACAATGAGTCTACAATCTCTCAAACTGTGCAAATGAGATCCAGAGATCTTCCAGAATCAAATGATCTGATCCATGCTATCACCAGTAATTTAAATAGACTTAAGATTTAAGACTTGTATTATTGTTTAAAAGTTTGGGCTCTGTATGATTTTTACAAGATGGAATATTAGTCTCGGTGTTAGTACTCGGACACTTTACTATATATTCACATAGAAAACAGCTGTTTTACACTGACATAATATTATACTGTTTTACTGTATTTATCTAATAAATTCAGCTTTAATCACAGGAATAAATGACACTTTACTATATATTCACATAGAAAACAGCTGTTTTACACTGATATAATATTACACTGTTTTACTGTATTTATCATCTAATAAATTCAGCTTTAATCACAGGAATAAATGACACTTTACTATATATTCACATAGAAAATAGCTGTTTTACACTGATATAATATTACACTGTTTTACTGTATTTATCATCTAATAAATTCAGCTTTAATCACAGGAATAAATGACACTTTACTATATATTCACATAGAAAACAGCTGTTTTACACTGATATAATATTACACTGTTTTACTGTATTTATCATCTAATAAATTCAGCTTTAATCACAGGAATAAATGACACTTTAATATATATTCACATAGAAAACAGCTGTTTTTACACTGATATAATATTACTCTGTTTTACTGTATTTATCATCTAATAAATTCAGCTTTAATCACAGGAATAAATGACACTTTACTATATATTCACATAGAAAACAGCTGTTTTACACTGATATAATATTACACTGTTTTACTGTATTTATCATCTAATAAATTCAGCTTTAATCACAGGAATAAATGACACTTTAATATATATTCACATAGAAAACAGCTGTTTTTACACTGATATAATATTACTCTGTTTTACTGTATTTATCATCTAATAAATTCAGCTTTAATCACAGGAATAAATGACACTTTACTATATATTCACATAGAAAACAGCTGTTTTACACTGATATAATATTACACTGTTTTACTGTATTTATCATCTAATAAATTCAGCTTTAATCACAGGAATAAATGACACTTTAATATATATTCACATAGAAAACAGCTGTTTTACACTGATATAATATTACACTGTTTTACTGTATTTATCATCTAATAAATTCAGCTTTAATCACAGGAATAAATGACACTTTACTATATATTCACGTAGAAAACAGCTGTTTTACACTGATATAATATTACACTGTTTTACTGTATTTATCATCTAATAAATTCAGCTTTAATCACAGGAATAAATGACACTTTACTATATGTTCACATAGAAAACAGCCGTTTTACACTGATATAATATTACACTGTTTTACTGTATTTATCATCTAATAAATTCAGCTTTAATCACAGGAATAAATGACACTTTAATATATATTCACATAGAAAACAGCTGTTTTTACACTGATATTATATTCACGTAGAAAACGTCTCAGGTTACGTACGTAACCATAGTTCCCTAAGAGGGAACGAGACACTGCGTCGAGACGCGATTGGGAACCTTTCAGTTTATATGTCTCTTTTAGCACAATCAAACTCAGGTGCGGGAGTGTACGTCGCCGTGATGACGTCATCACGTCATGACCCGGGAGTATAAAGGCACGTCACGACCCGGAAGCGGGTTAGCTTGAACAGTGTCTGAACAGGCCGGCATGCCTAGGAGCTGAGGCTGCAAGACGCAGTGTCTCGTTCCCTCTTAGGGAACTATGGTTACGTACGTAACCTGAGACGTTCCCTGTCAAGGGAACTCGCACTGCGTCGAGACGCGATTGGGAACGAGGAATACCCACGCCGCCTCAGCGTACGGGGTATGCCAAGCGAAACGTAGCTCACTACGATAACGCCAATGATCCCAAGGCGGGGTTTAGGTCTAACTGGTAGAACCTAATAAAGGTATGCGGTGAGGACCAGCCAGCCGCATCACAAATGTCCGCGAGGGAAGCCCCTGCGAAAAAGGTTTTCGAGGCAGCCATGCTCCGAGTAGAATGAGCTCGGACAGACAGTGGACACTGCTGTCCTGCCAGCTCATAAGCTAGAGAAATAGACTCTGAAATCCATCTGCTCATAGTAGGCTTAGAAGCAGGGGAACCTCTGGGGGCCCCAAAACAGACAAAGATTTGGTCTGACCTACGCCACGTAGCAGTTCTGTGGACGTAGGCGTCCAGTGCTCGCACTGGACAAACCCTGTTCTTTAACTCCTGGTCATGATCAGTAAATGGAGGAGGACAGAGAGCCTGTAGCACTATGTGGCGCATAGGACTAGACAGCACTTTAGGTACATAACCCGGCTTGGGATAGAGGAAAGCTTTAGCCAAGCCGGGCGCAAACTCTAAACATGAAGGGGCCACGGAGAGGGCCTGCATGTCACCAATCCTCTTGAGGGAAGAAATGGCGAGAAGAAAGAGAGTTTTAAGAGTAAGGTGCTTGTCTGAAATCTCGTCCAGCGGTTCGAAGGGAGCCTGGGACAAGGCCTGGAGCACCAGGGACAGGTCCCAAGGAGGCACCCTTGAACGTACTACAGGCCTCAGCCTCTGAGTGCCACGTAGGAAACGAACTATGAGGGGGTCCCTGCCCAAAGAGGCACCACTCAAAGGTACGTGGTAAGCAGCTATGGCAGCCACGTAAACCTTTAGTGTGGAGGGGGACAGCCCTGCTGCGAACCTTTCTTGCAGGAACTCCAGCACGGTGCCAACCTGGCAGGTAACTGGGTTCAGCTGCTTTTCGCAACACCAAGAAGTGAAAATCTTCCACTTCTGAGCGTACAGTTTCCTCGTGGACGGGGCTCTGGAGTGGAGAATGGTCTCTACAACCTCGGCTGAGAGACCAGACTCTATGAGCTGGGCCCCCTCAGGGGCCAGACCCACAGTTTCCACAGTTCTGGGTGAGGATGGAAAATCCTCCCCTGAGCCTGGGACAGGAGGTCCCTCCTGACCGGAATCTCCCACGGAGTGCCGTCTAGGAGGGACACCAGGTCCGAAAACCACACCCTGCCCGGCCAGCGCGGGGCAACTAGAGTGAGACGGACCTTCTCCCGGCGAACCTTCTCCAGAACCCCTGGGAGCAGAGCTACGGGGGGAAAGGCATACAGGGGTAGATTTGGCCACCCTTGCCTCATGGCGTCCAGGCCGAGAGGCGCTGGAAGATAAAGGGAGAACCAGAGTGGGCAGTGAGTCGTCTCTCGAGACGCAAACAGATCCACTTGAGCCTGGCCGAATCTCTCCCAAATCTGCTCCACCACCTGAGTGTGGAGTCGCCATTCCCCGGGCCTCGGCCCCTGTCTCGACAGGAAGTCTGCCCCCAGGTTCTGGGCCCCCGGGATATATACCGCTCGAAGAGAGAGCAGTTCCCTCTGGGCCCAGAGGAGGATCCTGATCGCCAACTTGGAAAGTCGACGAGACCGGAGACCTCCCTGGTGATTTATGTAGGAGACCACCGACGTATTGTCGGTCCGGACTACTACATGACGGCCTCTGAGGTCGGGGAGAAACGCCCGTAGCGCCATCCGGACAGCCATCATCTCCAAGGCGTTGATATGCCAGGAGAGGTGGTGCCCGTCCCATAGACCCCTGGCCGAGCGGTCCCTCAGGACCGCCCCCCAGCCCGCGCGGGACGCATCTGTCGACAGCATGACGCGGTGACAGATAGCTCCCAGTGCGAGCTTCTGGGACAAAAACCAGTTCTGCTTCCACGGATGCAAGGCTCGAAGGCAGCGCCTTGACACCTTGATCAGACGGAAGGGGTTGCCCCTCGGGGAAAACCCTCTGGTCTTCAGCCACCACTGCAGGGGTCTCATGTGGAGCAGGCCGAGTGGGATAACACTGGACGCTGCCGCCATGAGCCCCAGCACTCTCTGGAAGTGCTTGACAGTGAGCAGCTGGCCTAGCTTGATATCCTGGACTAAGGACAGAACGGCGGCAATGCGCACGGGGGATAGCCGTGCAGACATTGACGCCGAGTCCCAAACAACGCCTAGGAAGGTTGTCCTCTGCACAGGAGAGAGGATACTCTTCTTGGCATTGAGTCTCAGCCCCAGCTCCTTCATATGCGCGAGTACGACATCTCGATGCCGGACCGCTAATTCTTGTGTCTGAGCCAAAATCAACCAATCGTCGATGTAGTTCAGTACACGGATACCAGTGGACCGCAGCGGGGCGAGCGCTGCGTCCATGCATTTGGTGAAGGTGCGAGGGGATAGCGCTAGGCCGAATGGAAGTACTCGATATTGGTAAGCCTTGCCCCCGAAGGCGAACCTGAGAAACTTCCGATGTTGAGGAAGGATGGAGATATGGAAATATGCGTCTTTGAGATCTATCGTCACAAACCAATCCTCGGACTTGATTTGGGATACGATCTGTTTCAAAGTCAACATTCTGAACTTCAGGCGCCTGACAGTCTTGTTCAACAGGCGAAGGTCTAGAATAGGACGCATACCTCCATCCTTCTTCGGAACTATGAAGTAGCGGCTGTAAAAGCCCGAATCTGTGGCTGAGAGAGGTACATACTCTATGGCCTCTTTCCTCAGCAATGATTCGACTTCTTGTTCCAAAACCCGAGCCTGCCCAGGGTCTACCTCTGTCCGAAGAACCCCCGCGAACTTGGGAGGGTTCGACCGAAACTGGATAGTGTAACCCACATGAATAGTGCGCAGGACCCACTGAGAAATGCCTGGCAGACGTGTCCACGCCGCCAGGAACTCTACTAGGGGTACCAGTCTCTCGAGACCAGTCTCTGTTCGGGTTTCCACTCCAGGCCGCTGGACCTGGAGTGGATGCTCTAGGACCCTCCTTAGAGGGGGCAATCTGCCCAGTGCACCCTGCCGGGGTGACAACTGGGGTAGACCACCTGGTCCCTGATCGGACTGGCTCTCTCGAGAAACCAGATCCACAGGGGCCACCGCAGGGCGTTGGCAGGCTGGTGGACCAACGGGGGGCTCCCTGCGAGGCCTGACACCATGATTGTCAGGGCCTCTTACTTTTAGCCTTCTTGCCCTGCAGAACGACCCTCAGGTCGGTCTGCCGGCCAGAAGGCTGAGGCTGAGGTTGCTGACCTGAAGCCCTCCCCTTCTTTTTCGGGGGGGGCTGACGAGTCGCAACACTCAGCTTCTGCCCAGCGCGGTATGAGGAGGTACTGGGCTGAGGATGGAACGCTGCTCTTGCTTGCGAACCTTGAGGGCGGCGTGGAAGGATCTTTTTGAACGCCGCCTCCTGCTTAGCAGCCTCCTGAAACCTCTCGACCGCTAGCTTAACCGCGTCGCCGAAGAGGCCAGGAGGCGTCAGAGGGGCGTCCAGGAGGATGTTCTTATCCTTTTGGCTGAGGGTAGTCAAGTTCAGCCATAAATGTCTCTCCGTAGCTACTAGGGCTGCCATAGATCGGCCAATAGAGGCGGCCGTCTCCCTAGCAGCCCGGAGAGAAAGATCCGTCGCCCTCCGCAGTTCTGCGACTGCTTCTGGCCCAATACCTCCCTCCTCGTCAAGATCTGCGAGGAGTTCCGCCTGGTAGGCCTGCAGCATGGAAGAGGTGTGGAGGCATGCTGCAGCCTGACCAGCCGATGAGTATGCACGCCCCACCAACGATGACGTAACCCTGAGAGGTTTGGTGGGGAGCACCGGTGCCTTTAGGGGCTGCGGTGAGTGAGGAGCCAAATGATTAGCCAAGGACTCCTCTACTCTAGGCATCGCCCCGTATCCGCGATCTTTAGCTCCCACTAGGGAGGCATAAACAGCGGTCTCGCTGTTATGCACCCTGTGGGAGGCGGGCCTATTCCAGGACCTCGACACCTCAGTG
>JAWRVZ010000329.1:17500-22500 GCA_037043235.1 Rhodeus uyekii
TCTATCCATCCATCCATCAACCCATCCATCTTTCCATCCTTCCATCTATCTACCCATCCATTAACCCATCCATCATCCTTCTTTCTACACATCCATCCATCTACCCATTCATCCACCCATTCATTCATCCACCCATCAACCATCTATCATCCATCTATTCATCAACCCATCCATTCATCTATCTATCCATCTATCTATCTGTCCATCCATCCATCCACGCATTCATCCATTCATCCATCTACCCATCCATCCATTCACCCATTCATCCATCAACCCATCCATCCATCCATCTACCCATTCATCCACCCATTCATTCATCCACCCATCAACCCTCTATCATCCATCCATCCATCAACCCATCCATTCATCTATCTATCCATCCATCCATCCATCTCTCCATCCACCCATCCACCTACCCATCCATCCATTCACCCATTCATTCATCCATCCATCCATCAACCCATCCATCTATCCAGCCATCTATCCGTCCATCCATCCTTCCATCCATCTATCTACCCATCCATCAACCCATCCATCCATCCATCAGTCCATTCATCTTTCTACCCATCCATCCATCCATCAGTCCATTCATCTTTCTACCCATCCATCCATCTCTCCATCCACCCATACATGCATTCATCCATCCATCCATCCACCCATCAACCATCTATCCATCCATCCATCCATCAACCCATCTATCCATCCATCCTTCCATCCATCTATCTACCCATCCATCAACCCATCCATCCATCCATCTACCCATCCATCCATCTACCCATCCATCCATCCATCTATCAGTCCATTCATCTTTCTACCCATCCATCCATCCATCCATCCATCATCCATCTATCTACCCATCAATATCAATCCATCCATCCATCTACCAAGCCATTGATGAAAACAGCATTTTGATGTTCTCATGGAAATCTCACATTCTCTGCTACATTATCCATGTGTCGGACGCGTGTAAAAGGTTATTTTAACATGAGGTTTGCACAATTAGCCTGAGCGTGTCCGGGTTTAACGGATGGAGAGGGCGGCGGGAGCTCCAACCCTCCGGCAGTTATTGCTCTTTAAGACGAGCGCCTCAGATTTATGGTCTGTGAGAGGAATACAGTAGTGCTACAATTATTAAGGGCTCTGCAATTAAACTGACAATTTGTAATGTAAATCGTCTTAATTCTGCCCCCATCAGGCGCTGGATAATCAGAGCCGCTCGTAGCCGGCGGAAATCAATTCTCCGGCCCTGACTCTCTTCCTTCCCTTCTCTCCTCTGTTTGTTTTCTCTAACACAAACTCTCTACACTTGCTCATTAGCATTATTTTCTATTTATCTCTCTGTCTTTTTTACTTCCTTTTCCCTTGATGTTTCCTAAAGCGATGCCACTATTACTGAGTGTATTATCTAGTATTTATTAATGTTTTGAATGGCCTTTTTTCCCTACATTTTCTGTTTTAGTGATTTGAATATTTCATCTTATTAGTTAATTTCCAAGACAAATTTGGATTATCTTAAATGTTTACGTTTATTTAGTGTGAATAGAATCTATTTCTACCTGCTCTTTCCGCAAAACTTGTCCCACATACTTTTTTAATTGTTCTAGACTACAAATTGTATTGGATTACAAATAGTTGATGATAAAAATGGGTAGGAATATTAATACGCAACATTTCACATGTTCATTAAGTTTAACTGAAACTTAAAAACAACTAAATCTGAAACATAAACACATTAAAATTTAGACTCTACATACAAAACAGACAAATAAAAGAACTTCTCAATCTTTGTCCGTCTATCCATAAATCTTTGTTTTTATGTTTTTCAACCATAAACCACATTTTCTTGTGACCGTACGGAGGAATAGTCCTGTATTGAGTTCATTTCTCGTGGAGCAGAGATGTTTACAGCTGCTCTGAGATCCAGCCTCATGATTTATCAGGAAGTTCTCTATTATTTAATGGAACGGGAAGCGGTTCAGGTTTGCGTCTCTGCTCCGGTGAATCGCTCAACATGTCGACTGTTAGCAGACTTCACAACGAATTATCCAATCACAAGTCTTTGCTCAGTTTATTTAGCGGTGTCTTGCACATTTGCAAATAGACTTCCTTCTGTCCGAGTTGCTAAATCAAGCAAACTCTTATTTATTTAAATTACGTCTGAGGCCGACGGCTTCAGGTTCGCTCCACAAACTGCAGAATAACATGGAGCATGAGGGGAAAACAAAGGCAAATTGAAAATTATGCAGAAAAATATTGGAAAGTAGATGCAGGAAGAGTGTGACAAATATTCAAATGTTCTCTTTTCATTTGTGGATGTTTGTCAAAAGTGTCTGACTGAGTAAACTTTTTTCATGTGAAATATAATGCTTTAATAATTTAAAAATAACAACCGTTAAAAACTCTGAGGTCATTAAGATTTTCAGTTAAACTAATGCATGATAAATCATGCTAACAACATCCCACAACATGCTAATAATATACTAAAACATGCTAACAATATGCCAACAACATGTTAAAACATTAAATTATGCTAACAACATGCTAAAATATGCTAACAACATTGTACAATATGTTAGCGAAATGCTATTTCATCCCAACAACATACCAAATCATGTTAGCAACATGTAAATTTATGTTAGCAATGTGTTAAAATCTGTCAATGCATGTTAGCAACATGCTAATTCATGTTAGCAACGTGTCTAATCACGAAATATTAGAAATATGTTATTTCATTTTAGTAATCATGTTGTAACTTTCAAACTCTCATGCTAACAGTGCTTAAATATGTTAGCAACATGCTTATTTATTGCTTGCTACTTGTTAGAACATGTTAGCAACTTATTCATGATAGCAACCTGTTAAAATATACTTGCAAAACATGTCAATTAATTCAAGCAATGTCTTCCTAGCAATTTCTTTCTTCCTTTCTTCACTAAATTTAAAGAAGCTGCCAATTTTAATTTACAATAAAATTTACATTTAATTTACATTTAATTTTTTTATTTTAATCAAACCAACATCAAAGTTTGTCCCAACGGAATGTACTTTCTAGTTTTTAACGCTATTGTTGTTCAGTAAATACTGTACAATATCTGGTTTTACAGAAAACAAGCATATGTTGTTATCAGAATAATTCTGTAAACAGACATATTTACAGACATATTTTTTTGTAAAACATATTTATAGAACAACCTGAAATGCTACAATTTTTAAACTGTAGTTTTATAATGTATTTTAAACAGGTCTGCATTCACCATAATTACACAGGTGGTGAAGAGAAAGACACACACACAATGAAACAAAGTTCATCACAAGTAGCTTTTATATACTAATATATTCACACAAATGCAAAACAACCTCATGGTAACATGTGACCCTAAAATAATACATTCATTTAACAACATTAATGTACAGAACTGATAACATTTCTTGCAAAATCATCGTTTTTGCTTCCAGAAACAGTATTTTACTGTAAAATTACATTAAATGTAAGGTTAGCACTAATACACTTAGGGGAACTTATTGTTCACAATAAACATAGCATTTTTGCAGTAAAATTACAATAATTTTTGCAGTAAAATTACAATAATTTTTGCAGTAAAATTACAATAATTTTCCCAGTAAAATTACAATAATTTTCCCAGTAAAATTACAATAATTTTCCCAGTAAAATTACACTAAATTTTCCAGTAAAATTACAATAATTTTTGACAGTGTATTGCCTTCCAAAAATAGCAAACCACGACACGCGCTCGTATTCTTACAGCAAAACACATGAGTATAATGTAAACACGTTTGTGTATTTTGTTTTCCAGAACATCCTGCTGTACTCAGACCTCCAGGAGTCGACCTTTGACCTGAGGCAGCTGCCGAATCACCGGTTTGAGGCCATGGATCATTTCAGCAAGTGTTTCCTGATAATGAAGCTGAAGAGAGAGCAGGAGAGCCGGGAGCGAGAGCCGGAGGCAAGGGCGAGTCGGGACTGGAGAGCCGTGCGTGTGGATCTGGTGGCTCCTCCGGTCGAGCGCTACGCCTACGCCCTGCTGGGATGGACCGGATCCACGGTATGAGCAAATATCAGAGCTCTGATTGGATGAAAGGTGGACCTCGTTGATCAAGTGAACATGCTTGAGCTTTCGTTTGAGTGTTCTGGGTGCTTATATGGGAATAAAAGCCTGAATTCAATCTGTTCATTACATAAAGTGCTTATGATTCTTCAGAAGACTCTTTGTTTTTTTAATATGCCAGAGTTTTGGGTGAACAACCTTTAAGCTCTCCGATTTCATAATCTTTTAGGTTAACTATCAATTTAATGTGATGCACATTTTACATAAATGAAAGATTTCTGCACGCAAAAAGTCATGGCATAGTTTATGATGAACTGTTTGCATCTATTTGAGTTTTATTTAAATAATCCTATTTTCAAAATGCATTGAATTCACACAGATTGCATAAATCCATTCACTCTGAATTGCATTGTGCAGATTATTAGCACTATTACACAAATCTAACCTGCTTTATTTATGTGTGACTGACACATATGCATCACATATGTTAAAATGCATGGAAATTTGTATGCTGAATATATAGTATCTATTGTGTTTGTGTCCCTAAAACTCCCATAAGCGCAGAGGAAAGACTTCAGGGGCGTCCAGAGACAGATAGAGTTTGACTTGAGCTGTTTATAGACGAACCCTAACCTTGAGCCTCGGCACTCACGTCCCCTGCGACGCTTCTGCGGGCCGTCTGCTCCACGTGGACGCTCGACCCATCAGCTGTAATTACATTCTTCCACATAGCGCCTCCTGGGGTTTGCCATCCCATGATGCTTCAGCACCCACGGCGACGACTGTTGCATCAGTGCACTCGCTGCGGAGAAGATGGAGAAAGAGAGGAAGTTCCTTTCTGAGGCTTATCATTTTCCCATTATGTGCATCTCATTAGAAATCAATGTATTCATTCCCTCTGTGTCTTGATGTTTCGTGGCATCCACTAGCGTT
>JAWRVZ010000329.1:27500-35000 GCA_037043235.1 Rhodeus uyekii
GAAACACAATTTCAAACTGGCAAAAAAAACTGATTGAAAAATAATTTTCAACAGAGGTGCAAATTAACTGTCGGGCTTAAAAATACATTGCTTTTTCTTGACAATAACTAATCAAACGTGAGCCGGCGGCGTCAGGTCCTGGCTTAGTTATGGCACTCGCCTCATATTAACATGCATTGATTTCCCCACAATTTTTCCATAACGCAGCAATCCGTCAAAGTCGGCTGAGGACGGCCGGCATGACAGCTCAACGGCCGGACTCTCAGGAGGATTTCAGCAGTGAGCCAGCGTTAATATCACGCGTGCTGTCATGCCCGTGACGCGGCGCCGCTCGTGCCGCTCGTGCCGCACAAACGCTCCGATCAATCACTTTCCCACTCGGATGCAGGGAGATTGATAAATGCTGGAATGGAGCAGTTGTCATCTCTCTCATTACGGTCCTTCTGTCTTTTCTAGTTCATGCAAACGTTCTTTGGCTCTGAAAAATGGACAGTTTCTTGTTTGCATTTCAGATCCAATTGTACATTAGAGAACATGATCAGTCCGAACCAACAGGGAAGAAAATGCACTGACTATGAATGTCTGAATTCATACCGTTAGATACAAAATATCAAAGCAAGTGTGGTTTATTGTAAAGAGAGACATGCATTTGACAAATAGGTTTTCTGTTTCTTTTTTTAGGGTTGTCACTTAATGTGAACATCAACATTTCTTCATCTTGCATTTCTTTATTCATTTTTAGTGGATGTGTGAAGTCAGTTCCCACACTATACAAATAAATGCTGTTCTTTTATCATTTCTGTTCATCAAAGAATCATGAAAAAAGAAAGTTTCCACAGAAATATGAATCAGCACAACTGTTTTCAACACTGATAATAATCATAAATGTTTGTTGAGCAGTAAATCATCATATCAGAATCTAATAAATTCATCTAATAAATTCAGCTTTAATCACAGGAATAAATGACACTTTACTATATATTCACATAGAAAACAGCTGTTTTACACTGATATAATATGTTATTTAGGATGAGAGATGGAGAAATAACCGTTTTAAAGTTCTTGATCCATGTTTCTGGTTGTATTTTGAGTTATTTGTTATGATTGTCTCTATGATTGTTCATTAAAGGGAAGATCCTTTTCAGTTTGACATTTAAAAGCCTTTTTCATAATCCAACCGATTCCTGATGGATAAAATCAAATCCCACCCAATAATTGTTCTCATTGAATCTCCCGTTTCACTTGGAAATCCGATTATTAAAGTTAAATGGTTTGCAAATTGCATTGCATATTGACTTTAAAACGTTTTGTGATTGATGTTGTGCTTGAAAAGTGTGTTTGTGCAGTTCTAATGCCGTGGCATTCATCATTCACAGTCTTATGTGTGACTTCAGCATATTTGCATGACTAGATGCACAGCAAAAGGCTGTAAGATGACGGACAGAGTGAAACCTCCTCTGATTCGTGCACTTCCTCCTCTCTGAACCCAGAGTCGTGCCCTTTTGATTCATTTGCATGATCTTGTCAAAACCTCACTTTACATGAGACAGGACAGACCCATCCTGCCACTCTCAGTGTCAATATCTGACACGTCTGAAGCCACAAATCGCTGTTTTAAGATGTTTGTGTGAAGAGGAAGGGCAGAGAGCATGTCGATTGGGTTTATGCTTTTTGTTTAGTATGCATATGCAATGAAATAGTGCAAATATGGAGGAAGAAACACCTTAGTTTTTGAGTTTCAGAGACCCAAACTCAGCAAAAAGTTCTGCAGATTTGGTGCCGATGTTTGTTTATGTGGACCAAAACGTTCTGATGGAAATAAGTGAGTGCGTTTACATGCACACTCTTAAACCGGTTATAATCCGCTGACAGCACATGTGGTCGTGGAAACGCCTTAAACCATTTCCCTTTATCGCCGTGAGGTCATAAACGGCTTAGGCTCTACACAGATGGGTTTTTGTGCATTACCTCGATTTCTCCTGGCATGCAAACGTGTGATATGTGACTTTTTCTTGACACACGAAATACAACTAACAATATATTCTCATCTCGTACGGCCACAGTTGTCGAAACTTTAAATATTAGAAGTGACTGAAATTTCGAAATACTCTGGGGTTTGTTAACGCTTTATTTAACATCACGACTCACATAATAAACAGTGCAATACACTGATGTGTTTTGATTGCCATGTAAACTAGTCAGGGATAACGTACAGTAGATAACATAAATAATGCAATCACAATACGGGAGACTCGCAGGAGATGCGTACAGAAATGGTGGCAAAAAGAAACAAGCGCAAAACTGATGTTTACGCACATAAATTACATCTTGCTGTTTTTGCTCGTGAGAACACTTTTATTTTAGTGGAGGAACACGTGAAGAGAAGGAGTGAGGCACGTGGGCTCCGAGTGCTTCTAGTGTTGGCGTCTGTAAGCTGCTCGTATCTCAAATATTTACTCATATCTCAAAGCAAACATTTGCTCGAAGGCTTGCTCGTATCTCAAATATTTACTCGTATCTCAAAGCAAACATTTGCTCGAAGGCTTGCTCGTATCTCAAATATTTACTCGTATCTCAAAGCAGACATTTGCTCGAAGGCTTGCTCGTATCTCAAATATTTACTCGTATCTCAAATATTTGCTCATATCTCAAAGCAAACATTTGCTCGAAGGCTTGCTCGTATCTCAAATATTTGCTCATATCTCAAAGCAAACATTTGCTCGAAGGCTTGCTCGTATCTCAAATATATACTCGTATCTCAAATATTTACTCGTATCTCAAATATTTACTCGTATCTCAAAGCAAACATTTGCTCGAAGGCTTGCTCGTATCTCAATGCATTACTGTATAGTTAATATCACACTGAGTGCCGTTTTTCCAAATATCAGCATGATTACAAATGTGATGTAGATTTTATGCATCAGTAAAATAAACTCTACATACATTGATTTGCATGTAAACTGGTAAAGGGGATGATTTGGGGTTGTTATCAGTGTATTGCTGTGCATGTAAACTAATAGCAGAGGAAATACTTGCATAAAATGCATATGAATATCAATGCCTTAGTAAGATGACATTTAAATGCTTAGTTTTATGATGTGTAGTTTTAAACCATAAAAAGCAATGCAATTATGATTGAGCCTGGTGATAAAAATACGACTTCTGGATGATCAAGTGTTGACAATATCAATATAAAATTTCCCAGCAACAAAAAACACGTGAAGCACGAGCTGAAGGTGGACTTTTACACAATTAAATAAGGCTTTTACTTGCTGACATCGGATGACAGAAGCCGTGCACTAAATTATGTGCAAATATCACGTTGATTATTTCGAGAAATGTGCATCTAATAGGGTACCGTAGCTTTAAGATAGAAACAAACAATGTTGTACCTGTTGATAAAGTGAACAGACATTTTTAGGTGTCGACCCAGCAGTTGTTTCTGAGTTTGCGAGATCATTCATGTGCACGTAACTGATCTCAGACTCTTTCTGAAGGCCGTGTCACACATGTTTTATCCGTCACCCTCTCAGTCTGGCACACTCATCAGTTTGTTGTCGTCTCTGAAGGTCAGTGGCTCGATCCGCTGAAGATGTGCTGGTAATGGAGTCGATGAGAGCCTCGGCTCGCTCTTCCACCCTGAAGCCCCATTAAAACCCTAATCCAGCTAATGAAGATCAATGAAGTATCTCTGATGCAAAGCCGCTGTCGTTTCCACACTTCATTGAGTCACACTTTTGTGTTCTTCAGCATGAGAGCAAGTCATTTCTTCTTCTTACGCTTAATTAAGTGAAAGAACATTTGCCTACCACCGCTGAGATAATGACACTTTTATCCCAGTGAAGAGCCGTAGTTTACTTCTATTTTGCATTTGAATTCTGGCTCCTTTTTCCTTTCTCTCTCTCTCTCTCTGCCCCTCCACCCCTTTTCTGAAGGATAAATGTGCGACGTCTTGCTTCTGACAAACGAGGCGGTGTGAGAGCGGGTTGGCGTAGTGGTTTTGGCAGGGCTAGCTAATCACCCAGCGCCTTGAGTTGACAAGGTTACTCTAAGTTCTTTTGATCGCCAACTTAGTTCAGCGATCTCCTCTATGGGCGGAGATGGCTTTGTCACATTACAGAATGATTAAGGGGAGGTAATAACGGAACATGCTCAAATTATACCAATTACATCCCAGCACTTATGCAAATCCATTCAGAGCTTCCACTGAAGATGAAGCGGCTTCCATAAGCTGGTAATTAGCGACTAACACGTTTGAAATGCTCAGTAATATTTCTTGGCATGTGATGCTGGACTCAAAAGATGCATGTAGGATTTACTTTAAGGATTTCCACTCAGAAATTGCTAGTGAATTTCACGTAAATTTTCACGTATTAAGTAAAACATTGAATTAAACTAGAAATGTGCAACATATATATATATATATATATACAGTGGTACCTCGAGATACGAAATTAAGCCTTCGTATAATGAGTTTTTCGTATCTTGGAACACATTTTACATGTAAATGTAAAGTGTCGGGTGCGGAGTGGCTGAGCTAAAGCACGTACGTACAGAAGATGCATGATGGGAGGGAAGCTGTCCAATTAGAGAGAAGGATCTCATGGCTTGGCTAGCATCAGGAACCAATGGGAGAGCAGGAGGATGGTGGCATCTACTATAACTAAGATGGCGGCGTGCGGCGAGAGTTTCAAAATTGTTATGGGGCGAATCTCGGACTTTCAGAAACCTTTCGTATCTTGAAAACTTTTCGTATGTAGAGCAGTAAAAAATTTCGTCTTTGCTTTCGTAACTTGGATTTTTCGTAAGTTGAGCCTTTCGTATCTTGAGGTACTACTGTATATATATATATATATATACAGTGGAGTTCACTTATCTCGACTCAAGGTTAACTCGCCAATACTATTATGTCGATGTTTTTGAAGTGGAACCGCCAAACTCCCTATTTGTCTTAGCATTTTCTTGTGGGTTATGTCGATTCTGTTATGTTGCCGAATATCTCGAGCAAAAACGAGGGACAAATACGCCACTTCACATGGCTATCTCGTGACTGAGAGTTCGCATTACACGTGGATCGCTGGCTGATTACGCAATGGCTGATACGGGATGTCAAATGTTCTTTGTCTTAAAAATGATTAAATCACTGCACAAATATAAATCGCTGCATTTGTTTGACTCACACAGCCTCAGTAACGTACTCTCGTCCACTGTGTGTGTGCGCCTGTCTGTAACGAAAGCTAACTAGCTGCTTGCTAATCATGTGTCAGTCAAAACTGAACACCCAAAAATACAGGAAGGAGTGGGAATCAAACCCTGAATTCCAAGGCTGGTTAAAGCTGTTTATTGGTGATAATACGCGGGCATACTTGTTAGACAGACAGAACGCAAGAAAGTATGCAATCTAGTACAGCCAAACAACGCGCACGCACACACACACACACACACACACACACACACACATCCCTGTTTCTGATGTGCGCTCTGCTCAGTGCCGCTGCGGATTGAAGAACGGATTGAAGGTTATTAAAAGACGGGACGAAGCTGAATTTGTTGAGAAAGCACATTAGACAGGCAGAACACAAGAAAGTATCAATCTAGTACAGCGTGATGACATCACGAATATGTTATGACTGTTTATGCTGTGAGGGAAATTGTGTTTGCAATGTTGGAGAATATAATGAAAGGTTTGTATGGAGAATGGAAGGTGTTTTTATTGTATTCTGGTAAATCTCTGCTGTTAGTTGCTGCACATATGCCTTTTGTTGTTAGCAAACATATACAGTGTGTGTACAGTTTTATAGTATCGCTTCATCAAATAAATCGGCATATTGGGTGTTGGTTATCTCCATAAACGGTTATCTCAATGCTTTTTTGCAACCGCCGAGACCGTCAACATAACCCAACTCCACTGTATATATATATATATATATAATCTATGATAATATAGTGATTGTTGTTTTAACAATATGTGATCAGATGTTTTTGATTATGTCCCTCACAACACATTCACTATGTGATATAGTGTAAGTTTGAGTAGTGCACTTGTGTATTTTGAGTCCACGCTTTTACTGCATGATTTGCTCTGTTAAAGTGCATCTATACAGCCCCTAATATTCAAGATAAGAGGCAAAAATGCCTCTGTACTTTATTATACAGTATTGCCTTGAGATACGAGCATAATCCGTTCCAGGACGAGCTCGTAACTCAAGTTGCTCGTATCTCAAATCATGTTTCCCATAAGAAATAACAGAAAAAATTAATCCGTTTCGGCCCTCTAAAACACTCCCTTATTAGTGCTAATAACAATGGAAAAAACATGTTTTTAATTGCTATAGACACACACACACACACACACACACACACACACACACACAATTATAGTATGTAAGGATTCCTGTGATATAAAATAAAATGTGGTTTTAATTATGAGTTCTTACTTTCGAGACACACGATACAGTAGCAGATAATGACGACATGTGCGGAGGAGGAGGGGGGGGGGGGGGGGGGGGAGGAGGAGGGATAACTAGATTACGTAAATAACGCAAACACAATACGGGAGATGTGTACGGTAGTCGACTATGGCAGAAAAATCAACAAAGATATTAAAATAGCATTGTTTCATTTACAAACCTGTAAAATGCCATTTTTTACAATGTGGAATATTCCTTAATAAATTAAGGCTGTGATTGTAGTTTTACAAATTACTGTTGAGTTTTAAGGCCAATGGGTTCGTTTGGAGATTGAAAAGTTGTGCAAGACCAAACCGTTTAGTGGATCTTTATGCTCTCTATATCTCTAAAATATTTTCTTGTACTCAATATTTCCTGTAGCTCCTTCAGTAGAGAGCAGCGCTTGCAACATCAAGGTCATGGGTTTGATTCCCAATGAAAACAAGAACTGATTAGAATGTGTTTCTTGAATGCGATTATAAAAGCAGCTGATAAATGCATAAATGTTTAAATGTCAAAAAGAGCAGAGGGTGACACAGGAGAAAGCGCTTCTCCTTCTCTCCACAGATTCACTCGCCCGCAGAGAAGCGAGAGTATGGCACAGCCCATCGTGTACGTCCTGCTATTTAATTAGGATATAACATTCAATGGTTTAGTCGGCAGGGCCGGAGTCTTCAGCAGTGACGTCTCGCGAGCGTATCGATGCATCCGTGCTTTCACATCCTCGACATCTGCGTAATTCGAACGATGAAAGAGAAGAATGCGAGATGAATCTGGCCATATTGATTGAACATTAATTTGAATATGCTGAATATGAATATGCTCCTCGGTCCTGTAGGAGACAGTGTCCTTTAGAGGAAACGCTGCGAGGTCCTTGATGAGCAGAAGAGACTTTTAAAAGACTTTTATAAGACGTAGGAAACAGTTTATCACTCAGAACGCCCTTCAGTGTGGGTGACCTTCACATGGACAATGAGCACTAAGTTTGAGTTTTTGCATAAATTTGAATCTGTCATCTAATGCAAAGAAACAGAATGACATTTCCAAGTGT
>JAWRVZ010000329.1:40000-45000 GCA_037043235.1 Rhodeus uyekii
GAAACCTCAAACCAACCTTCAAAACCTGCCGCTTCTGTGGATCCGTCAGCTGAGCATCCAAGCTGCTCTGGACTGAGACCAGTCTGAATTATCCATCGCAAGAGGATCCGCTGCGTTCATGAAGCAACAATGCTCAGGTCGTGTGCGTTTAAACGATGCCAGTGAAATACACATAACAGCATTACATCATGCCGAAGCGCAGGAGGATTCACGCTGTTCAAGCCAAACTCTGACTCTGAACGGCAGCAGAAATACTGACTCATCAGTTTCTCCAATCTTATAATGTCAGTTTTGGTGAGCGCATGCAAACCTTGAGTGCGTATTTGAGTTACTGTAGCCTTTGCTGCTCACACTCCTCTGACCTCTGACCTCTGGCTTCAACAACAGTGTCGCTCGCTGGCTGTTTTCTCTTGTTCTGACCTTTCTTTGATTGAGTTGTGCATGAAAATCCCAGTAGATCCGCCGTTTCTGAAATACTCAAAGTCACTTAAATCAGCTTCCTTCCTCATTCTGAAGCTCAGTTTAATCATCAGCAGATCCTCTTGATCGTGTCTGCATGTCTCAATGCTTTACGTGCTTCCATGTGATTGGCTGATGAGTTATTTGCCTTAACGAGCAGTTGAAAAGGTGTACCTAATAAAGTGGCCAGTGAGTGTATATAAATAGTAATTAGATTGAAGTGTTTTTAACAATGCATTTTGCTTTTTATTGAATCATATTGATGGATATTTTGTCTTTGAACTTGTAGGTTAAAAGCATCAGTCTCTGATGTCTTACAATGCTGTCTTTGGAATGGAGTGACACACACACACACACACACACACACACACACACGTACATTTAAGTGGCATATGAATGGACAATAACAGGGCAATTGCATTGGGCTTTTGGGAGCCACACTTTTGAACATTCCCAGCTGGCGTGATTGCAATGTGACGTGTGTGTGTGTGTGTGTGTGTGTGTGATGATTTCGGGAAGGAGAGTCCTCCATGAGGAGAGACAATGAGCCAAGCCAAGAATATGGTTTAATTTAGTCTGACATTATACTACGGTGCCGTTGAGTATTACACTCACACACATTAACACCTGCATCGTCCCTCATTCGCACCTGTGAGAGACAGTCTGCCGTCTGAACAAACCTCGTGCGTTTAAGGTTGAGGGAAGTACAGATTGTTTCTTTTTTTAATTGAAATGCCAGTTTCTGGCTCTGGTCAGTTTAAAAACAAACACATATTATATACTGTATATGTGATGTTTTTAAAGATTTGGTGCGGCCTGTTTTTGAATATAAGCAAAGACTGGAATACATTTTTAAAAAATTATGAAGACTGGAAAATATTTAAAATATTTTTTGAATACTGGATCATATAAAAAAAAAAGACTGGAAAATATTTAAAATATTTTTTGCAGACTGGAAAATCTATATAAAAAAATTAACACTGGAAAATATTTAAATATTATATTTTAGGTATTATTTATTTGTTTATTTCTATACCTGTTAATTATTTAATTAATAATGTTTTTTATCAAACACTGGAAAATTTGTGATATTATGTTTTAAATTTTATTTAGTTATATTTTATTTAGTGAATTACTTTTGAATTTCATAAAGGACTAGAAAAATTATAGAAATTACATTTTGCTGTTATTTAATAGTTTTGTTAGTTTGTTTGGTATTTATTTATTAAAATTTGGTTTAACTGTTTTGACATTTTCGAATGTCATTGAAGACTGTAAATAGTCTGACAATTATTTATTAATTTTATTATATTTTTGAATTTTTGTAAAATATTAAAGTATTTATTTAATGTTTACTTATTTAACTTTGTTTTTCAATGCCATTATAGTTTTAAAAATATTTAGATACTATGTTTATATATTATTTCGTAATATATAAAATCTTTTTCTTTTGAATATCATCAAAGACTAGAAAATATATAGATATTATATTTTAACCTTTTATTTATTTTTATTATTTTTATTGTTTGCTTTTATATCATCAAAGACTGATAAATATATAGCTATTATATTTTAACCTTTAATTTTGACATTTTAGTAATGTCTTAGCTATTATTTCTTTATTTTTAATGCTTTTCAAGTCAGAAAGCTATTTATTAATTCCCCTTTTTTCGTACATCTTATTAATTTTATTTAATTCTTTACATTTTTCTGCTTTACCCACCGCCACCCATTAAATTTTTTTTCAAATCATTTTAATTGTTTTTTTTTTATATCATCAAAGACTGGAAAATATATACATATTATATTTTAGCCTTTATTTATTTTTTATTATTTTAATTGTTTTTTAGTTGTTTCTAAACAACTTTTACTGATTCATCAAAACATCAAAAGTTTCTTTGATTTAAAAAGAAAAATCATCAATGACACAAAAATATTTAGATATAATGTTTTAGCTATTATGTCTTTATTTTTAATGCTTTTCAAGTCAGAAAATGATTCATTAAATATTATTAATTCCCCTTTTTTCATACGTTTTATTCATTTGATTGAATTCCTTACTGCTTTTGAATATCATCATTTACCGCCACACATTTCCCGTCCTCGACAGGACGCTCGTGTCATCATTTGTCTCCCGTGTTCAGGATGCTCCATCATCAGGGATTTGGTGGCGCTATCACAGGGGTCACAGTAGAGGAGACTACCGCCTCTTTGTAGCTTTTTGAGTGATTACTGAAGCCGTCCCAGAGAACACAGAGGAGATAAAAAACGGCGGCTCATCAACAATGAGCCACCAAGGACCGCCGGCCCTCTTCTCGGTCTAGACTCCAGCAGCCTTTATTGCTTCCGCACGCAAGGTCAAGCTCTCACACGCGTTCGGATGGCTCTGATACATGCCTGTCCTCGTTCTGAATCCTCACACAGAGGCTTTTGATTAGCACACGCTCTGCTTTGCATCAGCTCTGCATATGCTGAAAAGGTTTTCGCCGCTGAAGGTTAGGTGTTGCTGGACAGGAATGTGTTGCGAGCAGCTGGCGAGACTCGCGCTGAGAGCTTGAGTGAGAAAGCCAGCAGGAATAATACGGTTTAATCTGCTCTGAGTTCAGGGGAAAGGCTTTAGTGCGTCACACCTGCAGCTACAGTAATTATGCAGAACTTATTCCACTGATTGTTTGTGTGTATCTGAGATTTGATCAAAAACCGTGTTTTTTTTTAATAGGTTGTATTTCTGTTTTATTTCACTTATAAAAGGAATAGAATGCTTTAACAGAAAAAAAGGCCTTTTTAATATATATTTCTATATTTTATATATACTTTTTAGTCAGTTGCAACAAGTTTGCTACGTTCATGTTTTTCGTAATATTTGAATGAATTATTTCTTAATTAATATTTAATTTATTTTAAATCACATTTTGGGATTTCGTGATTTTAATCACGTTACAATATTAATAGTTTAATTTTTCAGTCATTTTATAATGTGATTAAATTTTCATTTAAATTAGTTTTTTTTAAATATTTCTACATAGCTTTAATTTATTTTTAAAATTTTGTACTTCAGCGTATTTTATTCCGTGGAGTTTTCAAGTAAAACATTTTTAATTCTCATTGAAGTTTTTACATTTTAAATATTCAATGTAATATATTTTTTACTTTTTACTTGCACCAATGATTTTTTATTATGACTAAAAGTGAGTTTTCTTAGATTATATTCTTGTTCCTCTGAAGTGTAAATGGATCTATGAAGCTGTAAGTGCCGTGATGTAGTTCTTCTTCAGCGAGTGTTTTGGGTTCAGCGATCACCTGCCGTCCTTCATCCAGAGAAACAATGATCCGCTCCGGAGGTTCTGGATGTTTCGGTTCTCCAGGGAACAGTTAACACTCTCAGAGACGTCTGAGGAGGAATACAGGCCAGATACGAGTGTGTTCAGGTGTAGAAATCACCGTCTTAATTGCAGCGATGAAGACGTCGGCTGTCACTGCGCAGAAACAGATTATTATATTATCAATATCAATACTGATGCCAAATTGATCAGTGTTTCTTGCATCAAAACACACGGTTTAGTTTTTCTTTCTAATTTTTCTTTCTAATTTTTCATGTTTTACTTTAAGACTTAAACACTCTCTGTTGTGAACGGCCAGCATCTTCACAAAATGATAAACGGTGCTTATATTCGACTGGTTTTGTGCTTTTGGCTCCTTTATTGATATATTTTGCACCCCTGATCTGTTGTTTTCATTGTTATTTTTTAAATTATTTTTAATTAGATTTAATTATATTTATTTAATACATTGTATTTATTAATATTTTTCACAATTTTATATATATATACATATTTTTTTTATAAAAAAATATTTTTAAAGATTATATAATAGATATAATAAAACTAATAAAAATGGCAAAAGTTAAAACAGTCTGAAACTAATCAAAACTAAGAATACAAAAAAAGGATTATTTTAGGTATATATATATATATATATATAAAAGGTAAAGGCACATAAATTACTAAAACTTAGTGTATATATATATATATATATATATATATATATATATATATATATATACACACATTAAGTTTTAGTAATTTATGTGCCTTTACCTTTTTTATTAGTTTTTATAAACATTTACTTATAGATAGATTTTAATTAAGTAATTTGAGTTATTGTAGTACTTCAACCTTCAATTTTATGTCAGTTTCTAATTTTTGTTTAGTTTACTATTGTAATTTATATTAATATTTTAAATGTGTTTTTATTTATGTGTTTTTATAAATGTGTTTTTATCAACTTTAAACCTATTTTATTTCAGTTTCTAATTTAAATGTAGGTATTTTTAATTAGTCTTTCAATTAGTTTTTTTGATTCCGAATACGAAAAAAACATTTTTAATTAATATGTTTCCGTTAACAATAAGTTTAGTTTAGTTGTAATAAATTGTCATTTTTAGTGCATTTTGTCTTTTTTAATATATGAAGAATATTCAGCTTTGCAAACAGAAAGTGCTTTACTCTCTATATATTGTGAGGCTTTGCATAAATATCTCA